>JAQPZY010001372.1:1902500-2280000 GCA_029931535.1 Margaritifera margaritifera
GTGTTACGATAAATAAAAAACTTTCTCTCCACACCCCACTTCCCAAAAGAAAATCTACGAAAACAAAAAGCAAAGATTTGGACACTCACAGTAACTTCTCCTGTCCTATACTCCAAACCCACATCTTAGGCTTCCGCCTGGATGTGCACAAGGTCATCTTTGATGCTAAGCACACCATCGCACTAACCCGTAAAAACGCCGACAACGCCGCCATTTTCCCCAGTGCCTCTGATGCAATCAAGGGCACGCTATCAAAGCTTGCCCTTTGGATGCCGCAGTAACGCCGTCGCTGGTGACATAGACCAACATGCTTAACTTCATGCGGGGTTAGATGGAGGGAGGTGGCATAAGCACCCTATCTTTTCAGATCATAGCTACAGACGCCCAGCAAAGCGCAGTGAGTGGTATGATTTTCTGACAAAAATGTGCCTCGGCGCATATTCGTTGTCTTTTAGAACGTGACACGGCTACACAACCATTGGTAATAATGTGAACCTACTTCTCAACGCCCTCCAAGAGCCGTGCGAGGAAATTCTTCTAGACCATGGGGCGCGACCAAAGCATGGAATCGGGCCTTCAGAAACGCTAGAAGGACCTTATCGGCTTATACCTCATCTACTACTTCAATTTGGAAAACCTCGACATGATCAAGCAGTCTGTTGTGGAAATGTACTTCAACGCCCACGTCGACATTGGTGCGATTGCCGCCTACAGAGCTATCGCCGTTGTAATTAGACAAAACGTTGCTGCTTAAGGGCTTTGGCGGGCGAATGAAGGTCATCGACGCACCCATAAAGGCGTAAACATCAAACATTTAAACAGAGCTCAAGCACATACATAGCACGTCGCAGTCTGTGACCATACAAAAAGCACCCGGTGTCCCTCCGCAAAGTTCAGGTCGAAAAAGTTACTGCCACCATCTAGGCCGGTAAAGGGACCTTCCTACGGCTTGGCACTGGCGACTTGTCTGGCCGCGCCCCCATCATGCTATCTGCCACCCAGGTCAAGCACCTCAAACAGCTTTGACCCAGAACTCTCAGCCTCAACCATACAAGCCACGCGCAACGACGATGGAATTCAACCTTTGCTCGCCCTTTCTATTCCAGTGCTGGTATCCGCCAACTAAGCTCCCGCGCTTGGTGCGGTTGGCACAGCTGGTGGCCTCGCCCTCAAGGTAGTCGTTGACACTGCCTAGCTCGGTAGTGTCCAGAGGCCAGCGCGCCGGCAAAAGAAAAAACAAAAAGAGAAAGAGCCTCTATCAGGTTCGCAGTGATAAAGGCAGTTTCCAACTTTGATCTACTGTGTATGACACCTTTCCGGCATTTACATTCACGATGAGTTGGTACACCTGCCTTTGTACAGTTGGATTGAAAATGGCAATCTCGATTCTTCACAAAACCGCTAAGAACACTGACTGGCACCATCGCACCTTCGCCACTTCGACTCGTATGGCCTTGTACTGCCTCATGAACTAACCTTGTACCTCCGCAGAGCGTGGGGTGGCGACCCCCATACACTGCCACTGATCTACTCTGCAATTCAGGTTTATAAAAAAGCATATGGGCCGATACACGGCCACCTATCAATCGCGTTGCTAAAGTCGTTTGGAAACGACTCAAAACCAAAGATATGGTTTGATACAGTTCTTTCAGCGTGCCAATATTATTTAATTGGAGACATGCACATTTCTTGGCATACCCCCGTTAACATTCCAGGTAAGCAAGCCTAAGAATACCTATCGACATATTTGGGATGGCGCCATCTCTCGTGCTATTGCCGTTTCCGCAATTCCTGCTGACTCAATTGAACTTGCCAACTAGGCGGTGATCAAGTCCGACATTGTATTTTTTACCAACTGTGATGACATTGTTGGTATTGTCTGATCTTCTTTTGGTAGGGTGGCTAATCCAATCCCAGCCACAAAATACCGCCAATGAAATACATGATGATAAAGGCGACAAGAGCAGGCTTCTTATGGCTAGTGACATTATGACCGGCATCCTAAACACGAGAGTCCACAAGATCGTGTCTGTGGCAGGCCTAACCGAGCCCGCAGACGCAGCCACAAACGATTACGTAGAAACCCTAGTGGTCACAAATGTAAAGATCAGCCACAGGGTCAAAAGTTATGTTGAACTAGTCCCGCAGCTCGCGCCAACAAAACCAAAACCGACTTTTATGTTGTAGCAAGTTTTTCATTCCACATACCCCCTCCCATTTAATGCGTTTAGCCTCTAACCAAAATATCAAAGGAATAATTCATAAAAAAAAAAATACTATAACTTTGCCTTGCCTTTCTTGGTTTGGACATAGGGATTTACTCTGGTATGGCGATTCGACACCGCGAACCGCATAAAAAAGTTCGGTTGTATGTATATGTGGAGGAGGTTGATTCGAAGGACACTCTGGCCACGTACGAAGTCATAATCGATACATTTCAGTTTTTGAGATCAACCCTCTGCCTATTAGAGCCTACAATACCTACCGCATATTTTTTGAGCTCGTTGATGGGGCTGCCCCCACCTTCACATTGGTAACTCTGTTCATTAGACAAAATCGTTTAAGACCTTCTCTTGCCCCAGGTCAGCCTATTACATAAGACGAAAGTGCCTAAAACACACTAAAACAACAACCCTGCTGTTAAGCCAAGTACAACCATGCCTGTAGACGTTTCACACTAAAGTATATCGGTCAGCTTTGCTTCAACGCTCACCGCCAGAGAAGCCATCCTGTACGAGGTCTTCAGTGTCATCACAGAGCTAGAGGGACTCAAATCCACTCTAATCATCTTTGGTCTGATCTTCGCCACGAATGTGTCAAGTAATTATAATCAACATAACTTAACACATGCTTAAGACTCGCAATGGAGGAGCAGCCAGACATTGAAAATAACTACAAACCACTGGTAGAAGTATACCTACACAAAAATTAAGTGAATAACAATAACCAGTTCATACTGAGGTGGACCGAAGATGCAAAACGTATGGATATTGTGCACTTGGGCTACCTAGAGCAACCACGAAATCAAATTGGGATGAGTTGGGGGTGGGGGTGGGGGTGGGGGGTGCGATTGAACTGATGGAATAACAAACAAAAGTTCTACCACCCTCCCCTAGAACTCGTTGGCTCGTTAGCTACTACAATGACAAGGTGATAGTTGGTGAAGAGGTCTCAGCGGTAACCATTTCTTTTGGTTATGTGATGCCATCTATCACCCGGCTTACCGCAGAAGAAACAAAACAATGCAACCCCCCCCCCCCAAAAAAAAAAAAAAAAAAAAACTAAAAAAATCGTGTGATCTTTGAGAAAAAAATGTGTTGTCACATTACTGTGGTCGGCAAAAAAACTCGCACTATAAAAAAACCTGCGAACCGAAGGCACAGTAATTGTGACTCTTGGCGAGCGTGTTCTTGGGCGTGTTGGAGACCGCCCTATGACGGTGCATTAAATATATAAAGGAAACTTACATTTTCTTTCACAAATCGACTTCTTGCTAGTACACCATGGTGATAGGTTAGAAATGAATGTTCGCAGAACAGCTAACCCCAAAAACCCTCCTAATCAATGAAGCTTTCATATCAAGCTTCTTTTAGAGGAGTTATTATAACGTCGATATAGCCAGAGCTATCTGTTCCAGCAGACCAACATCGTTTTCGCCTAAAAAGATCTGCAAGGCTCAAACTTTCTTAAGGGCTGGGGCTGGACAGCAGCGCACTCTTAACAAAAAGTACAGGCGCACGGTAAACACGTTTGAGGGTGTTAACATCGCACTTACGGATCTGTCTGTGGGCACAGTTGTGGAGGGCATTGGCGTATTGTCAACAAGTATTGCCACCCCCATCGCGGTTGCCCTTGAGGTCACAGCTTTGGACTGCAGACTTATTTCCATTGCCGGAAATTTCATTAGCCGGCCCTCCCTGAAGGTCAAAAAGCATGATGAAAGACAAAACTCAACACAATATCCGACCACATATCTAAAGCTCTCTGCAAGGGCACCATCTCCAATGAAGAGTTTAAGCTCATCACCTATGACGACGACAAATATACGGCTATGAAAAACGTAATATGGGCTGCATCACACAAGGCAAACGCTTCTGTTGTCATTGGTGAGGTGTCAAAATAACGAGCTGATAGTTAAAAGAAAAGCAGAAGGCTGCGAAGATATCATGGCATGGAAACTTTTCAATAAGCTGCGGAAGGCCTTGGAAAAACAGAAACAGCGGGAACGACAGAAACAGCAAAAACAACTGGAATCGAAATACCGCCGAAACAGCTTGGACTACAACTTTCTTGCTATCATACTCCTCGCATGAAGCCTACTACCAGCGCACCATCACCATATGAAGCATTGTATCCGCCTTAACCTGCTGCTTTGCGGCGAACAAATACAAATTGTGTTCGTACTCATATAGAATGGCACGCATCAATAATAACGCAACCCGTACATATATTGAATACTGTAAATCTTAACCCAAGCTTATAATATTTTTTAGCAAAATCTGTCAGTTATATCGTTAGTCCGTCTTGATCTCTGAGAGATACACTAATTTGAAACTATTTGTCTCAGAGACCTGAGGAAAGTTCAGTTATGTTACATTGCCATGTTCGATCAGTTTCCTCTGGTACGTATTTAGTCGATGTATGTACATACACAGTAATTCTCTCTCTAAGTTGAACTCGAATATGACAGCGCTTAAAAACCATTAGGTTTACTTTCCTTTTAAACAGACCACAGATTCGGTTGAACACATATGGTCTTGGTTAATTACCATCCACCCATAATTTTCTTTTCTCCAAAAAATAAAAAAAGATTTAAAAAAAAAAAATTTTTTGTTTTATTTTTTATACGTATTTAGCACAAACTATATCTGCCAAATACATTAATTTTATTACTTTAAGACGTCAACATTAATTAATTTATATTAAAACCTCTTTAAATGTTATTCTGAATAAACAATAATATATATATATATATATATATATATATATATATATATATATATATATATATATTATCTGTTATCAATAGACCGTCACCCGCCAGAGGACAACATCAATATTGATTTCATTCTATAATGGCTTAAAAGAACACACTATAGTTGTTTTATTACTTTAAAACACCCGAAATGTACTAATTTTAATGGTAGGCATTATATATTATTCCGAATAAACCTCGTTATAACCATTATCTGTTCTGAATAGACCCATCACAAATGTATATGTTCTGCATAGACCATCACCAGTGTATATGGCCCACAACAAATGAAAACTACTGGATAATATTGCTTTCATTCGGTGATGGCTTAAAATAACGCACTGTAGTTGTGTACTATTGTCTAAACAAATCGATATGCCTTGGATAATTTTTTAACAACATACAAACACGATAACATAGGATATGTTAATGTTTAAAGATGTATTCTTTAAGCTTACTCAACAAAGAGTAAACACTTATGGTAATGTTGTAAATAACACAGCTTGTACCTCACGAAAAGCTATCTCAATTTGTTGTATAAGCATTCTTATGTGAGTGGTGGCCGTGGGGATTTACTGATGGAAACTAGTGCAAGAGCTTACAGTCACTATGGGTTCAAACCACAAAACAAGTTTATTTTTTAATTATTTGGGGGCACCTGGTTGTCCATATTAATTCGTTCCTATTGTATAAAAGTTGATTGCGAGCTAGACTTGAGTCGAAACTGATTGCATACAGAAATACATACAACCAGTTATCTGTACTTCATAACTGTTATCACGGTCTGAATTACATCCCTGAACTCCTAGCTTTGTTTAGGTCTAGGAACTCCAATAAAGAGGAGGGTGGGGATTCAGGTACGTGATCGTGTTAAAGTTTGAATTACCCCGGGAATTACTCGGTTCGTTTCACCCTAGGAATTCTAATAGGGTTGAAACATGTATGTAATAGATGGAGGCAACATCTGCCACAATTGACCGTAAGAACGGAATGATTTCTCTCCGAGAGTAGTCGAAGTGAATAAACCAGAGAAATGACAGATATGTGCTATCAGAGGACCTTGTGCATCCCCTAGAATTATCAATTTCTGTCATATATTTTCCATTTTGACATTTAAGCACAGCAATGTGCGTTACACATAACATTTTAAGGTCACCAGCCCCCTGGGTGGGTGGTGGCTGGAGCAAGACAGCACTTTAAACGTACCCTAATAAGTTTGGTGACCCAGCTCCCACGTGGGCATGGGGGGTTGTGTACTCTCTCATTAGGGCGTAGGGGCATGGGGTATACGTATGCCATCTGAGGTAGTAATTTCATTTTACATCTACTACCTATATTTAAAGCGACACTAATTGTCCGAATCTAGTTCATTTTATCATCTTTAGTGCCCCCAATACAGGTCAATCCTAACTATTGGTAACAACAGGCCGTTACTTATGGTTACAAAATTAATTTATTATAAAAATATATTGACCCCGCTCTATATGTTTTTATGCAGCTAATGCCCAGATTGTTCATTTAAATATAAAGTCACAAGTCCTGATAAGTTGTATACACAGTTGACAGATTTTGGACCTATTGATATGTACGAGTTTGGTCCGGTGAAAAGTCTACAGGGTTACTATTTACAACATTCATAACAATAAATCATCAATACAGTTGGTAAAGAAAACGGTAGACCAAATTATGCCATTCACAATTAATTATAAATTAGAAATCTTAATACACAACACAATTAAAATTGTCAAAACAATGTATTGGTATGTTAAGTTGTCAGCGGAACAATCGCACATGTACTTAAGTATAGAATTTCAATTAAGTCTTACCCCTGAGCAAGTTCAATCACTCACTCACCATTGCAAATCCGTGCAAAATTGGGTAAATGCCAGTAAAGATGTGATAATAAACTCATGGATTATAAAATAATATATTTCACACACACACACACACACACACACACACACACACACACACACACACACACACACACACACACGATCTTTAGCCAAGGGTCGCAATCTGAAAATGACATGTCTTCATGTTTTGACTGTCTGTATAACGTTGCCTCCTCCAACATAAAAAACCAAAACAAAAAACAAACACAAAACAAAATAAAAACTGGTGATTATCGAAAATGTCAAATAATCGCGTCCTTTCGATATCCAAGGGTATGTATGTATGTATGTATGTATGTATGTATGTATGTATGTATGTATGTATGTATGTATGTATGTATGTATGTATGTATGTATGTATGTATGTATGGTATGTATGTATGTCAATACAGCGATTTGCTAGGAAATAGCGTCACGTGAGACAATCCATAAGATATTGTATTGAACACTGAATATTTGTATCAATAAAAATCTACTCTGTAGAGCTACTATTAGCTATTAATTTTGGCAAGCTGTCAAAAAAAAAAAAAAAAAATTACATAGAAAGAACAAGAACATTATAGAAACATATAATGCAAGCGCATTACAGGTATAATATACATATACCATGCAGTCATACTTACATAATTATTTAAAAATTATAAATGTACTCATAAATTGTATGAAGACATATATATATATATATATATATATATATATGTGTGTGTGGGATTGTTTTAATTGAAATCGATATATGTATAGGATAGAATATAATTCGCTGATTTCAGATCGTTTAGAAATATTTTTGGCAAGCCACGCATAGGTTTCTAAATTGAAACCATAAAAAATGGAAATGTTCCGGCCTGGTGGACTGTCACGAAACTGTCTGGACATCTCTCTCTCTCTCAAAAGAAACTGAAGTGCTGACTGGTGTACCATGATAAGCTATTTGTTGCCATATGACAAGAAATGCTATCGATCTAGTTTTTTATATTTTTTTTTTTTAAGTCATTTTTATCGTCTTTAGTGCCCTCGATGTTTATCATGTTGTTTACTTGAACCTATTTCGACAGTAATATCTGTATTTATCCCTATTACACCTCGTGTTCAGCCATGTGCAGGAAAAGCTAAGATGAATACCTTATCAGGTAAAAACTGTTACGTGATCTTTCAAATGGTTAATTTACTCTTGACCCGAATCAGTAAAAAGCTGAATGGTTAGAAACACAACTTAAAATACAAACAACAACCCTCTAAAGTTAGTAATGTTTCAAACTCTGGGTAATTATTCAAGAGGAAAAGACGTTTTCAAAATACAAATAGGTTATTCAGTCTGTGGATCCAACGTCTTTCTGAATGACTGACATTAGAACAAAGTGAGTGCGAGCGAACCAATGAAAACATAAAATAGTGTCGTGTAACGGTTAATGATCGGATTAAAATACAAACCATAAAACTCTTAGAATTAAAGACTGACATGAGAATAAAGCAGGTGCGACAAATCCATTTGGAGAAGAAAAGATGATTTTAATAGAAAATCTGCATAGTTAAAAGCACAGATTAAAATTACAAACCAATAAAATAGTACATTATCGACTGAGTACATTTTTAAAAACAAGAAACATATAAAAATATTAACTTTTTCACTGATTGAAAGTTTCATTTAGTACATAAGTAATATATTTAATGCTTTCGCTATTCTCGCATGTTTCATTAGTGTTACTATTAGTATTACTATTAGTGTTACTATTAGTATTACTATTATCGTCGTTAACTTGTGCTCGTGATTTCATTTATAAAATATCGACAATGCAGTTACAGATATAAATAACGACAAAGAGACAAACGGGCAGTGAAAAAGACAGAAATGAGATAGAATGTAATTAGTCAATACATACATACATCCATACATCCATACATCCATACATACATACGTACGTACGTACGTACATACATACATACATACATACATACATACATACATACATACATACATACATACATACATACATACATACATACATACATACATACATACATACATACATACATACATACATACATACACACATACATACATATTTACATACATACATAGATACATAGATACATAGATACATAGATACATACAAATACCTACCTACCTACCTACCTACATACATACATACGAAGAGGCAAAGTATATGCAGATGAACAAAAAAATACTGGATTATAGCATACATTTATGTATATGCTATAATAGAGTAGAAATAAAAAGGATTGAAATAATAAAGAATAGCGAAAGCAAAATACGATGTATACAGGTAGCTATGCTATACCTTGTTACAATTTCTCTTCTCTATAAATTATGCACCGGGAGTTTTAGTTTAGGTGAGTTGGTAAGGGACAGGTATTTGTTTTCAATCAAGGGGCTTCTGTCCTCATGCTTGAAAATACTTTGCTGACTCTCTCCGGGAATGTTATTACGTGCAAAGTCTGTCTTTAAGAAGAAAACAATATTGTAACACGAACGAAAAAATCCTTGTTCCGTACCCACCTACCCGTCCCCCTCCCTACTCCGAAGATAAATTGGACAGTGCCCTAATATACTGGCCTTGTTCACCTGAACTAAGCAAGTGCTCATGTACAACCTTGCCAAAAGTATGAATTATCTCGTGGAGAGTATACTCGTCTCAAATCATTTATAGCCATGGAGTATTTTTGAAAAGTCAAAAATAGAATCAATGTTACGGTGAATGCTATGACGTAAAACACTAATTGAAACGGTTTAAATAAAATATTATACTACACAGAACGTCGCTGCATTATGGAGAAACCAGACAAAGTAACAACGGAGGTAAAGTAAATAAACATAAACAAGATCCTGCTGCAACCATGGTGTCACCAGGACATAGGGTAGGGAAATGATGATATATAAACCAGCGGTCGGAGACGATTTGGTAGATTCTGTACTTTGTCCGCGAGTGAAAAAAACAAGAATTTAAATAAGGCTATACAGAACTTGAACCAGGTTCGGGAACAGATAATTAGGTAACTTTCTTAATTAGATTTAATTAATAATGCTTTTTTGTTTTAGGGAAAAAAATAGGTAATTCTAAATCTTTGAGTAAACTTTAACAAAAAGGAAGTTGTTTATTATTATTATTATTATTGGTAGTAGTAGTAGTAGTAGTAAATAGTAGTAGTAGTAGTAGTTACCGGATTATTAACAAGACTTTTTCATCTGCATCTTTTTTTAAAATCGATTCATATCTGGGAGGCCTTTATTAATTCACCACAAAGATTTTGAAAACCATCTTATTTATAAACGCATACAGTAAGCTAGGAGGGTATGGGTAAATTTCACTGTTCCAAATTTGTTACTTGGACAAAATCATTTTTTTAAAACAATTTCCTCTTGGACAATATTGGTTCTGATAATATACATGTTAAATATCTTGAAATTTGTCATTAGCGGCTCACTGTTGAACTTTACAGCTAAAGGATTTTAATTCTTTTTCGAATTTAATGCTGAGGAACTTTAATTCACACAAGGAAAATGTGTTCCGATAAAATAAAAAACTCTCTGTCCTCCACCCCATCCCCACTCCCACCCACCAAAAAGTACAAAAACAAAACAAAAACCAACACAAATACTACTCTTAACTTGCTTGATGGTCATTCACCTTCAAAAACTTAATCGTGAAAATCCATTGCTTTTGAGTTCAAATGTGTGAGGCATATGTATAATTGGATTCCAATAATTTTAATTTTGACCTGTAGCTTTGAAACTAGGTTCCCACTAATAAATACCAAATTAGACATTTTCTTCAAAGTTGGTAGTTTAATTACTTTTCTTTCCGTTTCTTTTCATTTAGTCTTGCTAAATTTTGACAATATTCGGCATTTCGACGAAAACATCAAATTCGTCACATCAGAAGGAAAAAAAAATAAATAATCGACTTCCTAAATACGTGTACTTAACTTAATATTTCACTTTGAACGTCTAATTTCAGCTTCGCTCAGGCTTCTGTTGATAAATAAAAACAAGAGAAATGAGTTCCGGAGGATCGTCCCCATTGAAAAAGTTGGTGATCTTCCTGCTGATCTTCTGCTTCATTTTGGACCTGGTGGGGTTTGTCATCCCTTACTGGTATTACGTTGAAAGTACACTGCTAGGGATCACAGTCAAGTCTTATGGTGGCCTCTGGACCGCATGCTCACAGGTTTCTTTGATCATTGGATGTTCAAGCTACATAGATAGCACCCTGTTTGGTAGGTCATATCTATCTATCTATCTATCTATCTATCTATCTATCTATCTATCTATCTATCTATCTGTCCGTCCGTCCGTCAATCCTGCCATCCAGCTATCGATCATTCCATCCATTCATCTATCTATATATTTGTCTGTCCATCTATCTATCTATCTTTTGTCTACTCTTCTGTTGTCTGTGTGTCTGAATGTCCGTTTGTCCATCCGTACGTCAGGTCGTCCATATGTTCATGAGTATGTCTGTTCCTTTGTCGGTCCATCAATCAGTATTTCTGCAACACAGTCTACTCAGATTATGACAATATCACCCTTTTATGCAGGAAATATGGCGAATTAAAAGGGGGTAGGGTGGTTGCATGTTTACGTTTGGGCGAAGGAGACATGAATGCCTGACCTACGAGCAAATTAGATCCCACATTATTGTACTTTCATTTTAATCGTTTCACTCTAATGTCTACTCCATCCACAAGTCTTTTTTTCCGTTTAGAGAATGGGGGGTGGGTGGCGGGTGGGTGGACTTTACAGTTACTACAAGTTTCAATTTAAGAAATTTCAATATGTACTCCATTTGAATATATATTGTTATAATTTTCTTTCACACAATGAAAAACAATGACGTTGAAGGGTCTTCTTTTTCTTCTTCTTCTTGGGAGGCGTGGTTTCTCAGTGGTTAGTGTACTCGACTCGCGACCGAAAGGGTGCGGGTTCGAATCCTACTATCAGATAAGCCTGGGTCGGCTACCATGGTGTGTCTTTGGGCAGGACACTTTACTCCAAGTGCCTTGGCAAAAACTAAATAACCTAATTGTGTTGCAGTGCCGTAAGACACCAAATCATCATCATCATCTTTTTCTTCTTCTTATTATTATTATTATTGTGTATACGCTGTGGTAGTCCTATTAAATTGCTGTTGGGTGGCACATTGTATCAAATTCAAAGTAGTCTAAAAATATGTTATTATGTTTTGACATCAGCAAGAACTTTATATTGCCAGTTTGAAAACTATCTTTAAAACAATCAATCCACCAATCTCAAGTGAAAATCCAAAATTCATGCTGACTTTTAGTTTAACTTCTGAGATACAAAAGGTAAATAAATAAGTAAAATCACATTATAAACGAAGCAAAGATGCACCTAGCAGTATGCTACTCAATATGCTACTCAATATGATATATGCTACTCAATATTTTACTCAATATGCTACACATTATGTTACCCTTTATGCTATATGCTACTCAATATGTTACTCAATATGCTACATGCTGCTCAGTATGCTACTCAATATGCAATATGCTACTCAGCATGCAATATGCTACTCAGTATGCAATATGATACTCAATATGCAACAATGCTACTCAATATACAGTATGCTACTCAATATGTTACTCAATATGCTACTCAGCATGCAATATGCTACTCAGCATGCAATATGCTACTCAGTATGCAATATGATACTCAATATGCAACAATGCTACTCAATATACAGTATGCTACTCAATATGGTACTCAATATGCTACACAATCTGTTACTCAATATGTTGTATGCTACTCATTATGTTACTCGATATGCTACTCAATATGTTCCAGACCCAAGTGTAAAAAGTTAAAGAAATATTGTGGCGGCAGATGTTGGGACTTTTTGATTAGCTTAGTTAAAAAGTTGGTAATTAAACCAAAAGGAAATAAACCTTGGAAATAAGAGACAATGTGTATTTTGGGTGTACAAGCCTATTTTAATGTTCATAAGTGTTTTCAATGTTTCGAACGCATGTTTCTGAAACGACGATTAATGTAACAATACATTGTATATGAATTAAATCCTTAAGAGTTCTGCGGATTATTCCAAAATATGAGGAAACATATTGTTGATAATCTAGCAGACGTTTCAAACTTAAATTTGAGCACACACACACGCAGACACACACGCAGACACACACATACGCACGCACACACACAGCCCAAATACAACTTTACATATTTATTTTAATAGATATATTTTTACATTCCTCGAAAAACTGAAATTTCATCTTCACATCTCATATATAAAGAGATCACTATATTAGAAGCTTATATTTAGTGTCATTTGGACTTCGGTATATATGAAGTTTACTGTAGTCAATTTGTTGCTAATCTAAAGAAAGTCTTGATCAGTGCAAGCTATAAATACATTTCAAAATTCCATACATAAAACTAATATGCTTTAGGCTGTAGCTTTTAGTTTATTTCTACTCAAATGAAAAGAGAGACTATATGTCCAGAGTATTCTTTATAACTTTCTGTTGTTACTTTCCGAAAATATATTTTCCCTATTTGTAGCAGTTGAGCCAAATGTTTGAAAAAATATATTAAAACAATTATTACACGATTCTCCAGTGGATAACGAATAGATGCGTGTGTCAAACGTTTAAAAATAAAAATCTAAAGGAAGATATACAATATTTTAGATTGGAGATTAAAAGGTTCCAAAAGATTAGAATGGCGTATAACAAAAGGGAAATAATCATTAGCAAGGGAAGAAACTGTGGGTGTTATTACAAGAAGCTCTTACTTTGATCCAAAAGTTTCTACCGTTTCTACCGTACGTTGCGAGACGACGAGTTATGATAATATACATTCAACATGAGTTCAACCCTCGAAGAATCATGAGATTATGTCAGGATACGACCACGGAGATATATGAGATTTTGTCAGGATACGACCACGGAGATATATGAGATTATGTCAGGATACGACCACGGAGATATATGAGATAATCGAGCAAACAGAAGTGAAAAATAAGTTGCAGCAGAATCTAAATTAGAGCTCGAAAGATCAACAAACTGAACATAAATTCGGTCAGACTAAACATTTGCCATAAATCAGCCCTAACATCGCATCAACAGTTAGTTACAACTTTTGTAATTATTTATTTAAAACAATATTTAATATGGCCATCGAAAGAAATGTATTTTATCTATAAGACACACATCAAGAAGTGAGCCATATATCTTGAAGGGTGAGGTGGTATCAGCAGTTTGTTTTAAATGACATTTTGTTGATCTTTTTTTAAAAACAATGGTCCGATTTCTCAGACAGAGATGAAAAATCGTATATCGCACAAGTGGTGAGGCATGCATATATAAGCTGCAAAACAGATAGTTTATAATATTTAAAGAAAATTGATTCCTATGTGAGCTGGAAAGAAATGTTTAATTCCAAACTGAAAACTGAAGGGTTATCATAACACACACACACACACACACACACACACACACACACACACACACACACACACACACACACACACACACACACACACACGCGCGCGCGCGCGCGCGCGCGCGCGCGCACACGCACACTGCCTTAGAGTTGTACCTCTATGTTGAGTTTTACCTTAAATCAAACGACAGAAGTTATATCCTGACTACAAACCTCGAATCCTCTTGTGACTTGTAATAATTAGTTTCTGCTACTTTTGGCAGTGGCGCCATGCCATCCATAATGATATACATTAATTTCCTGTTTCAGGCTGGTTTCGTGCCGTTAGAGCGTTCTCTGCCCTAGGGTATTTGCTGTTTCTTGCCGCCATGGTAGTTGTCATCTTTCATATCTGCTCCAAGTCCGAGAAGAAAATCCTGTATCTTGTAGCCGTCGGTCTCACATTTGCAGGAGGTAAGGTCAAAGACAGAATTATTGACAGTTGCTTCAATACATACATAATTTTAGTCTCATAACACAGACACAGAGACACGTCATTTCGTCTTTAAAAAAAACATATAATGTAAACTTTTTCATAAATTAAGAGTCACACTATACATTTATTTTTATGATTCAAGATGGTACCCAAAGTCATGTCTCCATGATGTTTCCAGTTTTATTTATGCCAGACCGTCTTGGGTAGATGGTAAAATTAAATTCGCAAAGTGAACTATACATTTAGGTGTTAGTGTCGATTTATCTTCACCTCATCATTATCCAACCATCTCGTCGTTAAATTTTGCAACTGTTTAACTTTAGTAGTGTTTCCAATATGTAAGGAACATTTTAATTCCACAACATCGATTAAACATCAATGTAAAATTAGCAAATATAGCATGTGAATAATTACGTTTCCATGGCACTTAAGCAAAGAAACCGACTTTATCCATCACAATCTGTCGGTGTTCGTTCAGTGTTGTCTATTATTTCCTGGCATAACGAGCAATTAAACGACTCATTTTCGCTTTATAAGTAGCGCGATCAATTAAGCAGTTTTGAATACCACCCCAACTAATGCACTTCAGTTGTTCGTTCTTTACGTTGCTATTCTTCTTGACTCAGTTTAAATGAATCTCTATATCCCTTTCTAGAATCCATCACACTCCCCCTTCTCGACAATCTGTTACACATATTAATTAGAATCATTCTGCAAGCCGAACACACTTTGAAAATTGATATATGATTGATAACATTTTATTTTTGAACATTATCGAGAAATGATTGCCCTTACTATACTGCTGCCTGTAATCACAACCAGAACCAGTCACATCTGTAATCACAGTCAGAACCAGTCACATCTGTAATCGGAGCCTGAACCAGTCACATAAGTTCATATGAAAATTAACAATCATCTTTTAGCGGCGAAATAATACAGAGGCCGGCCTCTTACCTTTGAGGACCTAACGGCGATGAGGAATGAAGAGGTTGCAATAACCTATGCCATATACGACGCTAAACTGGAGGCCAGTATGACTGCTTCGCTGGGTCATGTCTGCTTAGCCCCTACAAGGCGGTTGTAAGCCATTTTCTGCCCATAGACAACTGTGAGCGTCTCTGACAAGCATCATCAGTCACCTTTAATTCAGATACGGCCTGGTACTATCGTCAATTCCAAGTGGTATGATAACATATGAGTATGTTGAAAAAAGCAGAGTAAAAAACAAAACAAAAGTCGAGTGAGACAATGGAACCGAATACGGAGCTGTCTGCGGTACCGAAGGCGGAACCGTCAGCGGTACCATCTCAGGAAGTAATACAAGTGGTTAAGGTTAAATATCCATGTAGAGTTGCTTCTGGTTAGAGACTTGCTGCAATGATGAAATAATGCAGGGCTGAGAAAAAAGCCGACACTAACGCCGCTCCAGAACAGGCAAGCAGTAGTGATGACTGGATGAGTGCTAGACAGCGCGATGCAATCTTATGTTTCCTGAGTCAGCCTAGCCTTGGCATCTGGCCTGCCTTGTGCCTTATTCCGCTGCTCACCACCACTAGGGTGGCAGCAACTAGCAGCGGGCTAATTGAAGCGACAAGCGCAGGTGGTAGCAGCCACTGTTAGGCACGAACCCCACCTTTTGCTTATGGAATAGTAGTGTGTATGATGCATACACCACCGTACGCCAAAGACCTCTGGAACCTTCTTTACCATAGAGCAGTACTTGGCGGAGCAATTGTTAACGTCCTAACATTCACTGGCTCAAACTGCTTGTGCGTAAGATCCAAATGGGTTCAACTACAGTGAACGCAGGAAAAACTCCAAGCTGCACAGGCTGAGTGCCAGGGTAAACGCAACGAGCGCCTCGATTACCCCAATGACAAAAAGCAAGACGAACAACTGGCTGAACGGGCCTATCTCAACGTACGAACAAGCGACTAGCGGAAACAAACAGACGACGGCCCACAACTGGGCGACAAGCCCAAGCTTTCTGACTTTTAAAGGCCTTCATCTGAGCAGCAAAAGCAAGAATTGATATTTATTGATCTTCGCCGCTGTGGGCTACGTGGCCTATAAATATTTCTAACCTGATCAGTACAGGCATTGCGCTGAAACATTGGAGCGGTAGCTGATAGTTTGATAGTTTGCAGACCAATTGGTGAACAAAACGGCCATGGACACGCGATTAATACAGGCCGCGAGGTTAATGGAGGGTGTAGCAGCTATTACAAAAAAGAAAAACCGTCTTAAAAGTTATCAAAATATCACAAGATGTTGCCTGGGAATGGCTCAAGAAGCAGGTCATGTGGCAGAGTTACCTACAGGCGCAATTCCTCGGCCGCGGTTTGAATTTCCAACCCCTAACAAGGCGCACCAGGCAGAAGTCTTATTTCTGCAGCACAAGAGTGAACGAAATAATGACCGTGGTTGATGTTGCCTAGCGTTAACATGGAGGCCGAACCCTTGAACAAGCACACTTCCAGCCGTTTCTTTCTTTTGCTGCGCTGGCTGCGGCGGAGGCTTCGCTGAAAACTTTGGGCCGACAGCTCCGCAGGATTATCGGTATATTTGCTGCAGACTTTGATGATCTGCGCGTGCTTTTCTCGGGTTCTGTAGCACCTCCCATTTGCCAATACAAACTGCTCTACAAGCTGGGGGTCCAGTGTTTTGTCATCCACCCTATCAAGAACCCACACTGCCTTTAGGTCATCTCTTGTAGTTTCCCCGTATGGCACGAGGCGGGTAAATTCTTGCCACATTTCTTCTGCTGCCCGTTTTGACGCATAGGCCGCTCCCCGGCGATCAATCTGTTTCCGAAGACGCTGCAGTGCATCGCGACTCCTGATTTAAGGGGTTCAGACTCCCGTTAGTGCCTCATATTGGTCATGCGCTGTACATCTTCTGCTTCCACACTTCCTCTGCTGCCCGCCCCGCCTCACGAGCCGCTCAGAGAAGGTCGAACTGTTCCCGAATCTGTTGCTGTGCTACTCAGCTCCTTGAGTAGGGGGGCCGGACCCCGTTATTGCATCATATATGGCTAGCGCTGCACGCTCCCGTTGCACATGTGTCATCTTTCGCTCGCTATACGATATGATTGATGCAACGTATCTCTAATGGACTAGAGCATATATCACACAGCACATTTATCCTGCACAAAATTAATTTTTTGTCGCCCTAGGATACACGCACGGCAGCTCGGCCATTACCAGCTTGAACGGCGCCCTGGCCTTTCTTTTCCTTGAGTTTCAGCTTGCAGTTTTCCTTGTCGTTATCACATGCTCGACATAGCCGCTTCTCTGTACGTGTCCCCTATTTACATGAACGGCACGGCATAGGTAGCGTATAATGTATGACACATAACTCCTCACATTGCTGTGTTCTTCCCAACAGCAGCCACTTGCACATATTATGGATCCTCATCTTGTTGGTATACACAGCGCAACATAGTTCTCTAATAAAAATGTATTCTGCCGGGGCCGGCTTTGTAAGGGATCTCCGCCGGCCCAGAAAAAACCCAAAACGTTTTGGCATGTCCTTTAGCCCCTTCCTGATGGATGATGGCTCATGGCTCGTGCGAAACAACCTTTTAAGGCTGGGCGGGGGGGGGGGGGAGCGGGCGGGGATTGGACCTGGCTAGAGACGACGTCCAGACTAATTTTGACTTCTGGGCGCAAAACGCTTACCCCCGCGAATCTCCCCCCCCCATCTCAAAAGTGTGGTCCGCTTGCAACCCCTCCCCCGCTGCTACATGCATGTTATCCAATTGTACCTATACTTATAAATATGGCAGTCAATCAGGCAGTAAGTAAGCACATAAAGTAAAGTAAATAAGTACTAGTTAGGGAGAAAGAAGGTAAGCTGGCTAGTAAGGCATTAAGTATGGTATATAGTTAGGTAGTTGGTAAGTGAAGTAAAGTCAAGTCAAATAAAATAAAACAAGTGTGTCAGAAGGAAACACGTAAGTAAGTAAGAAGGTAAATAAGTAATGTTAAGTTCATTTATGTTTAGTCAGTTAGTAAGGAAGTAAGCAAACCAGTAAGAAGATAAATATGTATGTAAATGAAAGGAGTTTGGTTCATCATCACATTTTTGATATACTATATCGATAAGAGTATCAGAGGGCTCCAGGTGGTCGAGTGGTCTAAGGCGCTCGCCTTTACTCGCCTTAACATCAGAGGGCTCCAGGTGGTCGAGTGGTCTAAGGCGATCGCCTTTACAGCTCATTCACATATCTCACCTCTGTCCGCGAGAGTTCGAGTCTCGGATCGACCAACGTGCGTATGTGAGAAAGCTTGCCAGTAACTTCCCGTGGGTCAGTGGTTCTTCCCGGGGTCTTCGCGGGTTCTTCCTCCACCAAATATACTGGCCGCCATGTCGCCATGTATAGCCTATAATGTGCTGAACACTAGCATTAAACCCACAAACTCACCAAAAAAAAAAAAAAAAAAAAAAAAAAAAGTATTAGATATCTGCAGCGGAAATACATTTATGTGATGAACTCCAGAAGTTCTGAGACTCTTTAGTTTGAAATATTTTAAAGGGACAATGATAGCTCTTTTTATTGGTATCGATGTGCACCAGCGATGATAGAATCTGGACATTTTGGAAATCGCTACATAGCGAAAGGAACAATATTAAGGATGACATACAAAACAAAAAGCGCAAGCGTGCGTTATAGGGCTCTCGGATTACATGTAAGGACAAACGAAAAAGTTAAGGTACAACCCTTGTAATGAAATGTCTTTTAAATGCTGTATTTAAAACTGACAGGAACAGATCGAGGATTTTTTGTATGGGATTCAGCCAATTATTGGGTAGCTAGTTTTGCTTAAAATGGCCAACTTGCTCTCCTTTTTTTACCTAACACGAACGATTTTAACTGCTAAAAATGGGTTCGAATGCCCCCCTCCCCCTCACCTCTTTAAATCCGCTATGGATGCTACCAAGCATATATGTCAATTTAATATCAATTAGAAAATGATAATATTTAGTGTACGGTATTTATGAAGCTTTTTCTTTCAATTTTTACCGGAAACAATTAAATTATGTTTGCATTCTTTACATTGATACTATTATTTCTTCTTTTATAGCTGTCTGCGCCATGATATCTTTCGCAATATACGCTGGGAATGCGACAGGTACCCTCAGCAAGTTACATGCCGCCTTCTACATCACCATCGTCGCTTTCGTTCTCGGACTCTTGACCGGAATTTTGGGAATTCTCGACTTTATGGGGCTCTTTGGTGGCAGAGTGGGGTCAGGAAACTAGAAACTTGGACGGATTTCGTAAAGTTACTAAACCTCGTTCAAACAAACAAAAAAAAAAACAAAAAAAAAACAAAAAAAAAAAAAAAAAAAAATAATAATATAATAATAATATAAAAAATGGGATTTGTATAGTCACATCTGTGATATCTTTACTTTAAAGGTGGCCAAGTTACATATACTGTGGAGACGGTACACTTGAATGTGTCATTCATTAGAAACCCTGAATAGTCACATTCAATGAAATTGTCAATGTGGCTAGAACGTTTTTAGATAAAAAAATATTAAACAATAATGCAACGTTAGCAAAACGCAAATGGTGACTTTTTAAAGTGAAATATAATTAATCAGTCCTCCTGTACAAAGTTCGAAACAACCTGACACCAGAATATCTGAATATACTTTTACACCAGGCTCCGAAGATGATAGCGGAAAACGCTGTTCAACAAAAAATCAACACAGTATCCCAAAACACAAGACTGAAATGTTTAAAATAAATTTAGCATACAATAATATTTTGAGATGGAATATCTTACCTAATTATATTAAGTTATGTACAACCCTCACTGCTTTTAAACACAAGTGTAAATCATTGTGTTAAACCCAAACTATAATTTTATTGTTTTATTTACGAACATGCCGTATTTTATTGCCACCAGCCTGTGATAATATTCATCATATGTAGTTCATGTATTTTATTGTACGTATTGTGAATTCTGTACATTTGTATGCATCTCGACCCTGTGTAAGACGAGCCTTTGACTCAACAGTCCATCGAGGAAAAATAAAGTATATTAGTATTAGTAGTAACATTAATTAGTAACGGGATTGACTATGAACGACATATCCGTAATTGATTTACAACATGTTTAATTTTATGATAGCTGTATGCAGTTTGAAAAGACTCCTTACTTAAAATACACGGACAATATTCTTTTAGTATATTTATACAATTTGTACATTCAAAACAAGATGTGTTGTGTGTGATTTTATTATGGGTCCAAAGCCCTATATGGATTTAAAATCGACGTCGTCGTTGCCATCATTATCATAAGCAATATTATTTTTATCTCCACCATCATATACATTCTTGTCGTCGTCGTCATCATCATCATCATCATCAGCATCATCATCTACAGCAGCAGTATCATAGATTTCTAATCTGAGCATTGTTCAATAACTTTTGCTATCTCTTATTCCATATGTTTCTATTGAGGACTCTGGTTTCCATGGGAAGGGAGTGTAAACTATTAAAATTTATCTGAAATTATGTCTTCAAATGCGTGTAACTTTCATGTCACATACAAGGATCAAACTTCCACTAAATGGTGGGAATAAAGTTTTGCTTCTGAATAAAAGTTCCAAACGTCGTTTAAGCCGGAGTTGATGAAAGGGAGAGTGAGAAAAAAATGGACTGAAAAACGCATGGATATGATAAGAGATGTTCCTAATGACGTTATTAGGAAAAAACTATTGGAGGTGTAATTGTAGCAATTTCTTGAAATATTGTAAGCACATTTTTGCCTATCAACTATTTGTCTTCGAATCATTTTCGCATGCCTATGCCACTTGTCATATCTTTTCAATTGTCATCGTTTATTTACTACAGTAGTCCATTTGTTTTGTGAATTCATTGTTTCTTGAGAATATTACAATTATGTTTATAAATTCAGTACTAAAATTACATCACAGTTTTTCTAAACTTTTCAAGATTTATATTCTTAGAATACGTGAGATAAGGAGTAGTTTAGTTACGGCGATCATTTATGTTATAGTACCTTGAGTACAGGAGAGCTGTCATAATGTTTATAAATAAATTGACGGTGAAAGAAAGAAAAACAGTGGTCTGCATTGAGATCCTTGATTTTGGTAATGCTTTTTTGAAAGATTTTTGTGAAGAATGACTTTTAAAAGCATTATTTAATACTGCATAGGACTGTCTAATATTTAATAATCAAAATTTCAAACTTGTTTAGATTTGTACATTTCCTTTAAGAATTTGGCCACAAATCTAAATTGCTACATTTTCAACCGTTAGAATTTTGGGTCGAAATTTTTAATTTTCAACCTATATATTTCTGTTAGAAAATCTAAATTCCAAATTTTAAAAGCTTAGATATGTGAACTAATTTCTGAAAATCGAAACGGTTTTAGATATGTGAAAGTCTCACTTTCTCCAACTTTCACTTCTTAGAGTTTTTATAAAAAAAATCCAAAAATTCAAAAATGTGTTGAATTGAATATTTCCTCTCTCCGATTTTATATCGCCGGTGTATTTTTTAAATGTATTTTGACATTAGGTCCAGTTAAGGTGCATCGAATAAGTAAATAAATAAATAAATAAATAAACAAATAAATAAAAAGTTTATAATAATCGATGTTAGGTAGTTTTCATCAACGGATATATATTTTATCCGGTCATATTAAAAATGTATTAGCTTCATATTTAGACATAACACCAGGGATATTTTGCATTGAATCATTTAGTCGCTGATCAAAAGTTGTAAACTTCTAATGCTTTTATAAATAAAAAGTTAAAAGTTAACGTTTTAGATGAAAGAAGCTGGTAACAGTTCTTTGAAAACTTTATACGGGTCGTAAAACGTATTGGATGGCTGCGCAAACTTTTCCGAAGACACTAATACGCGCCCTCTCAACATTGCCAATATCGATACATGACTACAAGTGCTGAGTGAACGACGAGTAAACCTGATAAATACGCATTGTCTGATAAATATTTATTGTCTGAGAAAAAAAGAGTCAAAGGAAGATACAGAGAATAAGCAAGGTTCAGAATAAATATGAGCAATGGATCGTTGAAATGTTCTAAAATAGAAGATATAGACCGAATACAACAGGTAGCTAATTAAATGCTTGCTTTGCTTGTCATTATTTACCAGCTTATATAACCACGTGCTTTTAAATACACATTAGTTTAAATACCTAAAATAACTTAGAAGCAACGAAGATTATAACAATCGTAAATCGTTTCTTGCTAATTGAGTCGACATGAACAATTTTGTCAATCAGGTTTATGTCCACACTTCGATCATTACACCATGTATTTTGGGCATATGGCTTCAAACGAGCAAAGCAGAAACTATGCATTTTGATTATGGAAAACGAATTCAAAGTTTCATTTGTGCCTTAGAAGGATATACTAAGTGAATGAAAATATATACAACAATTTTTATTTAAATCTAATACTCCCTATTAAAGATGTTGCTGATTAATTTCAAACATTTGGGATAGTCTTCGTTATGTGAGTCACCATGATGGGTACAGTTCTGACATCGTTAAGTCAAATCCGGTCTCTCGGCGATACATTTAAACTACCAATTAGCGGCAATAAAGTTTGTTTTTGGAATTGTTGAAAATAAAATTCACATAGAACAACGTTGATAAACTAAGTAGTAAATAGATAGGATGAATTTAGATTTTGAGGATAACACGCTGAAACAATTTTTGTAGGTTTGCTAAATTTTTGGAACCAACTCCGGAAACCGACCGGTTTTTACTACGGCAAGATAGCTTATTACTTTTTCATTACGTCAGCTCAAAATTGTATTAAGATCCTGCCAGATACTGCCTAGGCGTGTATCTTTGATACGAAATCAAAATATATCCAGATTATCTCAAAACTTACTAAGATCTATAAAAAATTCGAGTCTCATACAACCATCTAAAAGCTCGTCTGATAATTGGAATGGACTAAGGAACGTTACGTTATGGACTATTAAAGCTTGATCACGTGAAGAATGAAGAGTTTACAAATATGGCAACAGCATATGCATCGCGAAGAATCGTCAAGTGCGGAACAGAAACTGAGTAACTATCTCTTACAAGAATGCTAAAAAGCAAAACATTGCTAAATTTAGAATTGTATACATATTTTACATTTAATTAACCGGTTTGTCACAAGCAGCTCGTTTTCATTTAATTATAACTGCTAATACAACATAGATTACATTCTGGTGATTGCTAATATCTAAAATTATTTTATCAACTGTCATTGGAGCAAACAATTTATTTTGTTGTTGGTTTCTAAAACTTCACTGACAATTGTCCAAACCATTTAAAAAAAGCAATTTTTAAACAACCCGTATAAATGTACAGGAAAGCACATACACAAAATTTCTGTACACCATAATGGTAATGTATTCAAACCATAGTGGTCACTGATGTTACGGGTGAGTAATCTCAAAATTACAACTATATGTGTCAGGGGCCATTTAGAAAACGAATGTGAATGTTTTGGAGAAGTTTAAGAAACTGACAAAAATACAGTTTGTTCTAGTGGCAGTTTAATTAATATTTTTACTTATTAGCAGTTACCATAATGTAATCTAGGTTCTACTAGCAGTTAGAATGAATTCACTGCATATATTTTGCTGTGCTCATTTAAAGTTATATGTCGAAAATACATGGTATAATTGACCAAAGTATGAACATAAACTCTAATTAGAGTAGTATCTAAAAGGGGTATTCTGGATCAGGATCTTTTTATTGCAGTATTTTGTTAAACTGAGCTGATAATTATGTGTGTAATGCCTATTAAGACCAGAGCGTGATAGCTGGACCAGACCAAGTGCTTGAGATGGTAAAGGCAGTGGCTAGGCGAATGAATTAAAAAGCAAATAATACTGATTTTTAAATGAGTTTTTTTATCTCGAATTTCGTCTCTTTTGCTTTTACGACATGCTAGTTACGTACCACTTGATACGAGCGGTTTGTAGCATAGTTGTACTGGAGACGCCAAGCATTATTGACCATATCGAAACGAGTGGAATCCTGGTTTCGCTCAGACCGTCATGGGACACTTCCGTAGCATTCGTGACGTAGCGCTATGCCTCAAGCAGCGCCAAATTAGACCCACTATGGACTTTTTGGAGATGTGCAAACTCGTACTCTTTTGCTTCAGATGCGCATGAAGAGTTCATGCTTGGTTTGGAAAAAAAAATAACAACATTGAGATGCCTCGTACCTGATGTTAAAACTGTTTTACCTACCTTCGTCAGACTATTTAATGATGACAAGCATGGTTGTGTTGTGATTGATCAAAACAACAATATATCAAACCGTTGGGATGATTACCTGAAAGTTTTAATTCAAAGATTTAATTTAAACTTACAACCAGGCTTTGCATTCCGACTTTATAATACACACAGTTTGGGATGGAGTTTTGTAAAATTGTAAAAAATTCTAAGGCAGTGTCGGCATTGCCCAAAGATTGGCCTCTCTATCACCTGCTCTAGACCTAGAGAAAATCAGCAGATTAAGTTCCTATTGTCCTTGTCAGCGTTCTTTGCTAAGTCCCAGCGCGATATATGTGCCCGCTATGAAAAGCAGTGTCTTGGCAAAGAGCGCACGAAGACGTCCACATGTCTGCAAAGCGGAAGTAAATCACAAAAGACTAAAAATGAGGAAGACTGTGTAACTGAAGGCTTCTGGTTTATAATAATAATTATAAAAAAACCCCCCAGAAAACAAGCACCTCTTGCGGACCAAAAGGATATCAAGATATTGGAAGCGCTTGATGTGCTCGTTACAGTCTTTGCTTCGGGACAGAAGGGCAATGTATCTCTGTACATAAGCTAGGAGAAGTAGGCTTTCCAGTCTCTTGATGTTCTCCTTATGTCTAGGTTCATAAACAATGGCGACAGCATCGAATTGTTAAAGGAACTTGCTCCGGTTTGCTAGTAAAACCTTTGTTTTCATCTATGATAACAACGAGACACGATAATGCTCCGACTGCCAATCATTATCAAGGGCATATCCACCAAAGAGGGGCGTCTAGTCAAGTCGCTGTTTCCTCCCCCAAATATTCCGCTCGGCTATGAGGTAGCCCTGGAATCAGGGACGCTGTGGCACACGTGGTATAACATCTCTAAAATGTAAAATAACACGCTGATGTACGTGATGTCGGCAGAGCTAATAAGGATAATATTACCGGACGACTATTACATGATGGAAAACACAACGGTCTAAACTAGCATTACCAATCTGGTAACCCAAATCCTGGACCTGGCCACTGCAATAAGTATCAAGGATTGGGATTACTCTCGAGGCAGTCTACAGAATTGACTTTACCAGGCGTAACAACCTAGACATTGCCCACTTTGTAGGCTTTACTGGCCAAATCCTGCAAAACACCACAAATGCAAAACAAAGTCTTTAAGGTCAGCCACATTGCTGAGTCGAGATGATCTCGTTAGCGGCACCCTCTTCAAGGGACGCTCTAGTGACATATTTTTTGTAATGTCAGTGTCTGACGAACCTGGCTTACATATTTATATGATTCCGCTTGTATTTCTATTTGCACCTGTCAATCCTGCCATATACAGTAAATTCGAAGGGCTGGTAGTAGACCAAAAAGGAAGAGGTGTTGACTTAAACGACAATAGCTAAATAGATAAACCTGATACATAACATTAAGGTTTGAGCAAATATTAAAGTCAAGAAACATTTATAATTTCCTAAAATATTTATAATATTATATAAACGTCATACATAACAAGGTAAATTGTTGCACCTGCAAAATTGTGCAATTGATTCATGTAATTTGATTTTGATAACCTTGAACTAGAAAATTCAATATCACTAGGATGATATAATACTTCATTTGGCAGGAATGATGCGTTGATAGCCATAAGGTTTTTTTTTTCTTTTTTTTTTGAACATATTTTTAGCAGTAATTTTATACAGACAAGCTGTATATTGTGACTAATACAACAAAAGGTCTGTGGTGACACAGCTGGAAATAACTGATTTAATGATATTTCTTTATTGCCAACGCATTTTAATATTACTTCCGCCATCTTGAATTTCTCCACCGGTATCGGCCATTCAACGGTGCGTACCTGGTCTCGTGTGCAGAGCATCATGGGAGACCAGGGTACGAGGCTATAGCCGAGGCTACAGACCCTAACGAAAAGAAGCTGTTTTAAACCTAAAAAAGCACTGACAGCTCGGCCGGACGGTTGAGGTTATGCTGTCGCTGGGGCACATGTGCTCATTTTTAAGGAGCATATACAAAAACCTGATTGACTTTGAGGGGAATTTCATTCTCAGAAGGCAAAACGACAACGCTCTTTATAGTCCGTAACGATACTGTGTGTGTTTGAACGGTTCTTAAAAAAAAATATGTATTGGTGAGTTATGTTGTCACAGAAACAAGTGCACAAGCACTAAAGTATCGAATTTCTTTTACATCAATTCCTTATCCTATCAATATTTCTAATTGATTTGAATCATACAAAAAGCTGACCACGAGGAATCTCGATCCCTAGCTACGATTAATTGGATAAATGCCAGCATTCATGTAATGGTAAAATTATGGATGACACACACACACACACACACACACACACACACACACACACACACACACACACACTTTGAGCCAATAGTTCCAATCTGAAATCTGTCACACAAATGATATATCTTCTGGTTATGACTGTTAGTATAAAGTTACCCCCACCCCCACCTCAAATTAAGATTCAAAAGTTCAAAACTGAAATTGTTTTGGAAAATGTCATATATTTGCCCCCCGACTCCTCTATTACTCTAAGGTATGTATGTATTTGCGTATGGGGTTTAACGGCAAAATAATAATTGTCATTCAGGTAGTAAACATATGGTCATTCAAATACGAGGTTTTGTGAAATTCTACACAGCGGTTTGATAGAAAATAGCGTCACATTTGACTTTAGAAATATATACTTTATTTAACGTTGAATATTTGACCAATAAAAATCAGCTCTGTAGAGCTATTATTTGTGGGAAACTGTCAAGCATAAAACTCACACAAAGAAAGCAACAAGAGCATTCTAAAGACATTTAATGCAATTATATTTGAACATAAAATACAGAGATATTACCATACAGGGATGCAGACATATTTAAATCAAAATTGAAATCCATTCAAACATGACACATATTAAAATTGAAACACGCACATACTAGAACACACACACACATATGTTAGGGATGGGATAATTGAATTCAATATATGTTTAGGACAGGATATATTTTGCAGATTTCGGATCGTTTAGAAACTTTTTTGGCGAGCCACGCATGGGTTGCGATTGCCGAGTGAAAGAAAAAGATATGAAGAAAAAAAAAAAAGAATGTCAGATTCAGGTCACGGCCCACCGGATGATCACGAAACTGTCTACGCACATAAATTGAATTCTCTGTCTGTCTGTCTATCTTTCTCGTGAGAACTGAAGTGCTAAGTGGTGTACCATGGTACCATTTGTTCCCATATCATAAGTACTACTATCAAATTAATTTTATAGGCCATCTTATCGTCGTTAGTGCCCTCATTGCGGTCAGTCCAAATAAGATTTTTCATACAATACGTTCAAAATCAATAATCGCTGTTGTATTCCTTCGCATACCCGTTTAGACAACAGTAACTATAGTGATCCCAATTACATCTCGTATTGTCACGCGCAAGAAAGGTAAGATTAATACATTATCAGGTAGAACGCTGTCACGTGATCTTTGAAGTCGGTGATAATAACTCTCGATTCGAATCAATATGAAACTGAGTGGTATAAACACAATTTAGAACACAACCCACTGAAGTTACTAACATTTTAAACTTTAGGCAATAATTCAAAAGGATAACGCTGTTTTCAAAAGATAAATATTGTCAGCAAATATCCGTTGTTTGGAGAGACCTTTAAAGAATGACATTAGAGTAAAGTGGGTGCAAGCGAACCAATATAAACAGAAAAATATATTATACCAATAATATTTAAATCAATATAAAATAATGAACCTGTCAATGTACGGATTAAAATACGAACCATATTACTCAAAATTAAAGATCGGCATATAATACAACAGTTGCGATAGAACCAATTCGAGGAAGAAAATATTACTACACCAGTGGAGAAGGCACTTTACTCCAACTGTCTGGGCACTAAATAACCTTATTTGTGTTGATGTGCCGTAAAGCAGAAAACCAACCAAACCAAACCTTTGCTCTGTATGGGATAAAATATAATATAGAGTTACAATCATAGAATAGAACAAAATAATAATAATAATAATAATAATAATAATAATAATAATAATTAATCTTATATATATATCCAGTGTGACACTGCTATAAACTGTTGTCCGTTTTTGTCCTGCATTAAAGCTTATTTGCAAAATATCAATAAAGTTCTAAGTTATAAAATGTAATCAGCAAAATAACAACAACATGACTGTATTTTATACAATGGCACATTTTAATCAACCAAGTGAAGAAACACAAGTAGGATGGTGTTTTGTGGCGTCACCTATAATTGCTAATTTAACATCTATGTATTAAAAGGCTAAATATGTCTGCTTCACCATTTTTCAGTAAAAAAAATGTTTAATAAACAATTTAAACGTTTTAATATATAAGATGTAAAAATATTAAAATCTACTATTTTTTAAATAAAGATCGTGATTTCATTTTATAAAACTTCTACATCGCAGCGTTATCAAAATAAACAGTTACATGCACGGAGATAGATAGACAGACAGACGGGCGGTAAGAACGACAGAATAGTATGTAATTACTCAATATGTACATACATACGAAGAGGAAATATGTATCAAGATGAACGAAAATATACTAGACTATAACATACATGTATGTGTATATTCTAAAAGAGCGACAATATCTAATCAGAAAAGAAAGGAGTGAAAAAATAAAGAACAGCGAAAGCAAACTACGATGTATACATGTATCTAAGTTATACCTTGTATAAATTTCGTTTCTCTTTTAAATTATACTCTGGGCATTTTGTCTTAGGAGTTTGTCCCTACTGTGTCTATAATAAAAATTATTATTTAGGAGTTTGTCCCTACTGTGTCTATAATAGAAATTATTATTAGGAGTTTGTCCCTACTGTGTCTATACTAGAAATTATTATTTAGGAGTTTGTCCCTGCTGTGTCTGTACTAGAAATTATTATTGCTCACCGTTTAATGTCATTTGGTCATACATCTGTCTTTATTAGGAAAGAATGTTGTAACGCAAATGAAAATCCTTGTTTAACCCCACCCCCCGACCCCCAAGATAAATTGGTAAGTGCCCTACACATCATGGTTCATTTTTGCTAAAAAAATATCTGTCTTCATTGGGAAGGAAATATTGTAACGCAAATGAAAATCCTTGGTTAAAATCAACCCGCAGCTCCCCCCTCCCCCTTCCCCTAAGATAAATTGGTAAGTGCCCTACACCGTCATTGTTCATTTGGACTAAACATGTGAACTTGTGTATTACGTTTATAAAGCATCTCGAAACTGTACTTCTCTAATTATGAATGAATAATGAATTTTGGCTATGGATTTTTCTTTGTGAAATCAAAAATATAAATATTTTTCCATGCAATGGCGAATGTAATGACGTTAAATGGTAATGAAAAATTCAAATGAAATGTAATGCTACTAGTATCAGCTTCTGCGCAATTATTAATGAGTATTAAAGTAGTTACATAGTCAAATGTACAACGTTTTATGAAAGCGGTACCTGAATATTCCAAGGGTCAATTCCTATCTGATTAACTGACATCATTTCGATAACAACTAATATCGTAAACCTACTGGTACATGCATTTAACGCACGATACCTTTGACAAGGTTAAGAACAGAACAAATAGAGACGGGTACAAGCCACAGTTAAACAAATAAACACAAACATAACCCTTCTGCAACCATGGTGTCACGAGGAGGTAGTGTAGGGGAGTGATGCTATATAAATCACGGGTTAGAGACGATTGGGGAGGTTTCTGTATTTTGGTTTATAAGGGAAATTTCAGATTTGAAAATAACAAGAATATATAGAAAGCCATATAGAACTTGGACCAGGTTCGGGAACAGATTATCAGGTAACTTTTCTTAATTAGTTTTAATTAGTTAGGTTATTTGTATTAGTGCTTCCGGCGAAAATATTACATTCTGACTCCTTGGGTAACTATAATTTTAAAAAATTTATTATTATTATTATTATTATTATTATTATTATTATTATTATTATTATTATTACTGGGTTAATTTTCATCTGCATATTGTCTAAAAATAATAGATTGATATTTGAAAGATCTTTATTAATTGAACATACAACTTTGAAAGCAATTTAAAGTGACAAATGCATGCAGTAAATTAGGAGGATTTGGCTAACTTTCGCTGTTCCGAAATTTGTCACTTGGGCAAAAATCAGGTTTTGAAAATTTTCTCTTGGACATATTGGTTCCGATAACATATGTGTTTAATGTCTTTAAATTTGTTATTAGCGGCTAGATTACAAACTATTTACTCCATTAAACAGAAGAAACTGATGCTGAGACATTTATATTCCCTCTGATTATAAGGCAAACAACTGTTCCCACCCCACCCCCACCGCCACTTCCCCACTCCAAGTGTCGCCAGAGTCAAAGTTCGATTCCCGTCTAACATTAATCGTCGGGCAATTTCAACTCAGTTGACGGTCATTCACCGTCAGTATCAATTGGTTTTGAGTTCAATGGACTGAGCCATATTTTGGAACAGGGTTTGATGATTTTGAATTTTGACATATACCGTTTTAAACTAGGTTCCCTTCGAATAAATACCAAATTAGAGATTTTCTTTAACGTGGTTAGTTTAATTCGTTTCTTTCTGTTTATTTTAGTTTGCCTTGGTAACTTCTGTTTATTTTAGTTAGCCGTGGTAACTTCTGTTTATTTTAGTTAGCCTTGGTAACTTCTGGTTTTTTTTAGTTACCCTTGGTAACTTCTGTTTATTTTAGTTAGCCTTGGTAACTTCTGTTTATATTAGTTAGCCTTGGTAACTTCTGGTTTTTTTAGTTACCCTTGGTAACTTCTGTTTATTTTAGTTAGCCTTGGTAACTTCTGTTATTTTAGTTAGCCTTGGTAACTTCTGTTTTTTTTTTAGTTACCCTTGGTAACTTCTGTTTATTTTAGTTAGCTTTGGTAAATTCTGTTATTTTATTTAGCCTTGGTAAATTCTGTTTATTTTAGTTAGAATTGATAACTTCTGTTTATTTTAGTTAGCCTTAGTAACTTCTGTATTTCGTTTACAAGGGGAAAGAAAGAGTGTGAATTAATTTTCTAAACTTCAGATTTGAAAAGAACAAGATTACGTATACTTTTGATATAAAGAAGGCCACACAGAACGTGGACCAGGCTTGGAACAGATAATTACGTAACCTTTCTTAATAAAATTAAATAAATTGGGTTTTTTATTCTGACTTCTCAGGAGAAAATACTTAACTCTAACTCGTTGAGCAACTTCAATTAAAGAAAGTTTCTTCTTCTTCTTCTTGGGTTATTTTTCATCTGCATATTTTCTACAAAAATAGATTCATATTTGGAAGATCTTGATTAATTGAAAATAAAACTATGACAGAAATCTAAATGTATACATGCATGCAGTCAGTTAGGCAGATTTGGCTAATTTTGGTTGTCCCCGAATTTGTTACTTGGACAAAAATCAGTTGTTAAAAATTTCCTCATGGACAATATGGTTCTGATAATATATGTGTTGAATGTCTTTAATTTTGTCAATTACAATTGTTTTACTCCAGCAAACAGAAGAAACTGATGCTGAGAAATTTATTTTTCCTCTGCTTCTAAGGCAAATTACTGTCCCCAGCCACACACACATAAAAAAAGACAACAAAAATGTAATCAGCGTCAAAGTTCATTTACAGTCGACCTTTTCGGTTAGATTCTCAGTTTTTTCCCGATTTCATTATGTTAATCTGAGGAACTTGAATACAAACAAGGAAAATGTGTTTCAATATATATATATATATATATATATATATATATATATATATATATATATATATATATATATATATATTCAGTCAATTGTCATTCACCTTCGAACTCAGTCGTGAAAATCGACTGTTTTTGAGTTCAGTGACCTGAGCCATAGGGTTTCGATAATTTGAATTTTGATCTATACTATTTGGAACTAGGTTCCTACTAATACATAGCAAAATGAAATATAAAGAGGATAGTTTAAGTGATTTTGTGTCTGTTTTATTTTATTTAGCCTTGATATATTTTTTGCAATATGAGGCATTTTGACAAAAACATCGAATTCTTTATCTTTAATATATATATATATATATATATATATATATATATATATATATATATATATATATATATATATATATATATATATATATATAAAAATAATAATAATAATAAAAATAATAATAATAATAATGACAACAATTGTCGTCCTAAATATGTATACTGAACATAATTTCTCATCTTGGAAAATCTAATTTCACCCAAGGCCAGGCTTCTGTAGATAGACAAGAGCAAGAAAAATGAGTTCCGGAGTAACGTCCCCTTTAAAGAAACTGGTGATCGTCCTGCTGATTTTCTGCTTCATATTGGACCTGGTTGGTTTTGTGATCCCTTACTGGTATTACGTTGAAAGCTCACTGCTAGGGACCACATTCAAGGCATATGGTGGCCTCTGGACAGCGTGCTCACAAATTTCTCTCGTCGTTGGGTGTGCAGATTACGTAGATAGCACCCTGATTGGTATGTTCCATGTAATTTATCTATCTGCTTGTCTGCATGTCTATCTGTATGTGGGTCTGTCCATTTGTATTTAACCGTCCATCTCTTTCTATGTCTGTCTATTCCTCTGTTGTCTGTATGTTCCTCTATACGTCAGTCCGTCTGTACGTCAATGCGTCTATTTTGTTCCTTTGTCGGACCCTCAATCCGTATTTGCGGCACACACTGCTCTAATTACGACAATAATACCCCGTAAAGTAGATAGTATGGCGAATTTTGTGATGGGTTGAGGTGGGGGTAGGTTTAGAATTGTGGATGGGTTGTGGTGGGGTTATTTTTCGATTTGGGGAATTGGTTGGGTGGGGTAGGTTTTTATTTGGACAAAGATCCTAAATTTAAAAAAAAAAAAATACGAAATATTGTGACTGCCGATGTTGAGACTTTTGGGTTAGAATGGTTAAAACATCATTCACTTTGAACCAAGGGGAGATAATCACTGGCAAGACAAGTCAATGTATCTTTTCTTTCCTATCTTTTGTAAAACTCATACAGATTTTGATTCTTTTATTGACTCTTAAACATTACATGATGATTAAATGCAACACAAAAATTATCATATAATGCCCTGAAAATATCTCTGTATGTAACTGTACGTTTCGGAGACAATAATTGATGGATCAATACTTTCAATATATGCTCCATCCGTAAGAGTTCTGTTATTTATTTCAAGATATGATTATTGGAACAAATATTTTAAACTCAAGCAGATGGGAAGACTAATATGATGTTTTAAAATTTAAATTAGAGCTGTAAAGATGAGCTCGTGGAAACTAATATTGGTGAAAATAAAAAAATACAAATTAACAAAAATAGAATTAAAAAAATAGGTTAGTCCTAGCCTGGCGTCAATAGTTAGTTAAAACTTTTGCCAATACGGTGTTTTCAATGCTTTACTAGTAACAAATACACTTCCGTCTCTAAGATACGTATCAGAGAATAAACTACATAATCTAAAAAAAGGCTTGAGGTGATATAGTCTTTTTTATTTTCTACAATATTTATTCTTTTCCTGATTGAACAAACAAAAATAATCCGTTTTACCGCAAAGAGATGAAAAATCACATTGAGTATGAATGGCGAGGAACCTCTGTAACGTCAGGGAAAAATATGGTAGATATCGACTTTTTATTATAAAGGGAACTTATGTACAGAGAAATTGCGAATGACGAGCATTTTTTAATTCCTCAAAAATCTGAAACTTTATTTTCATATCTCTGCTATAACGAGCTTCGTATATTAGGAGCTTACTTTTTAGTGTCCTCTGGACTTCTTAGTATATTAGGAGCTTATTGTTAGTGTCCTCTGGACTTCTTAGTATACTAAGTTTACTGTAGTTAGTTTTGTAACATTCTAAAGAAAGTCTTGTGCGGTGTGAGATATAAAGAAATTTTGAATTCCATACTCAAAATGAAAGTACCGTCACTACCCCAACTGGACCTGAAAATGTAACTTTTAGTTCATTTTCATTTTAATGACAGGATAGAAGATACATCACAACTACTCGGTATGATTTCCTGTTATTATTTTCGGAAATAAGATTTCCCCTATTTGTACATGTTGGGGAAACCTCTCTAACTTAGTTGGTAGAAAGTTGGACTTGTAATCCAAAGGTCGCTGGTTCGATAGATGCCCAGGCCAGTCCGGGTCGGCTGCCTCGGTGTGTCATTTGGACAGGCGCTTAGCTCCTATTTCCTCGGCATGATATAGTCAATAATTTGTTACAAGTGTTGTTAAATCCATCAAAGACAAAAAAAATAAATTTTGTATCTATTGAATCATGTGTTTGCAAAAGTTTTTAAAACAATATAGGATTCTTCATTGGATAAGAAACAGATCCCTGTGTAAATAACTTTACAAAAATGTGATGGAAGTTATGGAAACATTTGGATTGGAGATTAAGAGATTAGAATGGCTTAGAACGAAAGGGAAATAATCACTCGCAAGGAATGAAACTCTATGTTATCAAAGAACTCTAACAACGCCCTTATGTGGTTTGTCAGTGTTTGTCCCCTACGTTTTCGAGACGACGAGTGGTGAAACTATGTATTCAATATGGGCTCAACCCTTAAAGAATCATTAAATCATTTCAGGATATGATCATGGAAATATATTAGGTCATCTGGCAAACGGGAGTGAAACAGAGGTTGCTGTAGAATTTCAATTTGAGTTTCATAGATCAGATTACTGATCCTGACTTTTCTAAACTGATAAGTAGCCATAAATTAGCAGTTAGCCCTAACATCGCGTCCAGTTTGTTACATGTTTCCATTAGATTGTTTTTCTCCATATGATCATCTAAAGAAATACATTTTGGTCTCTAAGACACACATCAAGAAAAGAACCATATATCTAGAAGGTGAGGGGGTGGGTAATGGCAAATGACGTGTTACTACCCAGATTAAAAGATAAAAGAGATCAGATTTCCTGCAAAGAGACGAACCATCGTACCTCACACAAATGGTAAGTCATTTTTGTAAAGGTTGAAAAACAAACAGTTTTGTAACATTAAAGAAATTCAATCTCAGAGTGATCTAGAAGGAAGTTTATAATTCCTGACCAGAAATGGAAGGGATATCACCACAAGTACACACACACACACACACACACACACACACACACACACACACACACACACACACACACACACACACACTGCCTTGTAGTTGTTCCCCAAAGTCGACAAAGGCAGAAGTTACATTTTGAACACTGGACACGAATTCTTTATTGTTACTTGTATTAATCAGTTTCTATCAGTTGCACAACGCTATCCGTAATATGCACCATGACTGCTATTAATTAATTCCTTGTTGATCTTTGTTCTGTTGAATAGGCGATAAACTGAGTCGATATTCTTATAGATCTTTCAATTTTAATAATAAGTACAGTCCGAAAGTAGTGCAATGTTTCTGCCTATATTGTTTAGATTATTTTTAATCAGCTTGAAAATTACTAATGAGCAGAATCTTAAATCGGAACGTGCATATGCTCTGAGAAAACCAGAATTATTGCATATCTTAAAGTTGTAAATAAAAATACCACCGGAGAATTTTATATTTCCGTTTCCAATTTCAGACTGGTTTCGCGCCGTAAGAGCTTTCTCTGCCCTTGGTTTCTTGCTGTTTCTTGCGTCCTTGGTGGTTGTCATCGCTCATACTTGCTCCAAGTCTGAGAAGAAAATCCTGTACCTAGTATCCGTGTGTCTCACGTTTGCAGGAGGTAAGGTGAAAGACAGAAGCATCAGAAGTTACTTCAATCCATTTCTTTTCTTAATCATAACTGTAGTCCCCTAACACACACACACACACACACACACACACACACACACACACACACACACATATAGTGCTTAGTGCAATATGAGTGACTATATGAATTTATTTCATGCCTACAGAAGGAACTCAAAGCCATGTCTCTGTGGTGTTTCTTTCTTCTGTAGTGGCCTTTCAATATGGAGTAGATGGTAAAATGAGATTCATAATACGAGCTAAAACATTTACGTGAAGATGTCCATATCATTTCACCCAATCATCATGCAAATATCTCGTCATTAAATTGTGCAACTGTTTATCTTGACTGATATTTCAAATATGGAAGCAACAGGGTAATTTTACAGCTACCGTTTAACCGTAAAAGTAAAAAAAAAATAAAAAAAATAAAATAAGGAAATATAGCCTGAGAAGAATAGCTTTTCTATGGGATTTGAGCAAGGCAACCGAATTTATCCATCCATCGCAGTGTCAGTGTTTGCGTTGATTTCCTGGTAACACGAGCATCGAACAAATACTCAGTGTAACTCTGGACATATTATTAGGAATTAAGAAGCTTTGAACTACCACCCAAACCAATGCAGTTCAGTTTTTTTTTATATATTTTTTTATATTTTTACCTCTATCTCGATCCGGTTAATTTGAATCAATATATCCCACTCCAGCACTCATCCCATTCGCCTTCTCTCACCATTGTGAAAACAAAATGTCTCATTGTCGTTCCAGCCTGTTACATAGAATAATTTGAAATTATCATTCTGCTAGCTGACCACACATTGAAAATTGATATATTAAAAAATCAAGATTTATAACAATTTAGTTTATAACATTATCAATTAATTATTGATTTCACTATTGTACTTCCTGTAACTGGATCCTAAACCAATCACATAATTTTACGATATTACTTCCTGTGGCTGGACTCTAAACCAATCACATCATTTTACTTTTTCGCCCAGTAAAATCACTTTTAATGTATAAAAGATCTTCTGTTCCTTTTCATCGTTTTGAGTGGACAATTATCATTTATTTTCGTTCATAAATCACTCTTTTCTGGAGGAAAAGTAATAAATCTGCAAACCAGAAAAGGGCAACAATGAAGGCAATCTACAAGTCAGAAAAGGGCAACACTGAGGTCAATCTACAAGTCAGAAAAGGGCAACACTAAAGTCAATCTACAAGCCAGAAAAGGGCAACACTGAAGACAATCTACAAGTCATGAAAGGGCAACACTGAAGTCAATCTACAAGTCAGATTAGGGCAACTGTGAAGTCAATCTACAAGTCAGAAAAGGGCAGCACTGAAGCCAATCTACAAGCCAGAAAAAGGGCAGCATTGAAGTCATTCTACAAGTCAAAAGAGGGCAGCATTCAAGTCAATCTACAAGCCAGAAAAGGGCCCCACTGAAGTCAATCTACAAGTCAGAAAAGGGCAGCACTGAAGCGTTGAAATCTGGAAAAATAATTTCACATAAAATATTCATGAACATGTAGCTATATATGATTGTCATCATCCGATTATTAGGATTATATCCATATATAATCCCTTGCTTATTTAATAAGTAAATAAGTAAGTGTGTAAATTAGTAGTTACGTGGTAGGTAAATAGGTATATAAGTAAGTAAAGTTAAGGTGCGTTAAGTAAGTTAGTGAGGAAGTAAGGAAACAGATAATTAAATATGTAAATGGAAGGAGATTGGCTGGACATCCCATTTCTGATATACTATATCGATCTTTCACTGTATTGTATACATTACTTTCAATGGTTGAAAGTATAAGATCATTTTACCAGAAATACATTTATATGGCCCAGTCCATTGGTAATGTGACTATAGTGTATCTACTCTGAACAGACAAATACAGGACTGGTTATATGCTATCAAGTTACACCAGTGAAGAGACGGTGGCATTTGGACATTTTGGGAGTTGATACATAGTCAGAAGGAGTAGGAAAGTAATAATATAAAGAATAGACATAAAAAGTGCAAACGTGCGTTATGGAACTTTAGGATTACATGTAAGAACAAACGAACAGTTTTGTCAATGAAGTGCGTCTAAAAAACTGTATTCCAAATTGACCGGAGCAGATCCAGGATTCTTTCCACAGAGTTCAGTCTGGAGATGGAATAGTGTGTTTTCCTTAAAATATACGTTTGAGGCTGCCAAAAAATACATTCGAATGACCCAGTCCTACTCCTACCATCTCTTGTACTATACCGAACACTATGTTAGTTTAATATACAGGAACAAAGCAGTAGTTTACAGTTCATGGTGTTTCTTCTATGTTTTCTTTTACTTTTCAACGGGAACAATTAAATTATGTTTGAATTTTTTAAATTTGCAATATTGTTTCTATTTCTTTTGTAGCGGTCTGCGCCATGATAGCTTTTGCGATATACGCTGGGAAAGCGACAGGTAACTTCAGCAAGTTCCACGCTGCCTTCTACATCACCATCGTTGCCTTCGTCCTTGGACTTTTGACCGGAATTCTTGGAATTCTAGACTTTTTAGGGATCGTTGGTGGGAAAGTGGGGTCAGCAAGCTAGGAATTCGGAGCGATTCGTAAAGTTCCTAAACTTCGTGCACTGAAAAATACTTGAGATATGTTTCGCCAAATCTGTGATACCTATATCCTAAAGATATTGAGTGTGAACGGCATATCCGTGATTGGTTTGCAGCGTCTTTAATTTGAGACAGCTCTATGCAGTTTGAACAGACTCCATTCTTAAATTACACGGACAATATTTGTTGTCAATTTCTTTTAGAATATTTATATAATTTTTACCTTGAAAATATTTGTAAGACATTGTATGTGATTTATGTGATTTTACTATGGGTCGTGGGTCCAAAATACATTTAAAAAATAAAGAAATATTGTTGTCATTGCCGTCATCATCATCATCATCATTATTAATAACATCATCACCCTCTCCATCCTCCTCCTCATCATACTCATCATCTACTCTGAGCATTGTTTTATGACTTTTGCTATCCGCTGTTCCATTTTTCTGTCAATATTTTCTGAATTTATATTATAAACATGCTGTGATTATGATATTCAATTGAGCAGTCTGGTTTCAGTAGGAACGGAATGCAAACTATTCAATTTTACTAAAACATATCGATGTGTCAAAATGTGTTTAACTTTCGTGGCAGATACAAGCATCAGAACATCGACTAAATTCTTGGAATAAGACTTCGTTAGTGAATGAAAATCTTGATACTGAAATAAGTAGATAGGAATGATATTAAGCCGAAGATGATTACAAGGAAAGTGGTGAAACCCAAAACACACACCTTGCCAAAACAGGGAATAATGGACATGAATAATTAATGGATATGATACGAGATGTTCCTAATGACGTTGTTATGCAAAAGCCATTGAGGTATCAGTGTAGAAATTTCTTTCAAATTCATTTGCGTATTTGCGAATCTTATTGGTATGTCTATGTCACTTTATATATCTTGTGGATTGTCATGGTTTATTTACTGTATACAGTAGTCTGTTTGTTATGTGAATTAATTTTTCTTGAGAATAATATTATTATATTTATAAACGCAATAATAAAAGTACATTACAAGTTTTCACAATTTTAAAAGACTTATATTCCTAGAATGTATGGGACGGAACAAGTAGTACTTAAATATGACTTATATTCCTAGAATGTATGGGACGGAACAAGTAGTACTTAAATATGACTTATATTCCGAGAATGTATGGCACGGAACAAGTAGTACTTAAATATGACTTATATTCCTAGAATGTATGGGACGGAACAAGTAGTACTTAAATATGACTTATATTCCGAGAATGTATGGCACGGAACAAGTAGTACTTAAATATGACTTATATTCCTAGAATGTATGGGACGGAACAAGTAGTACTTAAATATGACTTATATTCCGAGAATGTATGGCACGGAACAAGTAGTACTTAAATATGACTACCATTTAAGTGATAATACCCTGAGTACAGGATAGCTGTGATAATGTTTTATAAACAAACTGACAGAAATAAAAACAGTGGTTAGCACGGGCATCATTGAGTTTGGTAATGACTTTTTAGAAGGATTTTGTGAAGTATGACCCTTAAAGGTATTGGTTGATAGTTATCACGAAATACTTTAGAAGATGTAGCATTTAATAATTCAAATTTTAAACTTGCTTAGATTCAGTTTTTCTTATTTTTTTATTATAGAATTTTCCTCACAAATCGAATTTTAAAACTTCAGATTTGTGAACTAACTTCTAAAAGTTTAAAAGTTTTAGATATTTGCAAGTTTTACTTTCTGGAACTTTCACTTCTTAAATTTTTGTTACTTAAAAAATCCTAAAATTGAAAGGTGTTAAGTTTATTTTCTCATTTTCATTTTATACTCATCCAATAAATTTGATATTTCCGATTTGAGATTTTGTATCCCCTGGTTAATTTTTAAGTACTTTAAAAATGCTGTATTTTGACCTTAGGTCCAATTATGTTGTAGGAGAGTAATTAATAAATAAATAATGAAATAAATAGATATAAATAAAAAAATTACAATAATCGGTCTGAGGTACTATTAATCAAGGCCGAATTTTATTTGGTCATATCAAAGAGATATCAGTTGTATATTTGGTAATATCAAAGAGATATCAGTTGTATATTCGGTCATATCAAAGAGATATCAGTTGTATATTCGGTCATATCAAAGAGATATCAGTTGTATATTCGGTCATATCAAAGAGATATCAGTTGTATATTCGGTCATACCACAAAAGATAGTTCCAATCGGATCATTTAGTAAGTGATCAAAAAGCTGTAAACTTCTAATGCTTTTATAACAAAAATGAAAGTTAGCGTTTAAGAAAAAAAGAAACTAATAACAAAATTCTTCGAGAGCTGTAAGGGTAGTAAAACATATTCGATGGCCACGTCCCCTTATCCGTGGACACAAATCCGCTTCCGCTCAGTAAATATTGCCATTATTGAAAACATGACTACACGTGAGGAATGGGCGATGTGCAAACCCGATAAATACGCACCGTCTGAGAGGAAAAAAAAGCGTCCAATAAGAACAAGGTGGAAAATGAACAACGTATAGAATATGAACAAGCGTCGAAATACATTATTGAAATGTTCTAAAATAGAAGATTGAGGCCGAATATAAAGATTAGCAATGAAATGCTTGCTTTGCTTGTCCTTGTTTACTATATAACCACGTGCTTTTAAATGCACATTAGTTGGAATACCTAAAATGACTCAAAAGCAACGAAGATTATAACAATCGTAAAGCGTTTATTGATAATTGAGTCTAAATGCACAGCTTGTTCGTTAAGATTTATGTCCACGCTTTGGTAATTACTCCATGTGTTTCAGCCTTATAACTTCAAATGAGAACATCATAAGCTTTACAATGCAATTATGGAAAATGAACTCTGAGTTTCATTGGTACCGTAAGAGAATATACAAAGCGGGTAAAATATATATAACAGGATTTTAATAAAACCTACTGTTCTGTTTTAAAGATATGATTGGTTAATAAAACCTACTGTTCTGTTTTAAAGATATGATTGGTTAATTTCAAACAGTCGTGTCTGTAGTTTTAGCAACGAGAGTCGCTATAATGGACGTAGTTGTCACGTCATTAAGTCGGATCCTGTCTATAGCGATACATTAATCTACAGATATGAGGCAATAACGTTAGTTCTGAAATAGCTGAAAACAAAACTCACCATGAACAACATTAGTAAACTATGTATTAGACAATGAAGATGAATTGAGATTTTAGAAGATAACACCATAAAACAATTGATAAGGCCATCAAATTTATACACACCACTCATGGAACCGACCGGTTTTCACAACAGAAAAAAAACTATAACTGAAATCAAATTATATCCAGGTTATCTCAAAATGTTCTATAATGTACCAAAACTTAAAGCCTGATTCAACTAGCTGACAACTATAAATATAGATTTTTCTAGAAATTTAATATTTAATAAAACAAGTTTTCTTTTTACAAGCAGCTCGTTTTCCTTCATTTCGAACAGTTCGTATAACAAAGATTACTTTATGGTAATTGCTGTAATGTACAAATATTTACTAAACTGCAATTGGAACAAAATGCTTTTTGTTGATGTTAGTTTCTAAAATTTCACTCACAATTGTATAAGTTCAAACAATGTAAAGAAACGGCTATTTTGAAACAATCTCTAAAATGTACATGAGAGCACATGCACAATCCGTAAAATGTATATGAGAGCACACGAAGAAATGACTTCACATCATGGAGTTCATGTATTCAATCCACAGTGGTCACTCAGTGTTACAGGTGACAACGACAACTTTACAACTATCTGTTTTAGGGTTCGATTAAGAAATGAATATGAACATACATTTTGCACAAGTTTTAGAAACTAACATTAACATATTTGTTTGTTCTAGTGGCAGTTTGATTTCATATTGTTACGTAGTATCAATTACCACGTGATCCAAGTTCTACTAACAGTTAAAATCAATTACCATGTGATCCAAGTTCTACTAACAGTTAAAATTAATTACCATGTGATCCAAGTTCTACTAACAGTTAAAATTAATTACCATGTGATCCAAGTTCTACTAACAGTTAAAATTAATTGCAATGTTTAGTTCTTGCTGTACTAACTTAATTTTTTTATATTTCCGTCTTTTGTTAAAAGGAGCTGATAGTTATATGCTTGAAGCCGACGAGAACCAAGAACGTGACAGCTGAACTAGACGTAGGGCCTGAGTTGATAAAGGCAGGGGCAAGGATAGTGGTTTAAAATATAAAACAAAACAAAAAAGAAGAATTTTGAGATGAATTTTGCATCCCAAATTCCTTCTCTTTTGCTTTACTACATGCTAGTTAAATACTACATAATACCACTGTTTTGCAGCACAGTAAGCAATATAAAGTCTGACATAGATGCCAAGCACTGTAAACCTCAACTACTCTTTTATGGCAGACACTACATCAATCTAACCACACTCCGCCAAGTAAGAGCATGACTAGAACAGCCCACTCAACCATCTCGAAAACGAATAGTAGTGCATAACGCTTCTACTCGCGGCTCCGGGCTATGAACTTTTGTTACGTCCTCTTCGTCGACGGCTATACGCATGCCTCAGAATTGTTCTGATTATAGCAATTCAACTCGACCTGAATGAGCAATATCTCTTAATTTGAAATATATTTGTCGGTAAGCGCCTTTCGATGCGAGCTTATCAATGATATTACGATTTGAAGCAGCTGTCATGCATTATGTGTTCATGCATGCTTGTGCAGTCTCCAATTCTACCTGTCGATAAAGAGTCCGACCATACTACAGAGCCCAAGAAAAATGGTGAAGCCTTCAGGCGCTCAGGATATAGGCGCGACAATTATGGTGCAGAGCAGGAAAATGCCAGCTGCACTAGCGCGATTAGCGTACCAGTCAGAATGAATTCACCTATTTCCAGGATACGCCCAACCATTTGCTTGCCTCAACAATTTCAGTTATGTGACTTTTGATGATCTCAAATTTTGGTGAGGTACCAACAGAGGAGGCAACACTAATGTACGCTACCTGCATCTGATCTTTAGTCGCAGCCCAACCTCTCCATAGCCTTGGTACTGCATGGACAGCTTGTCGTCGGCAGAGCATTATACCTCACACTTTCGGTTAAACATGTGGTAGTCATTTCAGCCTACAAAAACAAAAGTAGACGCCGCCTTGTTTGTTTATTTTTGTTTTTGTTTTCTTTTCTTTTTTCTTCCACAACCACAAACCCACGCTTTGGGAGCTGGGCCGCTGTCTCGGGAAACCTGCAGCAGTTCATTTTCCTGACCTGAATACCGTTTTTACTCTTTTCCCTTGAATTTTGTCAACTAGCTCTCGTAATTGTATCAGCATTGGGCTTGATATAACAGCCGTTTTGTTCTTTTTATATATTTGTAAATGTCTCAACTTACTGTGGATGACAGCCTGCACGACAGTCAAGTTTATGTCACGGAGAGATTCGTATACATGGCATATATTCTTAACGAGTCAGCAAGCTGTTCGTATGTCGGCTTTATTATTTTATAGTCCAATTGAGAAAAGTACGGTTCTGTGCCATTTTGCGTTCCTGTGAAGCCGCTGAAGTTATATTACCATTTTGACATTAGGTAGTTTGACACGAGCAGCCTAAAGTTTCCATCCATCAAAGTATTTTGAAAATAAAATATGCCGCGGTGTGTAATTCAAAAGAAGTAATAACGTCCGTCCAATATTACTCTTTAGCACTAAACTTTTTAACTGATTAAGACAAAGTGTGCTTGAAGCACGTTTTCCGACCAAGGCTAAACTAATAGCTATATCATTTGCATAACATGGATGAGTGTGAACCTTTAAAACACCTTTATGTGGTATTTTACCAATTGGAATGAGCGTTTTACCAACGTGTGTTCAAGCAAAGTCGTATTGGTAAGAATAGTCCACTATAGGCACCTGAATTTCGGATAATTGAGTAAGAATTACATTATGCAATTACAATAATAAAACAGACGAATGTAAAAAAAAAAAGCTTCAACTTCAACAGTAATGGCTCTATCACCTCTTAAGATGCAGCCATTGTGGTATTACGGCGGAGTAGAGTTATCAGCCACTTTACATCAGTGTATGTGGAAATGGTAGTAATTGTCTCTTTCCCAGATATCCAAATGCGAAAACTCTCCGTGCCATACATGATCTTAATTGTCAATTTCAATACTGTTCTAGCCTCATAGGTAATAAGGGCTTAAAGGCTTCTTTTTTCTCCAACATAACGACGTATATGCGGTACAGCCAAACTCGTTTGATGTTGAAATTGGTCTACACCAGGATTTGTAGTGAAGGAGTTTGTATATTCAATGCTGCTGATTGTAGTTGCATCTATTTCATCTCTGATATTTACTCTATTAGGAAATTCATGAATTAAGACAACATCAACAGAAACGTCATCCCTCCGACGGATAATTCTAATCACAGGCTTTGCTTTATGAACATTTAAATATTCAGTGTGTATAGGATATAAACTGAGTATTGGAAAATATTGGACCCGAGGTTATGTGGCGCAGGATGCCCGATTTTGCGACGGCATCATACGCCACATGAACGAGGACCCAATATGTTTTAACACTCAGTCAATACATTGTTATTATATACTTAAACACAGCATATTACTCATTCTATTACAATATAGGAATAGCACACCTGAAGAAAAAATATTTCAATGTATTATTGAACATTGTACATTGTTCAATTAATGAATGAAAACTGAATATCGCACGGTAATACTCGCTACTTAACTGCTATGGAGGTGCACGCGTACATGGGGTGATTCTCGTTCAACACTGAACGAACCTAAGTTTGTTAAAGAGGATGTAATGTCATGTAGCCAAAGATACACAAGGAAATATTAGTATTAGGGAAACAATTACGCAATACATCAATGAAATTTGAAGATACCGTTATGAAAAGATGAGGCAGAAAAGGCACTCTAATGTTAAAGTATCGTTCGGATTGTCTCAATGCTCCTGTCATGTTTGCATGTTAATTTACGTCATGATAGTTGCCAGGGTATTGTGGGCCATCCGTCTTTGATAACACCTAAAACAAAGATGTAGATTCCTTTTGGAATCACTTGTGTTTCATTAAATTCTGAGTAAAGGATAAAACAATATCCGCATAGTGGATAAAAGTGCATTGTGTACTCTCTCTCTCTCTCTCGTACTAACAGCAGCAGCGAGTTATAACTTGCGGTCCATTTTAAATATTTTTAAAAATCATATTTGTTTTGTATTTTTCTCTCCCTGCAATTTAAATTTTTGGACGTATTCAGATTTTCATGATTCAATTTGTATGACAGATAGTTTTATTTGGATGAGAGCTAAATCTACATATTCTCCAGCATGGTGTCACTTAGAAAGCGTTCCAGTCTTTAACGGCATCTCGTGGCCATGAGATTTATGACGTGGTCAACGTGGTCAACGTTGCACGTTTCCGTCGTCATTTTTACTTAGCTGCTGCCAGAAGTAGTTGATCGAATGCGGGCACGTGTTAGTCATATAAGGAAACGGTGAATAATTTAATTTAACTAGGGTAAATAGCAGAGGATATTGACTGGGAGAAACAATGTTAAACTAATGTGACTATTTATGAAGTGTATAATAAAAGGAAGATCTTCGTTGCCTTCTAATTTTATTTGCAGTATAGCACGACTATTCCTGCCAGCCGTGGGCTCCATACACGTTAGCACAGACAAGCCAAGCCCTGGCGCCTTTTTGCCTGTACTCCTTTTGGTGATACGGCCAAAGTCTGCATGTTTAGCAAAGAGTCTGACCATTCTGTCCCAAAACGGCTACTTTAGCAGCGTCCGCTCTAGGATATTTACTCATGAGACGTGCCTCCTCTACCGTCAACATCTGTTAATGACTTTCCAGCTTCTTAAGTGAGTCCATTAGGATCTAATGCTACTAGGTTGTTTTAGACGTCTTCTAATACTAGCGTTTCGCTGAGCGTGTTTCGTTGACTCTAGGTTTATTGGGGAGCTTGAATTCTGCACATGTTCTGCAACGTTGGGAATGCTACCAGTGGTGTCAGTGAAGACGCAACGCATTACTGGCCTTATCGCAACCCGCGAATCCTTAACCACACCATCAGATCTGAAAATAACCAGGTTATTTTTGGACCGTCTGTAGCAGGGTTGTAGAGTTTTGCATAGAGCTATCCATTCTCTCGCGCAGGGTTACTGCTGAGTCTATGACCTATTCTCCTGCGGTTAATAATGAATGTTACCAGAACCGACTTCGGTGACGGCACGCGTCATTCCTGTTGTCGGTGATGATTATGCAGTTCCAGGCGTTCCACCAGCAAATTTGCTAGTTATTGGACTGCCAGAATCCACAATATCTCAGCTCAGGGTCAAACACCACTACGTTATTTTTAATTCCATGAGGTACAGGTCAGTCATGCTGACCGTTGAGTGTGTCGATAGTCGCCTCTGGTTTACCGCTTCAGCAAACGTCCTGGTATTTATGTCAGCGACCTAGATGGAGGCATCTGTCTTAAATATCGCATGTGCATAACTTTTAACTTCTGTCACGCGGTCTATAATTTTCTGGCCAACACCATTAAACCCAGCTGCACATTTTGGTAGTGCTTAACAAAGCACTCTTGTTGCAGGTTTGGGTTGAGCTTTGCATAGTCTGTAAGCTTGCCAAGTTTGCTTACTAGTTTGTGTTGGTGCTCATTTAACCAGTCCTTTGGCACGACTAGAGTTTCAGATGCCTGCGGAAAATGAACGTTACTGTAGGTGTGCAAAAAACGGCAGATGGATCTGGCTTCTCCACCCACATAAATCCTCCGGTTCACAGCACCTGCATCATCGCCAATTCATTCTGCAGGCTTGGTTTTGTTTGTAGTCAAGGCACTGCGGACTGTTGGTTTTAGCTGCCTATGGCTCACTATGGCAATTCCTCCGCAAATGACCTTTTCCATAAATAGGTGATGGCCGATGTCTGTACTTCTCAAACGAGCGTCCCACCTCATGCCAGATGTTGATAGGCTGTAGTGTGTGAACGACATGTCACAAAATGATCTGCTATTAGATAGAGGTCGTGATAATCTCATAGATTTGACAACCACATGCCAGCGACACTTTGTGGGCATTTTGAAATCTGCTTGGCTAGTGCCTCAGACATATGCTGTTAAAGACGTCTATCGGCGGAAGCTCATTTTCTTCAAACCTCTCCCAGCTGTCCATGTACTAATATGGGTGTACACCTATGCATGCAAACAACTAGGACGTAAACTACAAAACCTTGTTCAAAGTGTGTTTTGTTTTGGGACAAAATTTTAATCTCTGCTGTGTGTGGACTATGTGTTAACTTTAATCCTGAAGCGGTTTATATATGCAAAAAGGTGACCTGCTAAGAAGATCACTCTCGTGCTTAAAAAGCTACTTATACACTCTCTGTTAAAACAGCTTATTTCGGTGGAGCAGGTAGAACCTGAATAGGTGCTTGATTGCTCGACACTACCTCCTGCGAAAGTGAACTCAAGGCTGTGAGTCAAACTATGATGTCCTAAATGAGATGAAAACACCGTGTAACAAATTGTTTTTTTGTTTGTTCCTGGGTAGTAAGTGTTATTTCCTAATTGCTTATTCCTCAAAAGTATAGATAATGGCTATTATTCCCCGCAAACTTTGCTGCTTTTGTGACCAGGACAGTGATATTTTGAAATTTACCTATTTCCCAGAACATTCCAGATAGATTCAGTGCTGAGTAAACTTGGAGTAACTTCTAGAACTTTCTAGAGCTTTCCAGTAATATAAATAGTAGTATAAATACAGGAGCCTTAAGCCCACCAGTTCAGTTTAGTTCCAGCTGCCTAAGTGGATACATATCTGCATTTTTCTGAGATGGCATCAAGAGGCTGCAAACATCCAGCAGAGGCATTTTGCTATATCTGTGGCCAATTTATCAAGACAAGAGCGAAAAAGTACTCCGTGGAAGCATTTGCTAAGATGTGTGAGGCCTAGAAGGCATATTTCGGCATGCCTGTCGGGGATGAAGACAAGCCCTGGGCACCTCATTTCACCTACGAGCACTGCAAGAAAACTCTAGAAGGTAAGATGGACAACTGTTGCTCGGAATTTTATGTTATAAAATTTGTTAAAATTTTTATAATTGTAAAAGTTTTTAATTTAAATATGTTTTACAATTTTCAATGTTATTGAAAAAATATATCATATATGAAAAATGTTGCGAGAATCTCTTACACATTAGTCATGGGTGAAATAAATGTATTTTTGTAGGATGGTACAGAGGGGAAAAGAGAGCCATGAGGTTTGCTATCCCAAGAATTTGGCGGGAACCCACTGACCACTCAAGCAACTGCTACTTCTGCATGGTGGATTCTTCCAAACGTCGGACTGGCAAGAATGCACCTGCTATCACGTATCCGGACCTTCCTTTATCCATCGCCCCTCTGCCACACTGCCATGAGCTCCCCGTACCCACTCCTCCGGAGAGAGAGCAGCCGTCTTTAGAAGAGAGCAGCAAGTCAGAGAGCGATGAAGACGTTGTCGATCCAGCTGACAATTTCAGAGGTGGAGCTGAGGAGAGAAACCCATACTACCCAAACCAAAAAGACCTCAACGACTTGATTAGAGATCTTGGTCTCACCAAGTCCAATGCCAAACTTTTGACGTCTAGGCTCAAGCAGTGGAACTTGTTGGATGAAAGTGTGCAAGTCGCAGATCAGAGGAAGCACCAACCTTTTTCCAGCTTCTTCACCCGTCAAGATGGGCTCTGCTTCTGCCACAATGTGACCAGTCTGTTCGAGGCAATCGGAATCGTCTGTAACCAGAATGAGTGGCGCCTCTTCATTGACAGCTCATCCTGGAGCCTCAAAGCCGTGCTGCTCCATAATCGTAACAAGTACCCGTCTCTTCCCCTGGCTCACTCGGTGCACCTCAAAGAGAATTGCAACAGCATCAAGACATTGCTGGACGCCTTGAAGTATGATGAGTACGGCTGGGAGGTCATAGGAGACTTCAAAATGGTGGCATTCCTGATGGGTCTCCAAGGCGGTTTTACCAAGTTTCTCTGCTATCTTTGCCTTTGGGACAGCAGGGACACCAAGGCGCACTACCACAGGCGGGACTGGCCACAGCGGACCCAGTTGTCATTGGGGAAGAACAACGTCAAGTGGGAGCCACTGGTGGACCCCCGGATGGTGCTGATGCCACCACCGCACATCAAATTGGGCCTTATGAAACAATTTGTCAGAGCTCTAGATAAGGAGTCGGCAGCCTTCAAGTACCTTCAAGACTTCTTCCCTAAGCTGTCTGAGGCAAAGGTCAAAGCCGGTGTCTTCGTCGGACCACAGATAAAGAAGATACTGGAGTGCAATGAATTCCCCAAGAAGCTCACTAGTAAGGAAAAAGCGGCTTGGAAAAGCTTTGTCGCAGTGGTTCGGGGCTTCCAGGGCAATCACAAGGCCGAAAACTATGTGGAGCTGGTTGAGACTCTGGTGAAGAACTACGGCACAATGCGCTGTAGGATGTCCCTCAAAGTCCATATCCTTGATGCTCATCTTGATAAATTCAAGGAGAAATTGGAAACGTGTACTCGGAGGAGCAAGGCGAACGCTTCCACCAAAATATACAGGACTTTGAACGCCGCTACCAAGGACAATATAACGAGAACATGATGGGAGACTACATTTGGGGGCTGATTTGTGAAAGTGATTTACAGTATAATCGTAAATCTCGAAAAACTACTCACTTCTAAATCTTTTGTAGTCATTTGTGTATTACTTTAGTATAAATACATGTTAATTTGGATTCATATGTTTTTTTTTCTGACTTTATGAGAACGAAAAGACACAAATTCGCCCGTTTTCTCATTGGAAATAGGTTAATTTCAAAATATCACTGTCCACTATCAAAGTTTGTGGGGAATAATAGCTATTTTCTATACTTTTGAGGCATAAGCAATTAGGAAATAACACTTACTATCCAGGAACAGAAAATGTGTTACATAGTGAAATCAAAGTCAATCTTGTTTGCTTTTCAAGCTATGTTCCTTCCAATATCTTTACCAACATAATTCCCGAGTCAGGCTCAGCTGTCAAACACTGTTTTCGTCGGCATCAAACACATAAATTTCAGCTCCGTTTAATAAAATACACAAATAAAAAAATGCTGAGTCGGAAAACTCGTTGTATACCTATTAGGATTTGCGTTGACGATTTTATTCATCTAGTCCACTTGTCCGATGACGTACATGCATTTCTCAATGTCACCGGGGAGAATAAAATATCGAGGATACAATGACTACTCGCAAAATACTCTCAAATTACGCGCGGAATAGGCACCAAACATGTGGCTAAATGCCCATCAAAGAGACGTTTGGTCTTTGTTCTCGTCAAGTGTTATTCGTCTGGAAAAGATATGGCCCACGGAACACTACAGACTATCTGGTCTCCGTAAAATCTATTGCTTGTGAAACATGCGGCGAGGTTTTTACAATTAATCCGACATTTTTTGTAGGATTAAATACTTGATCTAACGTATTCCATAATGTATATAAAGAACAAACTTTGAGAAATATTCTAAAAGAACGGCGGAATTCAATAAAAAGTTTGATCCAAACACATGGCTAAATATCCATCGAAGAGAAGTTTTCTGTGCTTAGCTCTTGTAATTACTGCATGGGCAGGTGAATATGGTAATCATTGTAATTACTGCATCCCAGGTGAATATGAAATTATGGCTCGATCAAAATAGCCTCTCGGTTTGATCATTTTGTGAGAATAGTTATTAGGACTTTGTTCACTCGATAAATAGGTATTGAGGTGTACATGCACTGTGCATGGTATACGTGAGTACCATCATTCTGCCATGCTATACCTATTTGATGAGTGAACTAGGTCCCTCATTCCTATGAAGGGTTAAGTCAATTAGGTTTTCCTAGTCAACCTCTAACTTCCCTTTTCCTCTCTTGCGTATAATTAAGGACCAAATGCAAATTAATATTAAGACTAGGGACACAATTATCACCTCGCGTTTTGTTTCTGGATGAAATTTCCTAAATGTTTGGCACATATTCACCCTAACATTTTTTAAAAAAAATAAGAAAATGATTTTAAGTATTACTTGCGTAAAATTCAAATATGCAACTAATGCCTTTTTTAAGATGATTGTAACAGTTTTGTTGATCTCTAGTTATTTATTTATCCATTTATTCATTCGTTTCATACGTTATAATCAAAGCTAAGTTCAAAATACAGCATTTAAAATGCTTATAAATTAAGCACCAGATATAAAATCGGACAGTATGTATCCAATTGACGCACTCTGTCTAAATGAAAACGAAAATATATAATTAAGACCTTTTTGAATCTTTGGATGTTTGAGCAAAATTCTAGAAAGGGAAATTTTTAAAAAATCAAACTTCATAAGATCTCAAACTTTTATTTTAGATATTTTTAAATTATTTCAAGCACATTAACTATCAAAAGTTGGAAGTTTATATTTTTGATTTAAAAAATCTCAAAAATCTTAAAGTTCAATGTCTTGGAGTTTAACCAAAAAGTTAAAATTGGCAATTTATAAATTTAGAGTTTTTACCAAAATTTTAAAAATCTAAAAATCTAACAAAGTTTGAAATTTGAATTAAATAAATGTTACATAGACCTATATCTTCGTATTCCCTAAACTTTTTAACAACAATATCAATAACATATCATGTAAACGGTATTCAATATTACCGCCGCGCACTTTATTCTTAGCAGTTATCATTTAGGGCTTAATGTATAATTGATTGAGGGATTATAAAACACGCCCAAAGAGATGTCGTCTGCTCACGTTACAAATTGTTTTCAGATGCTGAAGACTTAAATAATTACTACCAAAATATTTATATGAATCCTGAATACTACAGAAATGCGTGCCACCTGAATACTAGAGAAATTCGAGTTAGTGCGTGCCACCTGAATACTAGAGAAAATCGAGTTAGTGCATGCCACCTAAATATTAAAAAAATTCGAGCTAGTGCGTGCCACCTGTTGCTCATACTATTTTTGTCTACAAGAAATTGCATTCAAGGAATCAAGGAACAATTGCTCCCAAAGAACTACTGTAAAATCAGAAATTATGGTGGGAATATAATTTCTGTGTTTGGGAGTAAACCGAGAATTTGTATGGTGATACGATTTGTTGGAGTCACACTATTTACATTTACGTCCACTCTACATCACTATTTTTCGTGATGGACATAATTTTATGGACATGCCCTCACTTCCACTCCATACATCTACCCCTTAAAAAGAAAAAAAGAAAGAAGAAGAAGAAAAAAACTTGATTCCTTTACAAATATTTCTGATGTTGCCGTGTTTATTTGTTCACATAGACCTTTTTTTGTGACAGTTATCTTCCCTTTTGTCAGCCATGGCGGATAACTAAAAGATTTTATTTCCAACACAATTTCAGTCTCTGCTGTTTGAAAGATACTCTGAAACATTCCATTACGACTTTTTCTCGCTTGTCTGTGATAAAATGTTTTGCTTGTTATCAAACATAGCAGTCTCTGTGATTCAGTGTTTATTTCATCTGATGTTTATTTATTTATCCCGTCTAGTTGGAACGGAAATATTCGATTTCTTTGATGCTTCTGACGTGCAGGGAATAACGTATACAATGATTACCATTTAATTTGTCATCCGTTAATGTAATACACCCTAATAAATAAACGTGCTTGCCTTAAAATAAAAATTTAATTTTTCATGTATTTGAATCACGTACAACATGGCCATCGCCATCTACATGTACTTTCAATGAGTCTCAGCCACCGATATTGCCGATATTGAGCATTGTTGTCACACACACACACACACACACACACACACACACACACACACACACACACACACACACATATATATATATATATATATATATATATATATATATATATATATATATATATATATATATATATATATATATATATATATATATTAAGCCAGGCAAAAGTTTATGACGCGTAAGCAAAACTTTGCGACAATTATAACCCATGTAAATACGCCTTGACTCTTTTCATTGCTATTATTATTATTATTATTATTATTATCTTTTGTGCGGGTTTCAGCTGCAATTTTTTTTGTGACACAAATCCTTTACTACCTTCTCCACGCATGACCTTACCTGGATAGAGCTTTTTGTACATACTGAAGCTTCAGATCTTAGACGGCATTGTTTTTTTGCTATAAATGGTTTCCGTATTGTGACTTTAGCCTGGAATTAGGTCAAATCAATCTGGTTCTACCTGCGGATAATATTTACTTACACGGATCACCCTACCTTTGATTATTTATTTCAACGTGTGTAATTCTGTCCCCAGCACAAAACAGAATAGGTAAAGTTAAAAAGTTGTCAATAGATATTGTGTAAGAAATACGCCCAGAGACGGAATTCAAAAGACAAAGAGATCAAAATAAAGTAGTACTGAAGATCCTGATACATACATCAAAGTTTTCTTACCGTATAAATATTACTCTAAATATGTCTTGTTGATTAAAGAGTTATATACGGTATTAAGTACGTGTCTAATCAATCGGTCTGTAAGTGGGAGAATTTACGCCTTCGAATTGTTCACAAGAGCGAGCGAAGCTGTTCGGAATGAAGTTCCTGTGAACTTGATTTATCAAAGTATACTAAATATATGTATACAGAATACGTCAGGAGTACTTCATTGATATTATTTCATAAATCCATCTTGATTTATTAGAATATAGTAAAAAAAATCTGTCTAATTGATAATTAAACTGGATTCATTTGTATAGATAATTATTCTTTACAATGGCATGGTACTTAAATATATATGGCTCTTTCTATGTATGATAAAGTAAAACGTGTATTTATGTAAGAATATTGTATAGACCTATATATGTTATTATAGTACGGAGGACTGGACGGGACGGGACGGAACTGCTTGGCATGGCTGCTTTGCCGGGACATTGCTGGTGAAGATGTTATTAACAAAACGTGATTATCTCAGCCAGCTCACAACCTTATAACTATTCAGTTTGAATGCCAGTAGCCAACGGTTTTCCATAAATACATTTGCAGGATAGGAATGGGGTGGCCTAGGGATTTTCATAAAATAAAAAATGACTGATATTAACATGTAAATAAAGTGGCCCAGATACGTTAAATACTATACTACTACCAATTTATACTTGTTTTGGCAATAACGTTTTTCTATTTGGCACTGTATAGCTTTTCACTGAGAAACTACCTCAGACATAAGAACCCTTTATTTATGTCTAAATCAAAGCTTGTACACTCGGGCGGTTTTTGTTATTTCGGAACAATTACATATTTTGTACGAAAGGATTCTACTAAAAAGTAAAATGTTTTGCGAAAGCAACGCTTATATATCCTAAAGTCAACGCCTGATATTTTCTGAAACAATTTCATTACTCCGACAAAAAGCAATGCCATAATTGGCGTCCTTGGATCATAACTTACAACGCGTTTTCTAAGCTGTTAAATACAAGTTTATATTCATTAATATATAATAAGTATCGCAAATGTGACCAAATCCATTAAAATAAGTTAACTCTTGGAAATTAAATGTCGGTAGAAAGGAGAGAAAAAGAGGAAAGGACAGGAAGAGAATAATAAACAGACAGAATAAAGACATACAGATCGCGTTCATCAACATAATTTATCATTATCCAGTGAAAGGCGAGAGATACATATAACTTTTTCTGGGCGTGTAAGTAATAATTTGGTGTGTAAGTAATAATTTGGTGATTAAATAATAATTTGTGCGTAAATAATTTAAATAATAATTCAGTGTGTAAATAATAATTTGGTATGTAAATATAATGTGATATGTAAATAATAATTTGGTGTGTAAATAATAATCAGTCTAATTATGTAATAAACACCGTATGATATCTCCATCTTAAACCGTACAGATACAATATATTGTCGTGAAGTTACTTAAGTTTGACGTTAAAGTACAAGGTGAAAAGGTTGAACATTAATAGACAGCCACACCTGCTAAAAACTAGGGCGTAAACGTTTGGCACGGTACAATTGAACAAAGCTGAAATTATAATAAAGTGAAGCAAATACATATAAACCATATACTGCTGCACCCCTGGTGTAACAAGGAGTGGAGGTCGAGATGTAAATTATCAGCTGAGCTTGACTTGTTACCTTCAGAACATTTCTGGCTAGAGGTATGAATGGATATTGATTAATGTTATGCGCTAAAAGTTCAAAATAGCGTATAATTGCGATATTCAGAAGGCCGAATGGAACTTGTATCAGATACAGGGGAAATGAGCTTGTATCAGATACGGGGGAACAAATTATGTGGGTAGAATATTGGATAAAATACACTGGTCACACCTTGTAACACATTGTAATAATTCAAACTTCTGCTAACTTTCTGTGAATCGTCACATATAATATGAACTTTCAAATGTTTCAGATTGTTCGCAAAATCTGTGCCAAAGGTAACAATTCACAATTCGCCAATTAACAGAGTGTTTTCCAGGGCTCGTGCTAAATATTATGGAAAAATTGTAACAGTATATTTCGACATTTCAAAGTCATAGTTAAACGATTTGAGTTGCTGTCGACGAAAGGGAAGTAACCCTTAGTAGTAAAGAAACTGTTAGTAGTAGTACAAGATGTCATTATAGACCCAAACAGCTCCCTGTGTTAAATAGGGTCAAACGTTTACGTCGTTCTACGGGAATTTAACATAGGCACCATTTTAGTTCATATGGTTTATAACAGTGTAGCAATAGACGACGGTCTGCTCTCGAAAACGGAAAAACCATATGAAGTTAGGTGAGACTGTCTGTCTTGTAACAGTCTTGCGTATGTTTTGAAGAGAAATGCGAGTTTGGTTTACCCTCTAAATGAAAGGCGATATTTTTTTTTTTTTTTTTTTTTTGCCTGATAAAGATAGGGACATAAAAGTACATGAAGTTGTGTATCTTAACAGAGGTCCTGAATGATGACAGGCGACTGTATTGATGACATAAGCTCAAACGTCTTCAGGTTTATCTTGGGTTCTTTTGTGCCTATAACAAGAAATGTAATGTTCAAAAATATCCATAGCCACACCTTTTGTTATGACTAACATTCAGTTATGTACTGACCACGCAGAATAGGATGTAAAAGAAGGGTATAGCATATAATTTAAATCCCTTCTAAATAAAACTAATAACCCTTACCATAAACCTAACCTCTATTTCCAGCTATACACAATTCAACCCCTACTCCCGTTTGGGTCTATAGTGACATCCTCTAATACTGTTCATGTTATTGTTTTCAAAACCCTTATAAAGCCCTTGATTTCTGGCAGTGTTACTACCGTATTTTTGTCCTCTGACGCGATCAGTTATAAGAATCTAAATATGAGCTCAAGCCTTCAAACTTCACTGGATTATATTAGGATTTAATTATGAAACTTATTCGGCAATCGAGCAATCGGGATACAAAATAGGCAGTTACAGAACTTGAAGGTGTCTTTTAATCAAACTAAAACTATTCCATAAATTAGCCCTACCATAACCTCCACAGTTAGGCATGGCTTATTCTCAAGACGAATTATTTTGGTGCTATGGTTTCCTCAAGATAAATACAGTACGTTTTCTAAATCAGCAAGAGAATCAGATAACTGGAAGGGGAAGGTGGTATAGGAGACCTCTAAAATGTTATATTTGCCCTCATTGCTGATTAAATATAATCAGATTGCGGGTAAGGAGATGTAGAATCGTCCTTCTTAGAAATGATGAATGATCGCTGTAAAATTTGAAAAGCAGATAGTTTTGTAACATTGATTAGAGAAAATCTTGTCCCTTAGAAAGAAATTAATAATAATATTAATTTTGAAAAATTAGGCATGAATACAGTGGCATTCCCACACGTACCTCAACCTTGTAACCTTATCCCTACGTTCATTTCAGCCTTATATGAAAAGAAATAACATACTTTATCAATCCTGGCTGCGAATTGCTTTGTTTAGCTGCACTAGCCACATTTTCGATGTTTATAGCAGTTGCACAATACCATCCATATTTTCATCATAATTTTCATCTACGTCGTCACTTGCATAACCAATTAGATGTCTATATTTGTTTAATTAAAGAACTGATTAGTTCGGTAGTTATCTTTTTCAGTTTAATGATAAATACCATCCAAAAGTAGTGTCGCTGTTTTTGCTTTAAAAAAAAAGTAAAGTCATAGAAAATTGTTTTCCCAATTCTTTTTAGCTTAATTTCAAATAGTTCAGAAATTACTAATAATCAGATTTTAATACAGGAATGTTGATTAAGTCAGAATAAACACGAAGGCTTATACATACTGGAAACAAAGTTATGACGGATAGGGTTAGGTTTTGGATATTAATCAGGCATCAGAGAACTGTTTGTATTTCTGTTCCCTGTTTTAGACTGACTCATAGATCTCAGGGCATTCTCTGCCTTTGGTTTCCTGGTCTTCTTTGTTGTAATGGTCATCGTCCTTATGTGCTCAAAGTCCAACAAGAAAATCCTGCACCTTGTAGCCATCTGTCTCACGTGTGCAGGAGGTAAGGTTATGTTCAGAAGCATTATAAGTTGCTGCAATACATCCCTGTCTACAAATGTATATTTATTAGTCTACAAATGTATATTTATTAGTCTACAAATGTGTATTTATCAGTCTACAAATGTATATTTATTAGTCTACAAATGTATAGTTATTAGTCTAAAAATGTATATTTATTAGTCTACAAATGTATATTTATTAGTCTACAAATGTATATTTATTACTCTACAAATGTATAGTTATTAATCTACAAATGTATATTTATTAATCTACAAATGTATATTTATTAGTCTCGTTATATACACAGTAACACACATGCGCACACTGAAATCATTTTAATATTTGTCATATTTTCGAAAGATACTTTAAGTTTTCATTAAATAAAAAATGATATTTGTAGCTTTTTCCATGACCAAAGAGTGAAACCAAAGTTCTGTCTCCATGCGGACTCATTAATTGTTTTGCCGCACAACATTGGGTAGATGGCAAGGTTAATTTCACAAAAAGAGTCAGAAATTGATCTGCAAGTGTCAAGTCACATCATGCATATCAGTATTCAACTCATCACTGTAAAACTGACGCTTACAACCGACTTGACTATCACAAATATTTCTAATATGGAACGCATTGCCCGGAATCTAAAGGCCGTTCATTTGCACGCTTGCAAGTAGTATCGATATTGAAGATCTGAATTAGCCGTTGTACTAAATAATTGTAAAATCTAAAAACACTAACGGATATAGCATGCACAAAATTAACTTGAGCAAACCAACAACAAAACACCCCACACAAATCATTCAGTGTTCACACATGTGGGTTTCTCTTCTTGGCATACGATCAGTTCCAGGGTTTCCTAGTAGTATCCATATTGACAAATTTGAACGAGCGCAACTTTTATCGTTTTACTACGTTATTTTTTTAACAATTCTAATAGTGAATAAGAAAATTAGAATAGTAAAATCAAGAAATAAAAATAAATATTGTAATTGTATTTTGTTGCAATATATAAGTTTTATAACTTGCATGCTTATTGAAATATTTGAATGAATATTTCAAACACCATTTATAAAACTCTCTATTCAAATTACAACAGCTAAGGAAATGTATAGCCTATATAGACTGGTCCTGCTTCCCGCTAGTACGTAGTCTGGATTAGTTTGGCGTTTAATAGGAATGCTTGATAGTATAACAAACAAATCGGTGACAACCTGAGGTACACCAACAAAAAGCTCGTGCAAAAAATAAGAAAGCAACCAAGCGATTGGTCCAAGCTGTTAAAAACATATATATAATAAAAAATAAAATCAAGCTTACTAGGTAAATAATACAACATGTGCATATATATATATATATATATATATATATATATATATATATATATATATATATATATATATATATATATATAATGAAAATCAGAGGTGTGCCTCTGCGGGGGTGTGCATCCAAAGGAAGACGGTATAGGCTTTTGCTGAAATTTATGACGAAAGTTACTTGTCCACAAACGTGAATGGAGAATATATGACCTCAGGAATTTGTGTTCCCTGTATAGATGAATGATTAAAAACACTGTCTCTGATATTTGTACCGTGACCCAGTCAGTCTTGTAGCAAAAGATCAATTTGTTAAACGCCGTGTAGTATTTCTGACAGTTGCAACTCGATACATCCAACAATCAAACGTTGTAAATAGCTTCGAGTTACTAACACGTTATCTCACTACCTAACCGCCCTATAGGATGAAATCAATATTGCAGGGGTATCTACGGTACTTGTAGGAAACCTGTCATTTCTACTGAACTATGTTTGTCACACGAAATCAATAATCGAACTTCAGGTAGATTTCGTAATTGTTTAGGGTTATGAAGGAATTACGCTCACGTGTATCTATGTATATATGTCTCGGCTTTAGTAATACCATATTTTCATCTCCGTGTCTTTTTAATTTCCGCCTGTGGTTATCGTTTTAATTTTATTTCTTCTCAAATAGTTAACTTCATGTGTTCTGTTTAAAGGATTGGCTGACGGCCGCGTGGAGAGCTATAGTACATGCGCGGTTAAAGCAAGTTTACTCGGCGTTACCGCCCACAAGTACACACAACTCTAAAAGCCGGAAGAATTGCTTTTTCTTGCACTTTTGCTTCAGGGATAATCTACCAACTTTCTCTCATAACTAAAAAAAATATGATTCAAGTTTTTCAAAGCGTATTCTTCGCTTTATTCTTTTTCTTTCCTTGTCTCTGCGCCTATGTGGACTTGCATAATAGTATCTTTCAAAACTCCAGTGACCCCCCCCCCCCCCCCCACACACACACCGATCATCTCCGAGTAATATGTACCTGTTGTGAACTCATTCAAATTCCATGCCACCCACACCAATCGTCTCCAGGGAACCTGCACCTATCGTAGACATACATAATAGTAACATCAACCCATCCCCTCCCCTCATCTCCACCGAACCTACCCATATTGTGGACATACATATTAGTAACACACATAACAGTTAACACACATAACAGTAACATATAAATAATTTAATGAATGTCTTTATAGCTGGAGTATTCATCAGACCAAAGATCAATGAGTAACAGTAAATCAGCCTTGGCGATGTAATATAGCAATATAGTCTCTCACTATTATGACAATAGCATGTTTCATTCTTGTGCCGATCTATTTACCTACTTATCGATAATGTCTGAGTAAACATTTAATCAATGTGAGTTAAAAGGGACCACAATTAGTAATTACTATTCTGATATATATATATATATATATATATATATATATATATATATATATATATATATATATATATATGAAATTAAATTATTTAATTTGCCTACCGCATATTATATCGGAATAATTGACCTTACTGCACTCTGTAATCTGACCATAAATGATTTACCTGATCTCGCTTACACGCCCCCGTAAAATCACCTCCTACGTACAACGGGAACTTGTCTGATTTTGAAATGAATATTCTCGTCTTTTGACGGAAAAATAAAATCGCCAAGTTACAAACCATTAAAGGCAGCATTTAAGTGTTGAATATTGTAAAAAAGTTTATTCAATGCTAAAAGAAGAGTTAAATAACATTTATATTATTCGAATAGTTATGATTATATGTATGCCATTACACTTCCATTAATGAGTACGTAAAAAGGCAAGTATGGAAATAATTAGGTAGGTAAGTAGGTAGGTGCGTATGGAAATAAGTAAGTCGGCGCACCCTTGGAGAGTGTTGTGGGTAAGCGCCGAAACACTCTAGGATAGGGGATCCCCACCTGATGATGGAACCGATTGGTGTGCAGAACTGCATTCATATATATAGTAGTCGACAAAGTTAGTAATAATGAGTAGTTAATAACAAGGGAGTTTGATATTACTTCTGATGATTGTTAATTATTCCCCCAGCAGAACATAGCTTCAAAACAATATATGTATATTAATATTAATGTTTTGAGTTTCAAACATTATTACCGAATAAAAGAGTTTCTATTACTGGTATCTTGAATCTGTCCGTAAACATTTTATCCGATTCAACTTACAACAATGACACCGCCTCTGATTTGATCATCTAAAAAAATTAAAATAAACCTTTCTTGATTATGTCGACCAAAACTGGTCAAGCAGTTAGCTGGAAAAAAAAGAGGCAATGAAACATAAATAATTTTACAGGCACGAACTGGTTATAATTAATTTAAGTCCTAATCATTGGATCTGTCTAGATAATTCATTATGTTACTTTACATTTATTTACGCGTATCAGTAAGTAAATTAGTCAGTCAAGTCTGTCAATAAGCATGAAAGTTTCGACAAGTGAGAGAGAATAGCAAACAAGTTTCAGAAAGTAAATGAGGAGGAAAGAAAGAAGAAGGTAAAGTTAAGTGAACTTAAGTAATATGAGTTCATAAGGAAGCAAGAGAACAACTATAAATGTAAGCAAGTAAACAAGTAATTAAGTAAGTGAAAGGAGTTTGCCTGATTATGTCATTTTCGATATGCTATATCGTCCAACCAGATATGTTTTGATTATAAACGTTACTTTAAAAGGTTGAAAGAATTACATAATGTTAACAGAAACTAATGGTGATTTCTAGAAATGCCGAGAGTTTCTATCTTTATCTACTTCAAATTGGCAACTATTAGGATTTGCTATGTAGAATCAACAGACACTGCAGAAGAGATAGATAACATATGGACGTTTGCTATATAGTCACAGGCAGTAGAAGTGTAATAAATTAAATAAGAAATATAAAAAAGAAAGGTCAAAGGTACATTATATGGGCGTTTAGTAATATGTATGGACAAATGAAAATATTAAGGTAGAGCCCTTGTAAATGAAATGCATATTATTAAATATTTGTGTGTAAAAGCGATCGGGAAGATCAATACTTATTTTTCTCATAGGTTGATCTCGTATAGGGGTTCTTCCGTTTCTTTAAAATAGATAGTTTTATCTACTTTTGGTCCTAAAATGCACAATTTATTACTGTGAAAAGTGGGTTTGAATGACACTCCTTCCAACCCCAATCCACTCTGTGTCCGACGCTGAGCAATATGTCGTTTTCTTATATCCAGGAGCAAAATGTTAAGTCTTTGTCAATTATCGTATCTGTAGAAACACTAGCCTTTTTATTTTGTTGCTAAATTATTAAATTATGTTTAAATTTTTAAGGCTGATACTATTGCATTTTTTTTCGTTTTATTTTGTATCGGTTTGCGCCGTGTTAGCTTCTGCGGTATACGCCGTGGAGACTACAGGTTATGCTGCCTTCCTTCTCGGAACCCTGACTGGAATAGTGGAAATTATCGACCTTATAAAGATCCATAATGGCAAAGTGGGGCTAGCAAGCTAAAAATTCAGACTGTTTTCTTCACGTTCGTGCACAAAAAAAGAGAATGTTGGATATGTCTCCTACATCTATGACATCTGAATAAGTATCTTCACATCTGTACCATCTTCACTTTTAAGGTATAAACTCAGAGTGTCATGTACATACTAAATATGTAAAATCTTCTATTTGTGAAGATCTATTAAGACAATTTAGATCCGGCTCTTTTTTTCACGAACAATAATTTGTAATCATCATCATCATTATCACCACCATCATCATCAGCTTCAGCATTGCATGTGTACTATCTGGTCGATTTTGCTATCAATAGTTTGTTTATTTATTATAGTGTTGGCAAAATATTGTGGTTATGACCTTTGAAGGAGCACTTTGGTTTCCGAGAGTAGAGATCGCAAATTTTTTAATTTTACCAGAGAGAGAGAGAGAGAGAGAGAGAGAGAGAGAGAGAGAGAGAGAGAGAGGAACATGAGTGCGATGCATAAATATGAGAATAGACATAATAGTTTTTAAACAGGTTTTGAAAGTGTATAGTTTAGGTCACTGGGATAATTGAGATGAACCTTGAAGTAGCAGGTGAATAGTCGTAGGTAAAAGTTGGTGATTGTGATTTAGAAATAAGATCATCCGCTGGTCTCCATAACACTCTAAAAAATAATTAGATTCAGTTTCAGTTGCATCTCTACAGATACACTATAATCGTTGAATTATGTCGCTAATAAATAAGTCATTATTTACAGCACTTCAATTATTTCTAATTATTTCTAATTCTTTCACTGATGATAGAATATTTCCTCTCATCACACGTATAGAATAGAGGTTGGTCACATGTTTCACAAGTTACAAATCGTTTAATTATGTATAGGATGGGGCAAGTTTTACATGCTCAGGAAGGTTGTTCCACAAAGATCAGGTCAAAATAATAAATAACCTCCTTTGTATTTCTAAACTACCATGTGGAATTTCGAAATGAAATCTTCTTCTTAGGATATAACTTGTTAGACCTGCAAGGAGAGGTAGTTATAAATCATCAAGATAAAATGACCATTGACTATCTATAGTATTATACAAGGTACATAATTTATAACATTTTCGTCTTTCGCCTAATTTTGACCAACCAGTATTCAAATCCAAGGTATATTGAATTATGGTGCTTCTGGTAAGTCCAGTAACAATTCGTGCAGCTAAAAAGGACTTTTAAAAATCTACCTGAGACTGAGGTTTTTGAGTCAATAGTCCCAAACAACATCTGCATACTCTAAACATGGTCCTATAAATGACAAGTATATTCTTCTAAAAACTCCCAGGTTAATTTGAATTTTAATGCTCTAAGTGATCCCATCATTTTGAGTACAGACTTACATAGATCGTGTGATGACCATTCCTCATCACTACTACGAATTATATCCACATGTTTATGACATCGTGTAAAGCTAAAACGTTCGTTATCAACACCAGATTTGGGAGCCAAACTGACATTGTAGTAGTAAACAACATCGCATATGTTTTGCAGGGATTAAGCTTTAGTAGCCATTGGTTACAAAAGGCCTTTAAAGTTTCAAGATCAACGTTCCAAACATATTCAATTTCATCAGCATTTTTGTACGTACATGTCCAAGAACTTTCGTTTGCAAATAAAGTCGCAAGACCAAATATATCTTGAACAAGATGGTTTATATATATAAAAACAAGAGTAGTGGCTCGAAAAATGATCACACCTGCTTGAACCGACTTAAATTCCTATTGACATGAGTTTAGCTGTCTAATTCCATAGGTTCTTACCTGGTACAAAAACTATGGTGCCAAATCCGGTCAAAAGTCTTCGAGATATTGCAGAAGAACATGTGCATATTTTCATAATTGTTAAAAGGTGCACACACTTGATTCAAAATATCGACGAGCTGGTGATTAGGATATTAACAGGGTAGGAATACCGACTGTTTTTGTAAAGTAGATTGTTTTGTTAAAGATAATTATGTATTTGAATATGGCCCTTTCCATAATTTTCCCTACACATTTGAAGAGTGATATTGGTGAAAACGTGGTAAGGTCCCTCGTGTCACCTTGTTTGGAAATAGGGATGACGACTGTAGTTTCAAGATTATGGAGAAAAAGTGTTCATTGAGTGATTTATTAAGTATTAAACATAATGGATTGCTAAGCTATGTCTTTGAACATTTCATGACTAATTCTGTCGTAACCACTTGCTTAATCAGTTTAAATATATTGCATCACGTTCAAAATGTCTTGTTTTAGGATGCCAATAATCTATATTCTTTTGTTCGTCCTAACGTAGAGTACTGGCAACCGGTCCTACCTATCACTGACAGTGGATATCGCAGTAAATAAGTCATGGAGATAACTAGCTTTCTCATAATCGGAGAAATATTTAGTTTCATACCCATCGTCGTGTTTTAAGAAGTAATAGAGGCGAGTGGAGTAGTTGATGTAATTTTTGACCACGCGTCCTTATAATTTCCAATATTTTCAAAGGTTATTGTATATTCTTCATCTGCATACTTATAAGATTGCTGACGACATTTCTAACTTATTTTTACATTTTCCAATCATAAAAAATTCCTGTCTTGATAGCTTGTTTATCAGTCAGTCCATTGATCTGATTTTCGAATAAGGTTGTCATACCAAGGTGTATCATTTGGCTTTATTCTGACACATTTTCTTGAAATACAATTGTTGAGTTTTTTAAATTTCTTTTTCGAAAGGAGAATAAATCATACCAAGAATTTCACTAAGCATGCTGCATAGTGTTTGTATGTCCATATTTCTCTCTTATAAGAAACAGCTGATAGCTACAACAATTCCATCAAAATGAAAATCGCCCTGTGGTCACTTATTGCTGCACCGTCAAGGATGACCTCATACACAACAACAGTTAAGTTATTTGTAACAATGATAGGATCAAAAAGAGTTGCCATATCGGACAATTGCACGTACGTTTACTGCTATTATATCAACAAGATTGTGAAAACGATCATCGATCTGGTCCTCGTTTGAATCACCTAAAATTACAATATTTTCACACGTAGGTTCAATAGATAGGTTTAAACAATCCACCCATATATATATATATATATATATATATATATATATATATATATATATATATATATATATATCCAGATGTGACTGGCTGTAATCAGTCACGTGATACGGATCTGGAATGTTTAACACATTGGTAAATTCCACAGACTACTTAAGATTCTCAATCGATCAGTTTCCAATGCACTTTTGGTCAAGCTTGGTCAGAATCAATTCTTTAGGCCCCTTCCGTAACTTGAAATAAAACTTTGCAACCCCTGTCGAATCTCCGATCGGAAATTCGAACATTGTAATCGCAGTCCTTCCAACACTTCACTCTGTATTACAGGCTTTGGAAGCAACTGCACCTTAAAAACTTATTGCAGTTTTGCTTCAACACTGAGTTTGCAGAATATGCAACTCTTATTATTCGTATTCATTTTCGCATGGCAGCGGATCTCACTAGAAATGGAACCGGAAGCTGTTTTTTTCTTATTTAGAAAGCAGATCAATGCATCATAAACGTATACAGTACATTTGCTCCATCAAAGTGACAGTGATCCTCGTCAGCTATTGCCTTGCGATTATGTACGAACTATCTTCGCAGCCAAGCGTTGTTGATGCCCTTAGTTCCACACCGACCATGAACGATGTAGATCGACCAACCTTGGCTAGCGAAGATATTGTTAGGTATTCTGGAGCAATGTAAAGACGTTCATTGAAGAAAACATCGTGCTGGAAATAATCATGGCTGGTTATTTATCGAAGTGTAAATTTTACATAATAATTCACAAAGCTAACACTTAGTTAACACAATACTCACAATGTTAATATATGGTGAACATAATACTAAAAAGTTAACACTTGGTTAACACAATACTCGCAACGTTAACACTTAGTTAGCACAATACTCACAAAGTTAACGCATATTTAACATAATACTCACAAAGTTAACACTTACTGATTATTTAATCCTATAATAAGAAAATTACAAACTTCCCAGTATAGGATTTGTCATACAATTCTTCCTTCAAATTATTTTCATTCAACAATGAATTTGCTGAACATATGTTTACATTGTTTCTATTTACTTGCAATTATGGAATAATTTGGTTTGCTGATCACCTCTAGTTTGTGGAACATTTATATGAAGAAAACAACATTGTTTTAAACTGTGTGCAAGTCCAGATTTTGAGGAATTTTGAGTAACGTTTTGTTACTAATTAATGTTTAATTCATTGCAATAGAATGACTGATCAAACATCAAAAGATGAATGGATATACAGATATTTTAAGAAAATGAAGATGTATATTGCAAGTAACAGCAAACCAAGAATGAAATATTAATAAACGTAGGCTATATTTGAAAATGTATTGTGTGTAATGCAATGTATTGTCCTTTTTATTATACTACTCTAATATTCTTATAGAAGTATGGATGACAATAATTGATGAAGCAACGTGTGCTCCGAGAATGAAGTTTAATATGATTAATGAGAGAGAGAGAGAGAGAGAGAGAGAGAGAGAGAGAGAGAGAGAGAGAGAGAGAGTTATAAATATACTCCAAACAGGGCGAAAAGTGCTATGGCTGGATTTTACAGGAGAATGCTTGATAACGTTAACAGAATTTTTAAATACGAATAAATAATATCATCATACAGGTTAGAGAATTTTAATTCGTACTCTACGGAGATTCGAACCCGGATCCGCGGGTTGCGGCACCCATCGCCTTGCCTGTAAGCACCAACCCTATACCATTTCTTCCGACTATTATATAGAATGCCAAGCATGTATAGGTGCTTTATGATGTTGATGTGAACTATATTTACCAACACTGTGTCCGTTATTGAAGTGAGTGAGACTATATGAGAGTTCGCTGCCATGTGTTTCTCGTCTTTCTTGTATTTTTTATACAGCTCTCCAGTCATGTGGAACATCGCCAGAGTCCAAGAAGGACCGATAAACAATCAGTCAGCAATAGTTCGGGCTGATCCAGAGCCGCTCTGATAAAGAATGCGGGGATAGAGTTAGGGCCTTTGGCTTTATGAGATTTCAGCTCTTTCAACAGCTTAATATACATTTCTGGTTAACTGTGATGCTTTCCATCCCTTGATATAGAGCTGCTTGTTGAGACTTTCTGCTATACTCGCATAGGCATTTATTAGAAACCCATCTGTAGTTTTAAGTGACACAGCTCAGATCTTCATGCACCTTACTCTGCATGAAAATCCACAACTTCTGAGGACTTTTAAGGGTAGTTTGCAACTTATTCCTTGCATTTATTGTTTGCTCTTTTAATCTCATGCTGTACTTCATATTAAAGTCTTTTGTTTTCTTTGCATGGCCTCGTCTTTCGAGTGTCATAGTCAGACCATTGCATTGTTGTGGAGCAAAGGCCCAAATCTGCTCCACCAGCTGGAGTATAAAATACCTGGTCCAGAACCAAAAGCACAGACACGGTTCGCAGATATTATAAACGCATTATAACCTTGCAAAACTCCAGCATACAAGTCAAATGAACAGTCATCAATGTTTAACAACGCAAATAGATATGCTACAAAATGTTTGGTAATCAAGAATTCAAGTTGAAATAAATGTTTAAAATTCAAGGATTAGGATGAACTGATGCAATACTGTCCAATATGGGACCATTGCCTGTCTGTGAAGCAGAATGCGATGGGGACTGTTCTCTGATAAGAAATAAAGATCCAACTATTTTTAAATAATTGTCTTTGTATCCAGCAGTGGTGACAAAATTAAACATGAAATATTCCTGCCAATGATTGTTTTATGTTATTGTTCTATTTTTTTTATTTATTGCTTACTTGCTATTTATATATAATTCAGAGCATCTGGTATGTTCTTAGCAATTAGAGCATCTGGTATGTTCTTAGCATTCAGAGCATCTGGTATGTTCTTAGCAATTGACCGGACATTAATTGAAATTAAGATGACGTTGAAAGGTATTGCGTGAACGGTTTCTTTAAAGAAAAACAACAAGAGACTTTAATTGGAAATTTTACATTTTATTTATATATAAGATATTAACAAATCAGTATCTTGGTAATATGCAAGGTAACGAGAGAGAGAGGAAAAAAAAAGACTCATTTGACATTTACACATGCTGATTGGAATGCTTTCATATTACATACTCTCAATAGTTGGGTGGTACATCTTTGATGTTCTACGCTGCATTTATTAACATAAAATTGGCGCCAGACCGGCTATGTTTGCCTCTGAAGTGATCACCAGGTTTCAGTTAAAAATTTGCCTCTTTATTCGCATTGGTACATTTTATATCAACTTCAGGAACCTACTACACAATAAAATAACATTAAAATTTAGAGCACGCACTCCCATCACTAGTCTTTCTATGAAAAGTTCTATGTAATCTACTACATCTACTGATATGTTATGAAATAACGAGAACACTCGAGTCGTTATTACATTAAAAATATAGAAGTTACCTGAAGCGTGAAAGTATAATTGCAGCTGATGCATTCCGAATAGTAAACATTACTTAAGCAAATTGCATATATAGCTCGATTGCAAGTTAATTTACACGTAGAGGTTGTGATTCACACTTAGTATTTAGAGACATCAGTTGCTTTGAGGAATGCTGTTTACATATCATAAAACAAAATACGGGATTTATTGTAAGAGATTCTCAATTCTCAACGACGTTAATGGCAGACACAAGCGAATATAAATAATCTAGCAGTAAGGTTTAGTTTCATGTAGTAATCATTAAAAAACAACATAAGAAAACAACACAACTCCCACTCCCATAAACAAGTTTCATCTGACAGGTGAAACTGTGATATTACATTCGAATCAAATTCTTTCAATTCGCTCGTCAGTCATTAAGACAAACCATAAAAGGTAAATAACCCACTTGTTCAATATCAGGAAAGTGATAGAATGGGTTTCGGCCACAAGATTTTGTTGATCTTATTGATCCTGTGCTTCATCATCGACCTGATTGGGTTTGCCATCCCCTACTGGTTCTCAATGGATAACAGCGGCGTGAAGACCTACCTTGGTCTTTGGAATTATTGCATCGAGTCCGCAGGAGTCAAGGTCTGCGATAACGTCAACTTATCAGGTAAGGTAAATACTAATTTATGACGACAACAATGACGAGAATGACGATGTGGACTTCAACGACGACAATGACGAGGTTGCTTTGCAAATTATTATTATTATTATTATTATTATTATTATTATTATTATTATTATGTTGCAGATACCAGCCAAAACATTCAGAAAAACAACGAATTTTATGGAAGATAAATTACATTTCTATTGCCACTTTATGAACAAAGTCACTATTCATGTCATAAATTTCCTAAAGAATACTCACCCCAAAATATGACGGGCACATGTTTTCATGGAGATACATTTTATAGCAGCTGACAGCTATCTAAAGTAATTTATTATGTGAATATATAATTAAATACATGCGTACTTATTTTGTTCTTGAACAACAAATATAATATTTTGCCTGAATATCTTTTCTGCGTGCCAATATATTTTTCGACCCACAAAAACAGAAATGGTACCGCCAATTTGTGTCTTTCCTTTCCCACCATTATACTGGAGAGAAAAAATGCAGATGGTCATGTAAGACCTTCTTCGTAGCTGAGGACAAAGAATGTGTCTGCGTTGGTCTAACAATATAGCAGTACTATGATCTAGTTTATTTCTTGTAATCAAAGTTTATTGTTTTACCAAACACATCATTTTATTTATCTGAGACACAACTTTATAATATGGATCGGTCAGTGCAAAATATTGCAATCCAGCGAAAGCAATTCAAGTATCTTTAAGCGAGCAAAATCAATCATCAGCGTATGATGCAAAATCGGAGCTGTAAAGTTTATTGGTTGTCTTTAGATCTACAACTTTTGAATATAAAAACTTGCAACAAAATTATATAGTGCAAAATATAAAAGAATGCGCATCGGTGTTGTTAAAACTGAGTGGGCTGGTATGGGTGGTGATACCTGAATAATATTTTGTGCATGCAGCGAACGACATTAAAAAACCACTGACTTTTACTCGTTGAAGGCTCTGACTGGTTGCAATTGTTTGATGTATTAAAGAACTAAAAATAAGCGGCAGTTTTTCAGTTTTCACAGGTATTACAATAATTCTCTGTGAGAAATTCACAAACTGTGGATATTTGATAATGACACGAGTCAGTGACGGATCCTGATGGAAGGGTGGGGGGGGGAGGGAGCCAAGCCAAAAATAAGCCCCCCCCCCTTTTAAACACCCAAAACAAAAGCGCGAAACAACAGGAACGTTTCCTACAGTATGTTCTCTTTACAGTTAGATGGTTCTAATTATTCCCTGAAAACGCTTAAAATATAGGAGGCTTCGACCCCTGGACTCCCAGCAGGGGTTCTGTCCCACAGACTTCGTCGTCTACTTGTTGACGCTCCCAGCCCCTAAACGGTAGTTATGGAGCCTCCTCTGTAAACGTAGGAGACGTATTGAGTTGCAATCACATCTCTGTATGCTGTTCCCTGTTTCACAGAACAGTCTCAAAGTTTTCACGTTAGATATATTCTCAGAATGAAGATCCTTTGCAAACCGTGTATAAACTACTCATCTATAGGCTTGAGCAGTTCTTATAGTGCTTCTTCATTACACCATTAGCGATGCACTTCCATCTTCCTTATTCTTGGTTCTTTTGATGAGACTGAAAAAAAAAAAAAAAGGTTTCGTCAATTATACCTATGATCTTGAAGCTTGTTACAATTTGTGGTCATACATTGATAAGACGTTAAGGTTACTATGAACTCTTATATTTAATATCATGCGCGCTTCCTGTCTTCATGGTCAGACACTGAAACTCAAACAAATCTACATCTTAGCGTCAAGGAATTGCACTACACGAAACATGACTTCAAAAAGTTTGTTTGTTCTTGACCATCCACAAGGTTTCAAGTTTCACTACTTCTTTTATTCTATAAAACCTATACACGAGTCTGTAGGTTGCAATGAATTTATGCTTGTGTTAATAAAGAGTTTACCACCAGATTGTCAGAACAAAATACAATATCCCTCAGTCGAGAAGGTGGGCTAAAGGTCAAAAGTAAATTTACTTAGATCAAAACAAAGAAGGGTTATGTTTTAAATTCGATTTTTTAATATTTTCCTTCTTCAAAATTTATTTAAGGGATTTTAGAAACAGAAGTCATGCTGATAAATCCATGAATCCAGCGCCTCCATTTAAATATATTTATCATACCGCAATAATGGAACTTTTTCTTCAGCTTCCTGTTTGTATACATATGCATAATACATAGTATATGAGGTGATGACGCTGTGAGATGCTGCATTTCCAAAAGTATTGATCTTTTTTACCTTATGCCAATGAAAGAACTTCATTTCTTTTTCCAGTTAGACTTTAAATAGAACACCCCCCCAAAAAAAAGAGAACACACACACACACACACACACACACACACACACACACACCCCCAAAAAAGAATGTTTCTTGCTGTGAGAGTATTCTCGTTGCCGTCCCGACAAGTATAACCTTTATACTGGGGCTCATGACTGGAGTACTTGGTATCTTAGACTTTTTCTTAATGGAATCAACTGCAGCATCTCGACCAACGCCTCATGAGCGTGTCATCATTTTATCTTCGTAATCGGTTTTAATTGTTTTGCAGATGTAAAGTATTCCCAAAGTATTACCAGTGACGGAATTTAAATAAAGTTTATATTGTTTAATCATACCTTTCGCTTGTTCCCCATCTAAATTGGCAAGCCAATATCATTGACTGATAAGTAGGAAAATCTGTGTCTACCCATTTATTTGTCGTGTAGCAGAGTGTTTAACAATGTGCATAAGAACACGGATCCAGACTAATGTGCGCGGTGCATCATGGGGAAAAAAGTACGGAGATTCAGTATTTACACTAAGATGGACTATGTTATTTATCTGGTGTTACCTACTTTGGGTTATATATTGCCTATTTTTATTAACAGAGTGTATATTTTAGTATGGGCACCACTGATTTTAAACACAATGCAATAAAATTGAAATTGCCATCAGATAAACCCATCCTTAGGGTTTTCATTAAAAGTTCGAATCTGGACGTTCTAGATCGTCTGATGCATTGACAAATATTAAAAACGTTCGAGTCAGTAATAGCATCGCAAAATATAAAACACAGCTAAAGGTCAAAATACTTTTATCGAAATCTTTCGAAACGTAAACATCAATTTAAAAAAGGCCAGAATTGTTTGATTGCAAACAAATTCAAACTTTGAATCAGAGTATTACTCCATTTATTGACACTGAAATTTAATTCAACTGTTTATAGTTTAATGTGCGCCGTTAGAACCGATGATTGTGCAGTTATAACATAGAAACAAAAATGAAATTGGTTATAACATAGAAACAAAATAGAAATTGGTTATAACATAGAAACAAAATAGAAATTGGTTATAACATAGAAACAAAATAGAAATTGGTTATAACATAGAAACAAAATAGAAATTGGTTGACATCAAGAAGCAGCACGTAGGCTGGGAGAGAAAAGCAACAACAAGCAAAACCTGTTCCCATTCATTGTGACCAAACACAAGGTGATAAATAAGAGACTGACTGCATACATTTAGATTTGGTTTCTGTCCTGAGAAGGAAAAGTTTTATCTTTATCGGTCAGTCTATTTATTTCCAATTGATAGTTTCATGAAACAACCCTGGATTCTGTTGAAATTACAATCTTAGTGGACTCTAACTGATGTGAGAACAGTTAAGGAAATTATTTGAAAACCCAGATCAAGGGACTCTTGATTTTAGATAAATCCGGAATTTTGACTGTAATGCAATTTCATCTACTGCGATGAATTATCGAGTATTAGGGTTTAGTTCTACGTAGTAATAATTAAAAAAACCACAACAAGCCCCCCGCCCCACCCCCTTTTCCGTCACGCGCGCACACACACGCACACAAAGCAAACATAAATAAAACAATACTTTTAATATGAGAACAGAGACATTGAGATTACAATAAAATAATCTATCGCCATTTTGCTGGTCAAACACTATTTTAAATTCGTAGCAAAAATCGATAGTCCTTTCGCTCACTATCAGGGTAGAAACGCGTAAGGTTCCATAATATGTTTTGGAGACACATCCCAACTGTGCAAAATTATACTCATCTTGTTGATTCTGTATTGCATCATCGACTTGACTGGCTTTGTGATCCCCTACTGATACTCGATATAATTCAACGGCTTCAAGTACAACGAAGACCTCTGGGAGTACAACACCGATTACAAGAAGGGTAATGAATGTGGCAACATAAAAAAAAACAACATAAAAAAAAAACAACGACCTTACATTTAAGACAAATAATGAATTTACTATGACGAGAAGACGCGAATGACCATGTTGACGATGAGGGCAGTGACGAGCTTGTTAGTGGAGATAAGGATGATGATGATCACGAAGACATCGGCGATAATCTGTAGTGATGGTGTTTACACGGACTATCTTGAATGGACCTCACAGTGCTCTAGTTTTAAAGAAAACAGCTTCACAGTTAGGCCAAATAATGAAGACAAAAGGAAGATAGTGACGATAGTGATGACTACGATTACTAAGCAGACATTATTAATCAGACACCAATTTGCCCTACCCTCAACCCTAAAAAGCCCTTACTGTGTGTTATATTTTGTTAGATCCAGAATTATAGGCTACCCATCCGGCCATAGATCGCTGTTATATGACGCTCATAGCTTGAAATCAGATTGCTTCCCTCAAAATCACTGTCTGCCATCTTGTGGTATATCTCTTTAATAACAAAGGATCTGACAGACATTTTTTCCATACAATAAAATAAAATATTTTTCGAGTAGGTTGTAGGTCACGAAAAAGGGGCGTAATTATGTGAATTCTTTAACGAACACATACCAGATAAAAGGCATTTATATTCTGTGAAATTTTATGTTATGTAACGCGTTACAATTGATATCATTAAAGACGGTTAACCCCAAAAATAGCAAACAGATCTCAAAGGAAGTAAATATTATTGGAATTTAAACATTTGTAAGATACACTATTGTCTGTATATATTCTCTAGGTACTAATAGGATTTTATTTTATCAACAAAAGTTAATTTGGCACCGCTAATCAGTGTCTTCCATAGCAACCGGCTTATGCTACTCGGGAGTAGTACTGAAGATAAACATATAAGACATTGAGTTGCAGAGAAAAGAGGATGAAGGGAGAGGATATGCTATAAAACTCGAATCTTTCTCGAAAGTTATACGTCTAAGACACAACATTAAACTTTGTGTTAATTACTTAAAATATTTCCACCTAGTGGAAGAAATCCATACTTTGATTACCAAGCTAAATCAATAACCAATGAAATATGAGATGCCAATGTTGAAGAACAAAGCTTATTTCTGCGAGAGGTTTAGAGCAAACTGTTTTGGTTCTTGTTTGTATGATGGAATGGTGCTGGGAAAGATATATAAAATTGTAATTTTCTTCAAAGACGAGGTAAAAGTTTGTGTGGCTTTGTAAGTGTGGTGATATCTAACTTTGCATGCAGCCAACAATTTAAAGAGTTGTATGCACTGACCGATTGTAGGCACTGATCAGTTGTAGGTACTGACCGGTTGCAAGCACTGACATGTTGTGGGCACTGACTGGTTGCAGGCACTGACCGATTGCATTGAGCTGATGTGCTAAGAATTGTTCAATAACTACTCTAGACGCCATAGAATATTTAAATAATTCTTTTTGACAAATTCACAAAATATAGTATTTTAAATTTATATGAATCTCAAATCTCTATTGTATAATAGTTATATTTATATTGCTGCACCTTGTCTTAGAGAACAGAATCAATATGAGCCCAATGTACTTCACATTTACATTTAATACGTTATCAAAATTAAAACACAATTTTTAAAATCGCGTCTACACTAACCATCTCTAGCCTTGATAGCTTCATCTCGTGTTTTTTTTTAAATTTTTAAAAATTTTTATTTTCCCATCTTCTTTACAGTTTGTTATGTTACAACAGACTTAAGTAAATGGTTCGGTTCCATTATTGATGATGAACGTATGACCTCATTCGTAGATATCTGGTGCATTTCTTATCCTCATACTGAATCTCAAATTAGTCTACATTCCATCTTCAGGAATTGATCCACAATAGCGTGACTCTCAAAGTGTCCGTCATCCTTATTCAGCCATTATACTTCTTGTTTGAATGATCTATTTATTCACAAAACATTTATACTTGTTCATTACAATACATTTGATTCTTTTGGGGATTCATGGCTAAACAAATGAGTTATTTATTCGGCTGGCGGCAACGGGTGGTCGCCGCTAGCTATGTATTCAACATGTTTTCGTTTCTCTAAAGCGGAAGTCAGAACAGTTTTTGGTATAAGGAAGTCAGAACAGTTTTTGGTATAATAACGTGTTAGATTGTCATAAAGAAAAGCGTAATACAAAATCAGACTTAAATATTGAAAGGAAAGTAAAATGACCAATCAAAATATAAATATATGATTTCAATTAAATATTGAAAGGAAAGTGTATAAAATGACCAATCAAAATATAAATATATGATTTCAATTAAATATTGAAAGGAAAGTGTATAAAATGGCCAATCAAAATATGAATATATGATTTCAATTAAATATAGAAAGGAAAGTGTATAAAATGACCAATCAAAATATGAATATATGATTTCAATTAAATATAGAAAGGAAAGTGTATAAAATGACCAATAAAAATATGAATATATAATTTCAATTAAATATAGAAAGGAAAGTGTATAAAATGACCAATCAAAATATGAATATATGATTTCAATTAAATATAGAAAGGAAAGTGTATAAAATGACCAATCAAAATATGAATATATGGTTTCAATTAAATATAGAAAGGAAAGTGTATAAAATGACCAATCAAAATATGAATATGTGGTTTCAATTAAATATTGAAAGGAAAGTGTATAAAATGACCAATCAAAATATAAATATATGGTTTCAAAATATTGATTCGAAAGGAAATGATTGTGAGAATGGAGGTCTAATTGTCGTTCTCACACAAAACGTTACGGACATTACTGACCCGTTTATAAAAATATTGCAACATTTGAATTCGCAAAAAGATACAATTTTCATAACCATTATAGCCGAGAAAAGCAAGTAATTTATAAAAGGAAAAAAAAAAACCTTTTTAAAACCGAATTGAGCAAAAACATTTTCTTAGAATTCGCACGTACCATATTGTAACAAATCTCCATGACGTCCCGCAATGGCAGTAATTATTCAACTGATGTCACACAATGGAAGTCAACTGCGCCCAAGCGTTGTATCTTTCATTGCTTTTATGTCTGCTTTAATCCAAATATGCGTCAGTTTTATATCGATTCTCAACTGATATTAGAAAAGTAATCATAAACTTTATTAATATGCACATGAAAAGCACACAGTTTTTTCACGCATCTTTGATGAAATCTCCTTGTCACCAGGCTTACGACAGACAATCACGAAATTAAATAGAATACCTATACAGGAAAGTTTGGCGGGTTTAAAGTCAGAGGTAAACTTTATTGTATCATTTAAGCTCAGATATTGAACACAAATCTTCTTTGTCTCAGTAATTACGAATTGAAAAGAGTGTCGTTCCCTGTTTTAACTGTATGACGCCAAAATGAGATTTTGTACCTACGATTCCTGGTTGCATACATGTGACTAATACATATATTCATTAATGGCTGACACTGTGAAATTTTGCATTTCCAATGGAAGTATTGAATTTAATTTATATTAATGCCACTGAAATTAGTCTTTCTCTACCGTTCCCAGAGTTAGATTGGTTCAGTGCTGTACGGGCATTCTCGATCTTGTCATGGGTGTTCTTCCTGTTGGCACTGGTTCTCGTCATCATCTTCATGAGTTGCATGTCCGAGAGAAGAGTACTGTACCTTGTAGCCGTCTGCCTGAGCTTCGTGGGAGGTAATTCAGGGTCAAATGCATTCCCTGTCTGTCTTTGTCTATTTGTCTGTTGCTAGTTTGTCCGTGTGTGTGAGTGTTCAGTTTTTGTCTGTCCGTATACATATATGGATAAATACATATATAAAGAGAGAAACAGATATACAGACTGAAAAGCAGACCGATGTACAAATTGGTAGAGACGAGTGGAATGTGCATGAGTTACACTGTAAATTTAAAAAAAGTCATACAGGGTAGTTCCATGATACTAAGGGTAAAGTTTATATGCTTTTGTTCTTTCTCTCCTTCTTTCTGCTTATTTGTATTATTTTCTTTTTATAATCGAAGTCTTATTTTTTCTTTCTTTTCATTCTTTCTTTCTTTTTCTTCTATGAGTAGAAAAATTGTCTCTCAAAGAGGACTTGGAACTCAGATCCAAAGGTCCTTGTTTGTCCTTGACCGTTGCCATAGGCCAATTATTTTAATACGAATATTTACAGAGACAGTATTTCAAATGTGAAAAAAAGATAAAATTGCCAGGTAGTAAATAATTAATTGTTTAGCGCATCATGCTATACGGTCGTTAAGATATTCTTACCCATGCATGCAGTAACATTATAACTGGACACATATCGATTTCCTATTTCTTATCGATGGAATGTCAGGTGAGGGAGGAATCATCTTTGAAAGTTTATTATGAAGGGTCAATTGCTTTATGATTGGCAGGCTTTGTAAAAGTATGAAATTATATTTAGATAATGTATAACATTTTTTCTTCAAAATACAATATAAATTAATAATTTTAGGTTATGAAATCCTTAATGGGGTCGTCAATTTATTTAATTGTTTCTGTACATTCCAATTTTTCAGCTATCTGTGCCATGATAGCTTTTGCAGTGTATGCCGGGAAATGGGAGTTGAAGCAGTACAGCGCCGGTTTCGCCCTGACCATTGTAGCCTTTATATTGGGGCTGATAATCGGAATCTTCGGAATATTCGACTACTTCTGCGTCTTCGGCGGAAAATAGAGGGAACAAAGATCAGAGAACTTTCCTAGTGAGGACTTCCCAGGAGCCGATAACAGCATCACAACCAATTTCCATAAAAGTTCACGATCATCTCATATAGCTGAACACAGAATTTTCCCTTGTAGTATTTTGTATTAAGCTTTCTTTTCTCTTATTTTGTAGCCAATTGTATTTCGACAGGCTTGTTCGATCTAAGCACACTTTTTAGGTACATCTGCTTTCCGGCGAACATTTTCTCTACATCAATACTCTACAGGTACCCAATCCAGAGCTGCTCTAGGATTTCGTAGAAAATTTAAATATCTCTTTTAAGATATTTTCCTAGAAATATCATATACAGTGTTCTTTACCTAGATAAATATTTTCTCCAAGCTTGAGTACTATTATTAGATTTAGCTAATAGTTGCATGAGTGGGTGTTGGAGTGGTGGGCAGTTTATTTCAAATATTTGACCGTGAAAGGCTGGGTGATGGGTGACTTCACGGGGCGTTAATATTACCAAGAAACTAAGCAGCATTGTCTATGTAACGTACATTTGTTGTCGGCAACTACTGTAGCAGCTATGAGAAACCATTTTCTAATGAATGGCTTGATTCGTTTTGTAGAACTTATTTTTTTTTTTCGATAGACTCAATTGGGTTATTTAAGAAGGGATCTTGTTATGTATAATTCTTTAAGGCGCAAAATTCACAAACGAGACAAATAACCACACTTGATAGCCATATTAGCGTTTGTAAATGGGAAGGGATACACAAAGTCTAGCTGTTGTCTTTGGGAACTGAACATGTTTCATTCGTTTATCAGTCACGTGAACATACCAGACCTTGTAACCTGAACTCGAGAGAGAGAGAGAGAGAGAGAGAGAGAGAGAGAGAGAGAGAGAGAGAGAGAGAGAGAGAGAGAGGAGGGGGGTGGCTATGGGGGAGTGCGCGAGATGGAAATATAATCTTGGAAACATAAATTCCGTCAACTCTAATTGAGAATGTATTCAAAATGTAATCTTCCACTTTTTCTCCTTGTTGATACAATTTTGTTTCAAAATGGTCTTTGTCCCCTAACTGGTCATGTTTCAGAGTATAAGTATACAATGAACATTTCAGATTTTAGATGCAGCACGAGGTGTAGGGATGAAGATACAATATCCTATTTTCGTTTCTATTGATAATATATAACCACAATGTATAAACTTGCAACAACAACAAAAGAAAGAAACGAAAGAAAGAAACAAGACCACTAAGTGCGGACATGCTTGTTGGATGTGTGTGTTCATCTGTTTTATAGCTATATTTAGTACATTTATAAGTACTCTTTGCTAGCCTTCACTTTTATTACATGAATACTAATTACATATGTTTAAATTCTTTTTGCTGAGTAATATTTACCATGCTGTACTCGCAATATTGTAATAAAATGTTAATTTTCAACAATATTATTTATGTGTTGTCTATCTCTCTTCCGATCCCCATATCCACACCTCTCCTCTTCCCCCTTTTCTCAGAGCAGCACAAATTTTATTTAAGTTACACGCTCAGAATAATCCGGACAACTTCATGCGTTCTTTACATGATTCACAGAAGACGGATGTTTCGTTAAATCTGTTTAAAGCCAAAAATGCTGTCCAGAGACTATCAGGTACCACTAAGCATTTATGGGTACATACATACATACATACATCTACGTATGTGCACGTAACTTCGTCATAACCCTGTTCAATTACTATTGGGAACAATATAAATTGATGTCGATTGATTTAATGTTCATGGTATACATGTTGCTGAAAGTATCGTAGCAACCTCCATACAGGCTAATGAGATGGTGTGATAAAGCGTCCTAAACTCGGAACTACGAAACCTAGGATGGTTTCATCCTTGGATGTTTGGCTGAAGTGAGTTTCATAAGCCAAAAAAATGCACGTTGCAAAACTGCATAATAGGAAGGTGGCAAATTTTAAAGAAATGAACAGTTATCTATGTTCATTTACGTAAACGCATCTGTTGACAAAACGGCGTTTAATCTAGAATTTGAGTTTTAGCAAATTTGTAGAAATCGAGACTTAGTTTTGAACATGTCCAATACTGGTTTCAGTACAGTCAAATACAGGGCCGTCACCGCAATAAACAATTCATAACCTTTTCGGAGTCTGTTCTGGGCGCGTCTGCCAGTTCAGGCAGAATCAAACAGAAGCATACTTTGTGCATCACACATTCTCGAATTCTTCATTTTATGTTATTATCCTATATTTTCCTCTTCGTACTTTTCAATTTACTTACGCAATTACATATATTTGAGAGGATCTCACAAATTATTACCGGATATCTCCTTTTATTACTCGGTATTAAAGTAACACTGAAATCTAAATAGAAGTGCATTGAAAATATAGAGGAATGTTTGTCATAAAGAATGGTGAAATGTCCATAAAAAATTCGTTAAATACATTTTTATGTTTAAAAAATTAAGAGGAGATACATTTAGTCAAACGTATTAATATTCATGTCGTTTGATGATGTCATGGCTGAGGGTGAATATTTTCGAAGAAAAATTAAATATTTCTTTTAAGACAGACAGTCTCGTTTCGCTACTTAAGTGCGATGATAGTAATAAACATTTTCATCATAATTTGGATGATCTAAGTATAGATAAATTTAGATTTTGCATAATTTTAATTTCTTCAAATCTCAAAATAACATTTCAAAAGGTTCTCATCTTTATTTAAACACCTTTGCAAATGCTGTGCTTACGAAAGACATACCCAAAGTAAGAGAATTACTTCTTTCATCTCTCCAGAAAACTCAATTTTATTTAAAAACAAAATTTAATATTTCAGTTTATCAGTACTATACATCAGTTTTATTTCTGCTGACGTATTAATGTCAATTTAGAATTAACCGAATGTAAAATTACAGAAAAGAAAATGTTTTTATTATCGTTATATAATATTAAAATGTTTTAAAATCAGGAAAAGGTAATTAGCTAACAATAAGGTACCTCCCCCTGCTGACTCTTTAATTATTGATTATTTCAAAACTATATTACAGCGTTTGCTTAACTTTTGACTACTCTTTATCTCAAAATGTCATCGGAATTTTGATTGTGCTTATTTTTAGACTTGACTACCACGTTAATTGAAATCGGAAAGAACTTAAAAGACGATGCACCAGGGATTTCTCTCCATTGTATTTTTAATGTGCACGCTTTAGATTGATCATTACGTAATAATAAATCGGTATCTTCTAAATACGCAAGCAGTCCCAAAACAGATATTAATTTGACTTTCACATGTGCCTGTCTGTGATGCCTTTATAGACCACTTTCTGCATATTTGAGTTATAAAATCATTCATGTTTTTATTTTAGAAACGTGAATCACCATAACTCTGATGCAAGACGCCGATTTTAAGATTTTTCTGAGCTCTTTTCTTCGCAATGTTTGGAAAAAAACTAGTGACAGAGTACGAGGATTGACAAGAAATATATGCATTGTAGACTGTCCGAATATGTTTCTTGGGTATTTGTGGCGATGACTGAGTAATAACCATGCAGCAAACGTTGTCAAGAACATTGAATTTTCCTCGTTCAGGATCCGACTGGTTGCAATTGTATGAAATATTTTGAAATCGTTTAAGAGCCACATTAAATGTTAGTTTCATCAGTTTTACACCGCACAGAGTATTACTTTTTGAATTGCAATTACATCTCTGTGTGCTCTTTCTTGCTTTACAGAACAGTCTCACATTTTTCATGTTAGATAAATTCTCAGAATAAAAAGCCTTCCCAAAGCGTGTTTAAATCATACATCTATAGACTTCAAAGGCTTTATCTCGTGCTTCTTCATTTAGCCATTATTATTGCACTCCCATCTTACTTATTTTTGTTTTGTTAGAGCAGACTAAACTAGATTAGGTTTCATTAATTATGCATGCACGTAAGTATTAGTTTACTGTTTGTTACGATTTCTGATCTTATATTGAAACAGGGAAAGGATTGGTATAAACTCTTACATATATATCTAGTGCGTTTCTTGTCCTCATGGCCGGACACAGAAACTCACACAGGTATATACCTTACCACCTTGAAGGAATTGCGCTTCACAAAACATGACTTAAAAAGTCCTTCAACCTTGTCCATTCACTGGGTTTCAAACCTGACTGGCTTTTGTTTTACAAAATCTATACACAAGTTTATAGGTAGAATACATTTTGCTTGGGATAATTAAGGGCTTACCACCAGTTTGTCCGCAGGAACAAAATGGAATATCAATAATGGCAAGAATGGAATATCCATAATGGCAAGAATGGAATATCCATAATGGCAAGAATGGAATATCCATAATCGCAAGAATGGAATATTAATAATAGCAAGAATGGAATATCAATAATGGCAAGAATTGAATATCCATAATGGCAAGAATGTACTATCAATAATGGCAAGAATGGAATATCCATAATGGCAAGAATGGAATATAAATAATGTCAAGAATGGAATATCAATAATAGCAAAAAGGCAAGCTCAAGGTTAAATTTTAACTTAACTGGATCAATGCCAATAAAGGTTATGTTTTTAACTCTGCTTTTCAAATTTTATCTCGCAGATTTTAGGTAAATTCTCATAAATCCATGAATCTAAAGCCTCCATTTAAATACAATTATCATACCACAATAATGGAACTTTTCCTATAGCTTACTGTTTGTATACTGTTACGGAATTATATATAATTTTTCTTTTAATAATGGTATAGTTTATTAGTTTATGATCTCTCTTCGTGGTCTAACAGCTGTCGTCCTACCGTGAGTACATATACGGTATTTTCGATCGATATTTCACTGAAACTTTAGTCATTTTACGTGTTTTCAGCGCGTGAGGTTGAACTTTTGACCTAGATTATATGATTAATTTCTAAAGTAAATACGATATTGACTGTTTATAAACGATAGCACACTGGTACTTTAGAGATGTCACGCATAACCTAGTTTCTGATTGGTTCGGATAAGGCTGGTTCTAGAAGGATTAAATGGGTTTTTATTTTGTTTTTGCGTAGTAGGAGACTATATTATAAGATTAATAGCAGTATTCTGGCATTCTTCATAGCTACACTGGATTGAGAGGTCATGGTTCATTTTGTGTGCGGATATTCTCCTTTGTGATATTATCATACAGTACATTCTGGATTAGTACTGTTTCTTCAGCTTTAGTAATAATACAGCTCCTTGGAATTATCGGAAACATTTCTAGAACGTGTGATATTCCATTCACAGGGATTATTTGGAATTTATAAAACTTTGATAACTAATTCTTATTAGCACATTAGTACAGTGAAGGTTACTTCATTCGGAACATACTACATTCGGAATATTTAGATTAACTTCCGGATCAGTGAACTTTAGAACATAAAGGACTATTAAGAATATTCTATACTGTAAGTTATTTTAATTCTTTCACTTTGATTGTTTGTTGAAAAATATTTTAATATTTTAAGAAATTAAATATTTGTATTTTAAATCTTGAAAGCTTGTTTGTGTCTTTTATTTTGTTACATTACCCCTAGTCGTAACAATACATACGTTTGATACATATTATATGAGGGAGTGACGCTGTGAAATGCTGCATTTCCAGCAATAATGTTTTTAATTCCATTATGTCAAGGAGAGTACCTCATTTCAATTTCCAGTTAGACTTTTAAAAAAATGTTTCTCGCTGTGCGAGTATTCTCGTTGCTGTCCCGACAGTTATAGCCTTTGTACTGGAGCTCATTACCGGAGTATATGATATCTTATACTTTTTTAATTAAATCAATCGCATCAGCTGAACCAATGTGCGTAACGCCTCTTGATCGTGTCATGAATGCAGTATCGAGACTTTATCTTCGTAATCGGTTTTAATAGCTGTGCACAGCTTACGTATTACCAATGACCTAATTTAAATAAAGTTTATATTATATATTCATATCTTTCGCTTGTACCGGGCCTAAATTGGCTAGTCAATATCATAGACTGGCAACTATTAAAATCTGTCTCATGATTAGTTAGTGATGTAGCAGAGTGTGTTACAGATTGCATAAGAAGCAGGGAAGCAGACTAATGGGTGCGGTGCATCATGGGAACAAGGCATGGAGATTCCCTAGTTACGCTAAGAAGGTGTATGCTATTTATCTGCGGTCTCACGAGCACCGGAAGTATGACACAGTTGGCAGTAAAATCATATCTGTCTGAAAACATATCTCGACACGTTTCTTTGAATATGCGCACACTTTTCAGGTACACACCCGCTTTACGGTGAACAAACGTCAAGATTGTCTTCACATCGATATTTTATACAACCTATAATCCAGACATTGCATGGTTAATCAAGATGTTGCTAGCCTAGAAATGTATCATTTTCAGTTATCTGCCATTTGTATACTTTCCCCATTCTGGGCTGCTATTATTTTTTTATAATTGAAGTGGATATGGGAGTGATGGAGAATTACAATCAATAGTTGATTTTGTAATGGCAATGGTTTTAAGGACTGTTAATGTAAATTAAAAAAAACATTGTTATATAGCAAATCCTCGTTGTAGACAAGTACTATAGAAGCTAGGTTGATACCAATTCTATTTTTGAACCGACTGTATTTAATATTTAAGGGGTGTGTGGTTATGAACAAATCAAAGGAGCGCTAACGTCACGCGGCAGATAAATCAATGTTTGCTTTTTCACAATATTTTAGCTGACACAGCATTTCTTGTTTACTTTGTAATTCGATTATTTGTTGTGTTTCAATTTGGACTGCGGAATAGACTTCTTTTCTAACATTTAAAAATCGGAACATTTGTTTGTCATATTGAGTACACTGAAATATGTAGAAAGGTATTAATTGCAAAAATGTATCATATGTCAAGAATATGATTGTTTGGTGACAAGAAAAAGAAAAACTAAGACTGAATGGTAACTGGAAATTTAACATAATCTTTATGAGTTTTACATCACATTATAATTGAATATATAAAGCTATGTAAATTTATCGATATAATGTGTTTATTTTTTAAAAATAATTAAATGTCATTTTGGTATGCTTTTTATGTGTAGGGGCTTTTTGAGTAAATTAAGGTTACGTTTGTTGAAGGCTAAGGTTCACCTGGGGGTGGCTACAGATTTTATGTACAATTTTAAATGTTTTCTGCAATATTTGTTGTGAGAAAGGAACATATTATTATGTGAAAAAGAAGTGCACCATAAGTACATTCGTACAAAGTTATTTAGTGTTCAGAAATCGCAACTCACGTTTGAATTTGGACTGTATTTAAAATATATTCGCCACCATATTTGAAAAGGCAATTTATATCAGAGGTTTAACTATTTCAAACATATTTTGGCTTGTAAGTGAGTAATCCAACTTTTTGTTCTTTCAATTATGTCTTTATTCCTTTTACCCCAACATTGTATGTTTTAGTAACAAAAATCCCCCCCCCCCCAAAAAAAAAAAAATTCAAAAAAAAAATAAAAAAAAATAAAAAAAATAAAACTTTGTATTATAAGGACATAAGTTTTGACAAATATCTTAAGGTCGTAATTTCTACAAAAGTCCTTCCGCTGCACAACTGGAATATCCAACAACTTTATCAAAGTATCGCAGTTTGCATACCAGTCATAAGCGATGTAGATCGAAAGTTTTTAGGTTTTTTTGCTGTTAAATTTTAACATCCAATTATTTTTTAAAAAAAAGCAACTATAGTGTCTAAATCATTGAGTTTGCTGGACTTAAACACGTTTATTTCTGTTATTTGATAGGCCGCTATTGAAGTCTCTGTGAAATTATTGCAAAGTCATAAATATTGATTTTAGTATATTTGCTTACTGGGGAGAGCATCCATGGAACGGTCACATTAAGAAATACAACTTCTTGGGGCCGATTGCTGGCTCTCTTATATTTTTGTGTCTTCTTTTGGCAGTGTCTGAACTCGCAAAGTATGTACCATCTAGGACGTAATCAGAAGGGTATTACAGATGAATCATAAATATTTCAACATAGTTGCTGCTAAAATGGCAGAACACAAGAAATTGAATTCTCTAACTATTCAAAGATTAGTATCGACTTTAGTTAGTAAGTCAGATTATTATATAGTAAGTATATTAGTTAGTTTATTAATAGTGTAGAATATAATATAGGCACCACTGACTTTCAAAATATGCAATAAAATTAAAATTGCCATCAAGTAAATCCAACCTTAGGGTTTTCATTAAAAGTTCCTATTTTGACATACTAGATCTTCTGGTGCATTGACATCTATTGAAAGCATTGAAGTCGGTAATAGCATCGCAAAATGTAGAACACAGCTAAACCTAAAAAAAATTTCTCGAAATCTTTCAAAACGTAAACATCAATTGGAAAAAGGCAAAATTTTTAGATTGCAAATAATTCAAAAATTGAATCGGATTAATTCTCCGTTAATCGACATTTATTTCACCTGTTTATCGTTTTATGTACGCCGTTAGGACAGGTGATTATGCAGTAGTTAATTGAAAGTAGTCATGAAAAGAAATGCAAGAAGCAGAACGTTTCCTGGGAGAGAAAAACAACAACAAACAAAATCTGTTCCCAACCATGGTGGCCAAACACAAGGTGATAAATAAGAGGCTGACTGGATACATTTAGATTTGGTGTATGTGGTTAGAAAAAAAGTTTTATCTTTATTGGTCAGTCTACATTTATCTAAAATTAATAGTTTCATCGAACAACCTTGAATTCTGTAGAAATTAAAATTTTGTGGAATATAACTGATGTGACTACAGTTAAAGAAAGTATTGGAAACCCCAGATTAACAGACATTGAATTTTGAATAAATTAAATAGTTTATTTTTTAATTTTATTTTTTACTGTAATGCAATCTCATCTACTGTGTATCTGCAAGCCTAGTAATCTTTCTTTGAGGTTATGGTTGACTCGTTCATACGACAAAGTTGTTGTAGCTTTGTTTTTTGGTATTTACTCTTTGAAATTGTCGTAACAGGTGCTCATATATTGAAGTCAAGTATCAAATGAGTTTTTTTTTAAATTATATTATTTTCCCATGGGATATACTCAAACCTTGAACCATGTGTGTCATTTGACTAAAATAGGGCCGATTTACTATACATATATACTATATAAGGTGCACGTGAATTTCAATGTTCAGGTCAAGCAGTGTATTCACAGAACTAGATTCTTTGATGCCATACAAATGTGTGGAAACTTTTACTAAAATATGTGTTACAAGGTTGTTTACACGTCAACCTGTTTTGTACTTGGCAATATATATTTGATCAAGTAAAACGATCCCAGGTTTTATTTGTTGACGAAATGTGACGTTTGTAGTGATAACAACGCATTATTGATTGAACTAGTAAAGGCAAATATCAATCGAAATATGCTATTCACAGTTATTACAACAGTGAGCTAATTGGCCAATCGAACAAACAAGTGCACAAGCACTGAAGTATCGAATTCATATATATATATATATATATATATATATATATATATATATATATATATTCCGCATTATTTCCACACTTCAATTTAGTATGGTTTATATGTAAAAACGGACAAAGAGGAACTTTCTACGGTCCCCAGAATAAATCTTCATGCTTTTTATTATAACACACACACACGCACACACACACACCGGCGACCTTTGAATCAGGTGTCATAACTTGAAATCCGTCGCATGTGTTCAGTATTTTTCATTAAAGTTACCCATTTATTTCTGGTACATGTCTCATGCCAGATGTTCTTCCCATAATTTTGTTTTAGGTAGGAAACTCAAACAGTCGGCACCTACATTTAATTTTAGAGACATGGTATGAAATATTTCTTTGGCGATCTAAATTCAAATCTCATCCCTACACTGCCTACTTTCGCATGTCTTTTAATCATTTCTTAAATGAAAGTCAATCTTTGTACAAAATACTGACATCCTTTGCCACCAGATAAATGTTTATAGACAAGATTTACTATCATTTAGTATTTCCTCCAAACATCACGTTCTTAACATCAAGCATACACAATTGTGGCTATATTAGAAACTTTGGCTACTCCAAAATGTGTCGCCGAAATTGGTTTAAGCAACGTTACAACAAACACCTGATTTTACTCGTGAATACATCGTCGCTATAAGATGTCAATTGTGGATAACCACTTAATTTCTCTTGAATGTTTTAGGCAAGACAATTTTTAATGTTAAAATATTTGCTACTTCTTTAAATGAACCAAAAGAACTTTCTTTCTGTTGAATGAGAAAGTTATGACGATGAAAGTACTTCATATCGGTCCACTCATTATTGAAGTAATTGAAAACAAAATGTTTGGAATACGATATTAGTGCATGTCATTCCAAATAGAATACATATTTAGATTATATTTTAAATTAAAACACTACATAATTTATATATTCTATAATTACTTAAGTTATAAATGTCACAATTATTAGTCCAGTACCCATCTTTTGCAATTGCAAATAATAGCTCAAGCTATCGATAACATAGCTTACTATAAATATGTTTGAATTTGTTTTGTTGCTTCGAAGTTAGTTTCTGTTGCAAATAATTCGTAAACATTATAAACACTAGTTTAATCATTGGTAAATAAAGCCCTTTAAAAAATCTGCATTTTGAATTCACTTTCTTCGTATCGTTTAAAAGCTAAGTTGTCTGGGTAACACAGCCAACTTGATCTTGTATCGTAGATTACGAAACTAGGCTTGATACAGTGACTTTAATAGTTGATTTTGTCTCATCATTTCATAATGGGAAAGTCGAGAGCTGATATACAAAGACAGTTCAGACCGATACAAAGGCAAAAATTAGAACGACATTTTCAGAACGAAAAGAGAAAAGGTAAATTGGTAGCATGTACAAATTTCGGAGAGATCACAAACAGATGAGAGGAGAGAAAAAATCAGCAAATGGATGGAAGAGCACAGAAAAAGGACTAAACAGGCAACCCAGGCACTAAAAGATGAATTCCATTACAAGCAAAGGCGAGATGGGCGTAAAAATATTAAACTAAGGCCACAGACGGAAAAGTATCATCATCCTCAGACCCTCCACTTCATTGTCGCATTAAAGTCTAGAAAGAGGTGTAGAAGGAGAATAAAGACGTGCGAGGCAAATCAAGGCCATAAATAAAGATGCTAAACCTTACGAATACAAATTTAACAAAAATCACAAAAGAATCTCCAGAAAAATATTTATGCTAGGTTACGAAAATTAGCAACTAGAGACCCAACTCTGTAGAAATGGGCCAATAAATTGCTAGACATGTTGACAACAAAGACACGTGTGGAAAAAGAATCGCGTTGGGAGTGCATAAGTCCAAGAAAACTATAAAATCTATTCCAAGAAGTTCCTTTCCTAATCTTTACTGACATATTCAAAATAGCCAGAAAATCAAATGGTCAGAAAGGAAAACAAACTGTATCTTGGATTGTATGCGAAAAAAAGTCTTCGAAAATATGAATGAGAAAACTCTTTGGGAAGTTTTATCGGTTTTACCAGAAAATCAATGAGTACTGAGACAAACAATGCAGTAATATTCAAAACATAGCATGGCTAGAGAAAACGCAAGAAAGCCTGAAAGAGGAAGCTGCATTATACATCGAAAGAGGTCACAATAGCTGAATGTTGCCAGGCAAGAATGACACCAAAACATCTAGAAAAGAAAACAGACATAAAAGAATTCTAAATTATAGTTTATCATTTACATTTGAAATTTCTCGCCAAGAACCTGACCTTAAAATTGTCCCTTGTACGACTTCTGTGCTCAACATTAAGGGGATATTTGATTCACCGTTATAAATTATAATCCCTTTAACAACAGTATATGCTCTATTTGTTTAGATAATCTACGTTACCATACTCTGTAAGCTACGTTACAGTTCTTAAAAGAGTTGTGCACGTTCATGTTAGGACTATACCATTAAATTTCATTTACAACGTTATTAAATATTACACAAGTTAGAACAGTGAGAATAACACCCCGTCATTATACTTATGGATACTTCGATGGTTAATTAAAGATATCCCATCGTCAATTTCATGAAGAATATTTTATACTAGCTTTTTAATGAGACAAATACTGTTGCCAATACATAGCATTATAGTGATAGATGTGAAAAAGGTTGTGTAAACTGCAAAGTTTTGAACGGCTTTAACCTATTTCATACTTTTTAAATTTGAAAAATGATGAGGAAAAGGATGTTATTATGATAATGTAGATTACATGAGTAAGTTTAGTAGCCTGTGTTGAGTTTGTCATACTTGTTTTACCAAAAGATTCTGAATGCTGAAATTACAGAGTTATTTTATGCTGGCATTAACTGTTCAAAAAATAAATTCATTTTACTGTAGTACGAAGTTTATCTTGTGTCCTTTTACTATGGTGATTTTGGCATATTTCATGAGAAACAGTGTTTTGTCAAAAGAAAAGGTAAAATGTCATCGTAATTTCAATTCTCGTATATTTTAGCTCTCTCCCAGGAATCCCCGGAGCAAGAGCTCACAATAATAGAGACACTTCAAATGGGAAACATATGGGCATGTAAATCTCAAGCTTTATGAAATTATCTCCAGTGGTTTAGGAGGAAATAGAGTGAAGTAACAAATTTATTACTTTAGAATTAAGACATTTGTTTTTGGAAATTCCATGTTCTTGGATGAAATTAGTACACATACATCTTTGGCAAATATTTGTAAAAATATCTAAATATCTTTTAGACTGTTACATGGATCACAGCTGCTTTTCCCTTTTCTTATAAAATCGCAATATGCGCTAATTACAGAAACAAGGACTGATTATGGGTATAAGTATGTATGTTGGTGATCTTTTCACTTTAAGGCAGTAAACAAATATTGATTTTGTTATGATTTTCTTTGTAATAGGGGAGACAGCTTTGAATAATCTTTCAGATTTCTACTGAATCCCCAGATACTGCAATGTTTTGAATTTTTTGGAAAAGGTATTACTTGTATTTTGAAGAAAAGAATATTGTTTAAACTCAGAAATGTTAATGTACGTCGATTATTTGAGACAATTAAGAATTATTCCATGGATCTATTATTATGACGAATAGTTAAGTAAAACAAAAACAAAATCCCAGAGGAGAAAAATCATTCTAGGGCCATAAAACAGAGACACACACGTGAGTACGTAACTAACATTAGAGTGACATATGTCACAGAGCATCATTAGGGTGACAGAATGACACCATGTTGTGCTATGAAAATGTAACACATTTTTGTATTTTAATCATCAAAAATAAAGTATATTTCCTATTATCAAGGTGAAATATTCATGGATGAAACAATAAATCTTAATTTTAAACCAAAACACACATCTGTGACCTTAATACTCTGTCTCCATAATGCCTACACACAACTGTGACAGTGAAAATATCCTGATGGCGACAGAATCTTCACATACACATTCTGTGTAATCCAGCATTAAGGCGACCGTTGTTTCAAAGGCCAATAATGTGATATCAAACAAGAAAAAAAATAAAATAAAAGCGCATTTTAATATGATCAGGATCATACAAATATATCTTTTAAGACTGTATTTGCTACGTCTGCTCTGCACATCCATTTGCAAATATGTTTCATGTAGAATTGCTTATTTTTAGTGTGATAGGTGATGGAGGCGCAAAGAGTGTTCAGAAACTGAAATTGTTTTTTCGCGCCATAATAATTATTTAACTCCTTCTGAAGGGGTATGGGCAAAATATTTTCTGAGCCAAGAATATATGAAATTAAACTTTTCTGAATAAATATCCCCCTCCCATCCCTCCATTAGTGTGTCAGTTGTTCCACTCGTGACATTCACTGAACATTTCAAAGTTTAATTTTGGTGCATTTACTGGTATTTCGTTCCATGTGGAAATGACCTAAACGTTTTTCAACTTTTATGTTTCAAGTCTGACAGATCTATAACCCTTAATTTATTTAGACTCCGACTAATATGGCATATATGTGTTTTATAAAAAAAGAAGCCTACAAAAATAATTTCCTGATTTTGTCGTTTTAACTAAATAAGAAACGTTTAGGTTATGTTTTTATAGGATATTTATAAAGAAAAAAAACATCACGCGTTAACGAAAATTCATATCGACATGTTTATTTTTTCCAAAAGACTTCTTGTGGTGTTCGGTTGGCTCTAAATGATAATAATGCCGATTTGACAGCCAAAATGGCCACTATGGCCGACATCTGAAAAATCTTATTATCGCTACTCTTCCTGAGTGGATGGATATATCTTCATGGGACTTGCAGCAAAATACTTATATGATATCTAGTTACTCCGAAATGAAAATAGTGCCGATCTTACATCCAATATAGCTGCCATGATAGATATCTTGAAAATATTCTTATTGTTGACGAATATCAGGGATGGTTGCAACACTAAGCAGTAAAAATGAAGAAACAGTCTTATCTTTAATTACTGAAAATTCTTTATGGCAAATAGAGTGTCATTTCCTTTCCAGGGGCTCTTGTCTCGGCTATATTCGCAGAAACCAACAGTAATCTTAAGTTTAGGAAGTCTGGCAATTGTTGAATTTCATAAATCAACACGAACTGTATAAATATTGAAAAAATTGGCTAAACAAAGATCATCAAAAGTTGCTAACTACAGGTAAATCTCTATTCTAAATTATAGTTAACATAAATTATTCGTATACGTTTCTGTTAATGATCTTAACCACATAGAGTTTGTAAAATATATATGCCCACAACGTAAACTGAATAATTTCGCAAAGCTCCAAAAAATTGGTACAATTTTGAAACATTGTTTAAATAATAATAAAGAGCCATTTTATGTACATTTGAGTTTCAGCATTATTCGGTTGGGGTATTTACGTTTCAGAGATGACAAATACACACTCTGTATCTTCCTCAATTGTTAGAGATTGTTTTTAATGAAATATTTATATTAATCCTAAGCATAAAATGCAGTGGAGCTTTTGTGTCATTATGGATGGCTGGAGGAATGTTTCCAACAGAATTGAAACATGGCTTTACAAAAATAAAATATCTGCCATTTGAAAGATACCATAAAGCATACCAGTGTTCGTTTTTCCGTGATCGCAGTTTTTGCTTGCAATTTGACTGAATAATATGACATAATATCAAAGACAACTGCCGTTCAAACTCTAGAACAGGCTACTGAACCGGATGAAGTGTGTCTATTGAAACGTTTACACGGCCCACTGATGGAAAACCGGTGGAAAAAATCGAAGGAGTTAAAGTAAGATTATGTGCTAAGTGGATTGAAGATGGTGAAATACCTACCATTTTTTACACTTAGAAAATAGACATTATAGTAGTAAGCCAATGCCTGAATTGAGAACCCATGCTGGTAGTTTAATTAATAGCCAAAAAGATATTGTTACGGAATTATGTATCGTTTCTTTAAATAATGGTATAGTTTATTAGTTTATGACCTCAGGATAATAGTCTAATAGGTGTCGTTTTGCAGAGTGCACATACACGGTAATTTCAATGTGACTCAGTACATTGGTCTTGGGAAAATATTGTCGGTTGAAGCATGAGTCATATCACGTGATTCTAGCGCGTGCTGACATGTATTATTATTTTGACCTGCATTCAATTTTCTGACTGAGATTTCACAATTACAGAGAATGATTCATTTTCTGTTGACTAGAAGTAGAATAAGTTCGTAAATACCGAGATGTTGATTTGAGACGGAATAAGGAATGGATTTTGTTTGTTTGTAAGATGCAGATTAAGAAAACTATATAAAAGGATGTAATCGGAGCGTTCGTCATTCTATCATAGTTCGTCAGCGTGAGAGGTCATAAACGAGATCGGTTCATTTTGTGTGTGGTATTCTGCTTCAGAGATATATTATTATACAGTACATTTTGGATTCAGTACTGCTACTTCAAATTTATGTATTATTCAGCTCATTGGAATTATCGGAAACATTTCCAGAACTTGTGTGATATTCCATATTCACAAGGATTACTTGGAATTAATAATATTTGGATATAACTGATTCTTGTTTGCACTCCAGCACATCGGAGGTTTCATTCGGAATACTCTTCATTCGGAATAATTTGGATTAACTTCCGGGTCAGTGAACTTTATAACAATTTAGGACTTTTAAGGATATTCTATACTGTAAGCTATTTTTAATTCTTTCACTTTGATTGTTTGTTGAAATATTTTAATATTTTAGGAAATTAAATATTTGTATTTTAAATCTTGAAAGCTTGTTTGAGTCTTTTCTTTTGTTACATTACCCCTAGTCGTAACAATATTTTAAAAGAAATTAAATTGTACTATCAAAACGTTATACTCTTATAAACATGCTGATACAGTTGATCTTGAATCTCTTTCAAGTTATAAATATATACCAAAAGTGAATAATGCTAAAAATGAATCTTTACAGGGATCTATCTCATATTTAGAAGGAACGTTCAATATTTTTTAAAAAAATATGCCAAATAATAAAAGTTCTGGCTGCCGTGCATTTACAGCTGAATTAAAAAAATTGAAAGATATTGGTCATTTTTTTTTTTTTTTTTTTTTGTCTTTTTTTTTTGTTTTTGTTTTTTTGTTTGGAAGAGCAACAAACTGTTCGCATGTATCAGGAGAATTACCATATACACAAAGGGAGATTGTAATGACGTGTACACCTAAGGGAGATTAGCCAAAAACAATACTTAAAAAAACTGGAGGCCAATACATATTCTAAATGTTTCATATAAAATTGCCACTGATTGTGTCGCAAATAGGATGAAAAAGGTTTTACCTGCTGTCAATAATACAGACCAAGAGGACTGTATTAAAGGTTGCTATATTGGTGAAAATAGCATCAGTTTATATTATTTATTATTTTATACAAAAGAGCTCCATCCCATCTTGCTGGAAAGTAACTATTCAACATTGCTGATTGAGGCACTTTACTTATTTGTATTTATTTATTTATTTATTTATACCTATATCAAAGGGCTCGAAACCGGAACCCCCGAAGGTAGTAGGGTCTTCTGCCACCTATGCGTTCTAAATCTAAGCCCTTTCAGGTGCATATGGCATATATGCTACAAATGCATGCACCGTACCTATGCAGACAAGAGTTTTTTTTATTATTCATTTCATCAAGTTCAGAAACCGTGTATTCATTTTGTTTTCTTCTATGTTTCGCTTCTTAACGTCTGGTCTTGTTTTATAAATTAATATAGTGAGTTTCAAATTTCGATTCATTTTGAGCACAAACATGTAATGTTAAGAAAGAAACAGCATACATTAAAAGTAACATTCCAGGAATATTAATGTTTTACATCGCAGACGAATAACTAAATGAATGATGGCAAAAGGAACAGAATTAAAGATAAACCGTACAAAACAAAACTTTATACCAATGCCATTTCAATAACACAGGAAAAAGATCACGTGTGCTGGCAAGAATTATGACATATGTCTCTCTACCCAAAATGTATGTATGTATGTATGTATGTATGTATGTATGTATGTATGTATGTATGTATGTATGTATGTATGTATGTATGTATGTATGTATGTATGTATGTATGTATGTATGTATGTATGTATGTATGTATATATGTATGTATGTATGTATGCATGTATGTCTAACTAACATTTAGAGCCTTGACAAGGAGAGAGAAATATCGAAGCTAAGAGTGGGCTTTAAAAAGGACTAAATTATTCGTTACAGATAGATACTGTTATGAGAGTAAATGTTTTGGTATTTCCGGAAGCATGGGTGCATGAAAAAGTAAGTCTCCCATTATAATATCCATCTGTGACAGAGGACAGTAAAGCCAAGAAAGTTAACCTCCTTCAAATGAGTTTGAAAGAAACAATATGATTCGCTGTACCGCCATCAGTCACCCTACAAAGCAGAACAAGTTATGAAAACAAAAACATGAAATATTAGGAGATGCAAATAAAGTCTTCCTAAAGATCCTGATACATACATACAGTCCTTCCTTTATTTTTCGCTCCCAGTCTCTCGCCAACCTCAGTTATAGCCGATACATTTGAATGTACTATATGGTTTGCTCTTTAATTCTCCATTCACCACCTTCGCTATCCGTCATCCGCCAAACCAATGAATGAAACAAATGACATGTACATAATGATTGCAGACCTCGAACACAGACTGATTGCATGTGCAAATGCAGAAAACATATAGTCCTCTTCTTCCTGAATGCAGATACTGCACAGCAGTCCCAACAGCCAACCCATTAACGGGTTAAGACTATTTACATGGATAGAAGCTTGTTGTTAAAGGGCGTCTTCCATCTCTGGGGTGCAGCAGCCAATGCTGAATCGGACGGTATACAGTGATCCAGCAGATGTGATGTCACCAGGCACTTTGTTCCAATCACGGATCGAAGGAGTACCTGAATACCTTATGCATAGCTATTATCTGTTGGGTTCGATCCTGATGACTGTACACCTACTAGTATTGCCAAATTATCTGTCACGTTCTTCCCCAATCCTCGAGCAATGTAAAATCATTCTCTAGAAGGTCGCTATGACGTTTGATGGCAATTGACCAACATAGGAGACAATCATCGGCAGCTTCAGAGGTTATTGATGAAGGTCAAAATGAGTAATGGCCCAAAGACCAGGGGAAATATCTACTCTGGATGAAAGGTACCCATCCAGTATGGCTTGCTTCTTTATATGTTCCAGGAAAGATCTAATCAATCTATTAGTTTTGTTTCGTACACCATAAAGGTCCAGTTCAAGAAATCAGATGCGCCTGGGTGACCTTTTGCGAATTCCTATAGGATGGCACCCACTTGGTTACCCATCAGAATGCTTTTGGTTATTTCGTGAATGGTAACTATCAGATATGATTCACATGACAGCTTCTTCCGAAATATATACTGACTATTACAGAGAATGCCAAGCATTTGTAGGTGCTTTATGATGTTGCTGTGTACTTTATGTCCCAAGACTGTATCTGCTATCGAAATGAGTGAGACTAGATAGTAGTTCGCTAACAGGTGTTTCTCGACTTTCTTGTATTTCTCATACATTTCTCCATTCATGTGAAACGTCACCAGGGTCCAAGGAAGACTGATAAACATTAAGTTGACAATGGTGAGAGATGATCCACAGCTGATCTGACAATGAATGCTTCGATGGAGTTATTTCTTTGCTTTTATTAGATTTGAGTTCTTTCAGCAGCTTAGATACCTTTCTGGTTAATTATGATGTTTTCTATCCATTGATATTGAATGGTGGTTTTGTAAGGAGGACTGCTAATATCCTCTTTTATAAAGACGGACTAGAATCGCTTGTTGAGACCTTTTGCTTTACTCGCATAGAAACACATTTGTAGTTTTGAGTGGCACAGCTGCAATCTATTCTTGCAGCTTGCTCTGCATGAAAATACAGAATCTTTTTGAATTTTAACTGTAGTTTGCAACTTCCTCTATGCATTTCCTGTTTGCCCTTATGACCTCGTACTGTACTTCATACTGTAGTCTTTTGCTTGCTCAGCATTGTCTGGTCATCCGAGTGTAATAGTCAGGCCACTATATGATTGTGGTGCGAAGGCCCGAATCTGCTCCACCCAATTGGTGTGTAAAAGACCTGATCCAAAACCAAAACCAAAACCACAAACACCGTTCACAGATATCGTTAAACGCACTATAAACCTAGAAAAACCCCAGCATAAAAAGTCATGCGAACAATTATACTTGTTTAATAACACAAATAGAGATGTTACAAATGGTTAGGTAATCGAGAATTCGAGTTAAAACAAATGTTTCAAATTGAAAGATTAGCATGAACTAATGCAATACTGTCCAATATGGGGCAATTGCCTATCAATGATGCAGAGTGGGGTGGGATGGGGACTGTTCTTTAACAAGCAGTAAAGATACTATTATTTAGACCTATTTGTCTTTTTTATCCAGCTGTGGTGACAAAATTAAATATGAAATGAACCTGTCGCGACAGACTTTCTCGCAATAATTGTTTTATGTTACTGTTCTACTTTAGTTTATTGTTTACTTGTCTATTTGTCTATTTATACATAATTTGGAGTATATCGCATGTTTTAACAGGTTCATTCTCAATTGACTGGAAATTAATCGAAATTAAAAAGACCTTGAAAGACTATGCGTCAGAGGTTTCTTTAAAAACAATTCAATTTGAAATTTTGCATTTAATATAACATAGTGATAAATCAGTATGCTGCTACGATGCAAGGTAATGAGAGAATAGAATGACTCATTTGACATTTACATTTGCTCTTTTGAATGGTTTCATAACACATACTCTCAATATTTGGGTGGCACAGTCTTTAATGTTCTGCGCTGTATTCATTAAAATAAAACAGGCGCCGGACCGGCTCTGTTTGCCTCTGAAGGTGTTACCGGGTTTCAGTTACAATTTTGCCTCTTTATTCACCCATTCAAATTCCTCCATCTTATACCACCTCCAGAAACCTACTACACAGCAGAATAAAATTGAGATTCAGAGCGCGCACACTTCATCCTTAGTTTTTGTATTAAAAGTTCTATCTGGCCTACTGCATTTACTGATATATTATGAAATGATGATAACACTCGTGACGGTTATACCATTGAACAAGTTTAGAAATTACTTGAAGTGTGAAAGTATAGCAGCAGCTGACGCATTTGGAATAGTACACATTTACAAAGCAAATGACCAAGATTGCTCAGTTAGAGTTTAATTCCCATGCAGAGGAAGTGATTTAAACTTATATTGAAATACATCAGTTTTTTATGAATATTGTTTACATCTCATAAAACAAACTACGGAATTTATTGCAATACATTCTCAACGATTTTAATGACGTAACAAGACGAACATAAATAATCGAGCAGGAAAGTTTAGTTTCCTGTAGTAATCATTAAATAAATAAGAAACAAGTTTCATGCGGCAGACAGGTGTAACTGTGAAATTACACTCAAATCAAGTTATTTCAATTAGCTAATTAAGCACTAAGACAAATCATAAAAAATCAATATTCCACTTGCTCAGTATCAGAGGAAGATGCTAGAATGGGTTTCGACTACAAGATTGTTGTGATACTGTTAATTCTATGATTTAACATCGATCCAATTGGGTTTGCCATCTCATACTGGAACATAATATATATCAGCAGCGTGAAGGGCAAAAATGCTTCAGCATCGACCTGATCGGGTTTGCCATACCCTACAGGTACTCCATAGATAGCAGCGGCGTGAATAGCAGTTATGGCCTCTGAGATGTGTGCGTCATGGTCAAAGAATTCACGGAATGCGTTAACATCGACGGAAACAACTTTCCAGGTAAGGCAAATACTAATTTATGATGACAAATTGACGTAAATGACGACGTGGACGACAACGACGACAATGACAAGGTTGGTGGTGGAAATGATGATGATTATTTTGAACATACCAGCCAATACATGCACTAGATTCAGAAATGTTTTCAAGAAGATAAGTTTGATAGCAGCTAAAACCTATCTAAAGTAATTTCTTGTGTGAATATATTATTAAATACATGCGTGCTTATTTGTTTTTCGAGCAACAAAATATAATATTGTCTGAATATCTTTTCTGTGTGCCAATATATTTTTTCGGCCCACAAAAACAAAAATAGTACTGCCAATCTGTAACTTTCCTTTACCACAATCTTACTATACTGGAGAGAAAAATTGCATATGGTCATGTAAAACCGTCTTAGTTTCTGTGGTAAAGGGATAAGGAAAGAGTATGTGCCTGCATTGGTCTAACAATATGGCAGTACTATGAACTAATTTATTTTTTGTAATCAAAGTTTAATATTTTCCAACACGTACCAGTTTATTTTATCTGAGACGACACAACTTTAAATTTAGGACCGGCCAATACAAAATATTACCATCCAGCAAAAGCAATTCAAGTATCTTTAAGCGAACAAAATCAATCATCAACTTATTTTATGCTGCAATGTCTGGGTGGTAAAGTATATTGGTGGTCAATTCGACAGCTTTGAATACAAAAGCTTTTGTTGATTGCCAGTATAAAACGAAAGGATATAGTGAAAAATATTAAATAATGCGGTATCGGTGTTGTCAAAACTGAGTGGGTTGGTATGGGAGGTGATACATGATTAATATTTTGTGCATGCAGCGGATCAAGTAAAATAACCCACAACATTTTCCTCATTGAAGGCTGTGACTGGTTACAATTGTTTGATGTATTCAAGAACCAAATTAAGCCGCATTTTTATCAGGTATAAAAGTAATTCTCTGTGAGAAATTCACAAGCTGTGCATATTTGATAATGATATAAATCAGGAACGGATCTTGATGGGGTGGGGGGTGGGGGTGGGGGGGGACCGGGGGCTGAAACGCGCGCGTCCCTCTTTGAACGCTCCTAAAATGAGCGCGAAACAACCGGAACGTTTCATACAGTAAGTTTTCTTTACAGTTAGAAACATACTATAATTATGCCCAGGATTCGCTTAAAAAGCAGGAACTTTTGCGGGCTTAGCCCCCTGGACCCGCAGCGGGGATTCCGTCCCATAAATCCCGCGCCTACTTCTTGAAGCCTCCGACCCCCCAGACACTGAAATTCATCCACAAGGTTTCAAGTTTCACTAGTTCTTTTATTTCTACAAAACCTATACACGAGTTTATAGGATGCAATACATTTTTGCTTGTGATAATAAAGAATTTAATACCAGATTGTCTGCAGGCAATTAAACGGACAACATAGAATATCCATAAGGGCAAGAAGATGGGCGAAAGGTCAAAAGTCAACTTAATTGGATCAAAACAAAGACAGATTATTTTTTACATTCTATTTTTTGAAATTTTCCTTTTACAAAATGTATCTAAGAGACTTTACAAAATGAAGTCATTCCTATAAATCAATCAATTCAACGCTTCCATTTAAATACAATGTTCATATCATAATAATGGAACTTTTCCTATAGCTTCCTGTTTGCATATATATACTTAATAAATATTATATGGGTGGTTGACGCTGTGAAATGCTGCATATCCAAAACTATTGATGTCAATTCAATTATGCAAGTGAAAGAACTTCATTTATATTTCTAGTTGGACTTTAAACAGAACCAAAATAAATATTTCTTGTTGTTAGGACAGGATGTTAGAAAGTCGGATCCATGGTCTAATTGCACGTTTGGATTGTGATATGTATAGAGTTTCATAGGTCGGCAATATACACTGTTTTGGAAACGGGTTAATCGGCATACCGTGTTCTTGTTGGCAAAGCTTCTTTTTGCGGAGTAAGTTTTTTTCTAACATTGAAAACACGTAAAATTTGTTTGTCATATTGATTATAGTTAAATATGTAGAAATGTGATTAATTGCAAAGATGATCTATACTAAGACTAAGTCCATTGATTGTTCGGAGGACAAAGAAAAACTCACACTGAAATATCGGTCTGTTTAATGAAAAACAATCATATATATATATCAAGCTATATGAATTGATATAATGAGTTTGAGTTTTAAAATAATTAAATGTGATTTTGCTATTCTTGTTTTGCTTTTTATTTGTAGATGATTTTTGGAGTGAGCAAAGGTTAATTTTTGGGAGAGCTAAGGTTCTACACGGGGTGGCTAAGGATTTTAATGTGTAATTTGGAATGTTTTCTCCAAAATTGCTTTGGTAGGAAACGATTATATTATTATGTGAAAAAAAAGTGCGTGATAAGTAAAATTGTAAGTATCTATTGTGCAGAGCCGCAATTTACATTTGAATTTCAACTGTATTTAAAATACATTCGTCACAACAGCACATCAAAACAACATACACATAGAAGAAATCGTTCAAAATATGCAGCACCATGTTTCAAAAGGAAATCTAAATAAGAGATTTAACCATTTCAGGTTTATTTTAGCTTGTACGTGAGTAATCCCACCGTTTTTTCTATCTCGCTTAATTCCTTTTACCAAAATATGTTTTTATTTCAGTATAAAAAACGTTCGTATTATAAGGACAAACGCTTTGACTCAAATCTCTTGGACACAGCTTCATATGTTTCTAAAGTCGTAATTTCTACAAAATTCCTGCCATTGAGCAGCGGGAATATCCAACAGCTTGATGAAAATATGGCATTTTGCATTTAAGTCATAAGCGATTATCTGTTATTTGACAGAATTTTAATATCTTTACCTTGTATATTTTATCTTGTTGTACTTAATTATACATTTATTTGGAAGGGCATGTCTTCCTAAATTTTTGCGTAATTCAATTTTCGAACTGAACCTTTTGTTGGCACTAAATAGCCACTTTTGTGCTGAGGTGCCTAAAACTCTACATACATACATACATACATACATACATACAAACATACATACATACATACATACATACATACATACATACGATATGTAGATCAAATGTTGTTGGTCACATGATGTTAAATTTTGATATTTAATTGTTTTTAAAAGTCGTGACAGTGTGTAAATTAGTGAATTTGCTGGACTTAAACATTTTTATTCTGTTCTTTGATGGGCCGCAATGGCGTTAGATGAGTTGAAGTCTTTGTGAAATTGCTGCAAAATCATAAAGATTTAATTCAGCATATTTGCTGACTTGGGAGAACATCCATATAAAGGTAACATTAAAAATGCAACTTCTTGGGGCTTAATGACGGTTCTTTTTTATTTTTCGTGTCTTCTTATGGCAATGTCTGAAGCTTGCAAAGTATGTGACATCTTTGGCGTAATCAGGCGAGTAGCACAGATGAAGCATAAATAATTTCACATAGTTGCTGATAAAATGGCAGAACACATGACATTAAATTCTCTACCTATCCAAAGTTTATTATTGTCTTTTATGTCATTCTAAATTTGGGGGGGGGGGTCCTTTTTGAAGAAATATCCTGCGTTCATTCATTTCAATGATGTAGTGTACATGTTGAATTTATTTACTGTAGCCATCAAGGGAAAGACATGATAAAGACGAACATTTGGAATACTATCCTACAAGCTGAAACAGGTTTTAAAATGTGCCTTCATTTAAACCTAAAGAGTAATTGTTATAACTGATTTTTTTAGTTAGTTCCTCAGACTATTGTTCAGTAATTTTGTTGGTTAGTAAGCAACTTAGTTACAACTCTTTCTTACATTTTGATATAACATCAACATGCATTGATTTAGCAGCGCTTCAGGTTCCAAAATATAGAGAACATGGCATGTAGAGGAGTAAAATCACGTCGTTTGCTTATATATTGATAAATTTGCACGAACTAATATCCCAATCTAACCAAAAACGCAAGCTATCCCACATGAAACCTTATATACCCTGCAAGATAACCCAGAACTTAAACATTTTGATAATCAGTGTATACATTAAATATATACGCATTGTACGATGAATTTTAATTTATATAGCTTGACGTTTTATTTTCCTTCATGTAATGTTTATTGCCGATTTTTTGTTAATTATTTAAGACGTAATACTTGAAACATTATCATATTTTTTCCTCGTTATTATAATTGATGTACATGTTATAATATTTTAATGTAATCTCCGTTCTGTTTACTAAGGAGAAATTCATAGATAATGTTGCAAATAGAAAAGAACAAGAAAAAAAAAGAGAAAAAAAAAGAACCCAGATTCCTAACTCACAAACATATAGCTTTGTCCCCAATATCTTGCAAGGTTTTTTTTTCTTCTATTATCTGGAGTAACATAACAAAAATAAAGGCTATTTGGATTGGAAACAAGAACTTTTCTAATGAAAGAATATGTTCCAACATGGGCCTAAATTGGTCTTCTTCTAACTCGACACTCCTTGGCATATATTTTTCTCCGGATGTACAACACATGGTGGAAATTAATTATAGGAAGAAACTACCGAATGCAAAACGAATACTGGCAAGCTGGTATCAAAGACATCTGTCAGTTGGTAAAGTAAATGTTGCAAAAACTCTTGTTCTGCCTATATTCATACATCTTTTGTCAGCACTTCCAAATCCATCAGCAACAGTTGAAGCAGAACTATGGGGTGGTAAAGTAGAGAGAATTAAACGTGATATACTAGTATCCCCAGAGAAGGAGGGAGGACTAAATATGATACACATTTATTCATTCATTAGGTATATTAAGATACGATGGGTTAATAGATTCCTGGAAAATGAACATGGCAGAAGCTAGTCAATACAACTATATATTCAGAAATAAAAAGGATATTTGGAATTTAGAGAGAAGGAAATTGGAAGAATTTAGTAAGCTCATTAAAAACAGTTTTTGGAGAAAAGTAATTTTGGCATTATCTAATTGGGAAGAGGAACCGCAAAGTCCAAACGAGTATTTATCTCTGAGTATTTTAAATTGTGTCCCGCCTAAAATCTTCTATCAATACAAATCCTGGACAGAAGCCGGTATTGAAATTCTTAATAACTTAGTAGATGATCACGGTAATTTAATACCTTTTGAAATGATAAGACAAAAAACTAGTTGCGATGAGTTCTTGAAATGCTTCTCCTTAATATCCAAAATTCCAAAATCATGGAAAGATGCTATCAAAATTCATTTAGTACGTAATAATTTTGATAAGCAGGAGGATAAAATAATGAACTTGCAAAAACAAAATTCACTGAAGTATGTTTACAAAGATCTTTTAAAAAAAGCAAAAAGGCAACACACTGCTAAGCGAGAAACTTTGATGCCAGTATTACAAATAAATAGAAGTAGTGTGGAGTGGTCTGAGATTTATAGCTTGGCAAATGTTTGTACCAAGGATACCAAGTTGATCTCTTTTAACTTTAAATTAATCCATACAATAATTGTTACTAATAATTTTTGAAAAGAATTAATATATTAGACGAGGACAAATGTACTTTCTGTAAGAGTGAGAACGAAACTATTGAACATCTTTTCTATGATTGCAATATTACTTCAAAGTTTTGGTACCGTTTTATTAAACATTTTGAACCTTCTTGCCGAAATATTGTACATTTATAAAAAAGAAAAAAAAATATTTTTAGGAAGTGAACAATTGAACAGTTTGTTTAATTTCTTGCTTATTTTGGCAAAATATTATATTTACACTTGCAGATTCAATATGCAAAATCCTTACATTTATGATTTTAAGCAAATAGTTTAAATGCATAAGAACATTGAAAAATACACTGCTAAGTTAAATTATAATGAGCAACAATTTCTTCAAAAATGGACCTCAATCATGAATATGTAACTTGTGTAAAAATCCTCTCTCTTCTTGCATTTCGTTATATTTATTTCGGTCCGATTTTATGGTAAACAAGAACAAATACTGTAATATCACAAAGTCTATGTCACCTAGACGCTGTATACTTGTGTTCGTCTTTTTGTCTCTAAAGAGATTGTGTGCTATATGCATGCGTGCATGCGTGTGTGTGTGTGTGTGTTTTCTTTTCTTTTTTGTACATTCTATTTATTATCTCTAGATTATCTGATGACCAGAAATGTTTGATTGTAAGGTGACCTTGGGATCGTGTTCCCCGACCCAGTGGTCAACCTATTACGAGGATAATAATAATAATAATAATAAAAGACTTAGCTTTGTCCCCGCCAGAAACGGATGGTCGATTAACCCGTTCCGACAAAGTGATGTTACTAGTTGCAATACCGCTTCCCACCCCCACCCCCACCCCCAAAAAAAAAAAAAAAAAAAAAAAAAAAAAAAAAAAAAAAAAACACGCCCTGACAGTAGTTATCGATTTGCATTTGCATTAGAACATCTGTTGACAATATTTTGGGCACTGTTATTAAATTGAAAGCTTGGCATGGACTGGTACAATATATACTGGCCATTTACACAATCATCACTGCCGAATTTATTTCGGTAAAGCCAGTCCTTATCTATAATGGTAGGTGGGAGGGTATAATCTTCTCTGATAAACAATAAAGCATAAACTATTAAGATCCATAGACAGATCTTATCTGGAGTTGTTGGGAAAATTAAATAGAGAAATACCGTGTACAACATACTTTTATTTGCAATAATGATTTTATGTCATTTTCCTATTTTTGTTCTTTATTTTACTTCTGCAATTACATATATTTCGAAGAATTTCATACCTTACTACAAGTTTGTTTTCTTCCTTATTTGCCCGGAAACTGGAATCGAAAATACATTAAGCGAATTGTCATTCCAAACATTTTATTGGAAGATTGTATTGTTACGTAATAATAAAACAGTATCTTCTAAATCTGCAAGTAACTTAGAAGAAAATAAGATATTGAACATTTTACATGAGATTGTCTGTGACGATTATATGAAACACATTCTGGATATCTGAGTTATACAGAGTTTTGGCTACATTACTTATGATATAATTATCCCTAGACCCCGACTCAGATTGATAAAATATGTATTGTACACTGACTGGCTCTGTTTTCCTCTGAAGGCGTTACTAGCATTATGTGACACATTAGCCTCTTTGTTAACAGATTGTAGTATCTAGTATATGCACAGCTGACTTTCAACAAAATGCAATAAAATTGAAATTGTTATCACGTAAACCCAACCTTAGGGTTTCCATTAAAAGTTTGAATCTGGACATACTAGATGTTTTGGTGCATTGACAAATATTGAAATCGTTCGAGTTGGCAATAGCATCGCAAAATGTGGAACACAGAAGAAGCTCAAAATACTTTTATCGAAATCTTTCGAAACGTAAACATCAATTTAAAAAAGGACAATATCGTTCAATTGAAAACTAATTCAAACATTGAGATGGTTTAATACTCCGTTTATCTCGACTCCGAAATTTAATTCACATGTTTATCTTTTAATGTGCGTCATTAGGACAGGTGATTATGCAGTCGTTAACTTTGATGGTTAAAAATGAAACTGGTCATAAAAAGTATTAAACAAATTAAGGAATTGGCTGACATGCAAAAACCAGAACGTTTCCTGGGAGAGAAAAACAACAAACAACACCTGTTACAAAACATGATCACCAAACACCCGGTGATAAATAAGAGACTGACTGCATACATTTAGATTTGGTTTCTGTGGTTAGAAGGAAAAGTTTTATCTTTATCGGTCAGTTTATTTTTTTCCAATTGATCGTGTCATCAATAAAGCTTGGATTCTGCAGAAAGTACAATTTTAGCGGACTCTAACTGATGTGAGGACAGTTAAGGAAATTATTGGAAAACCTAGATTGAGACATTGTATTTTGGATAAATACTGTTTTCATACTGTACTGCGATCTTATCTACTTCGACGACATATAGAAAAAGATCTGGAATCATTGAGTATTAAGGTTTAGTTCCAAGTAATAAAAAAAAACAAAACAACAACAACAAACAATCAAAACTTTTAATCCTACAACAGTAACTGTGAGATTATAATCGAAGCAAATATCTGCATTGTGCTGGTCAAATACTATTTCAAATAAATTCGTAGCAAATATCGATAGTCCATTCGCTCAACATCAGAGTAGAAATGTTTAAGGCGCCAGAATGGAGAGTCAATGTAATATGAAAGAAAAGGAACGAAAGTGGTTTTTATTATCTTTATATAATATTAAAATTATTTTGAAACCTGTTTTCTCATATGTGACGTCATCAAAATCATGAAAAATAATACATTAACAATTGGTTACATCCCCTGATTACTCTTTAACTGCTGATTACTTCAAAACCACATTACATCGTTCTTAACTTTTGACTGTTCTTTATCTCAAGATGTCATCGGAATTTTGATTGTGCTTATTTTAGACTCATATATAGCCTTGAACAGCTTCATCTCGTGTGCTTCTTCATTTAACCATTAGTGATGCACACATTTTCTTTTATTACAGCAGAGTAGACGAGAAAGATTAGGTTTCGTTTATTATACACGGACTTACCTATTGTATTACTGTGTGTTACGATTTCTGATCTTACCTTGAAACAGAGGAAGAGCTGGTATGAAATCTAACGTATCTCTCTTGTGCACCTCTTATCTTCATAGTCAGACAATGAAACTCAAACAGATCTATGTCTTACCTTCAAAAAGTCCTGCGTCCTCGTCCATCCACAAGGTTTCAAGATTGACTATTGTTTTAAATTATAAAATACCTATACACGAGTTTATAGGATATAATTAAGTTTGCTTGGAATAATGAAGATTTTACCACCAGTCTTATCAGGACAAATAGAATTTCCATATGGGTGGACAAGTGGGCTAAATGTGAAAAGGTAACTTAATTGGATCAATTCTACATAATGTTTATTCTTTTTTAGAATCTTCCTTTTTCACAATTCATCTCAAAAATTGTATCAAAATAAGTCATTCTCATAAATGCATGAATCCAACGCTTCCATTATGACCATAAAAGAATGAGACCTTTCTTTCGGCTTCCTCTTTGTATACATATGCTTAATGAATATGACATATGCTTAATGAATATGATATGCTTAATGAATATGACATATGCTTAATGAATATGATATGCTTAATGAATATGACATATGCTTAATGAATATGATATGAATATTTGACGCTGTTAAATACTGTATTTACAAAACATATTGATTTTAATTCCATTATGTCAGCGAAAGTACTCTGTCAATTCCATTTCCATGTAGACTTTTTTAAAAATGGTTGCGTGCTGGTCATACTGGGGCTCATTGCTGGTGTACTCAGTATTTTAGATTTGTTCTTAAGACAATCAACTGCAGCATCTCAACCACCCTTGTAACATCTCATGATCATGTCAAGAATGTAATATCTAAGTTTCATTGTAATCTGCTGTGCAGAGCTAAAAGTATTACCAAAGTATTACCAACGAACGAATTAAAAAAGGCATATATTGTCTAATCATATCTATATGAAAAAGGTTTCTTCATACTGAATATCTTTACACCTTTATTTGAATCTGTACACACTTTTAGGTACATTTTAAGTGCATTTAATTGGAAATAGCTGACAGAATTCTTGCAAGTAATAAGGATTTACACTGAAACCAGTTCTATATTATGTACGAAACTCGGATCCTTGCGCTATTTTCAAGGATGGATTGTCAGATGTATCGAAGTTCATATGTCGACAATATACACTACATGGCAGCGGGTTAATCGATCAACCGTTTTCATCTTGGCAAAGCAATTTTTGTGGGGATAAAACATGTATTTTACACTGACCGGCTCTGTTTTACTCTGAAGATGTTAAATAATTTAGGTTAAATATAGGCTTCTTTATTAACAGATTACATTATCTAATATTAGCACCACTGGTTTTCAACAAAATACAATAAATTAAATTGCCATCATGTAAACCCATCTTTAGGGTTTCCATCAGAAGCGTATGACAAAATTTTGAAAACGTTCGAGTCGGTAATAGCATCGCAAAACGTAGAGTGAGCATATCATTACAGCTGAAGTTTAAAATACTTATCTCGAAATTTTTAAAGACGTAAACATTAATTTAATAAAAAGCCAAATTATTTCGATTGCAAGCTAATCCAGACATTGAGTTGGTTTAATACTCCATTTATCGACATTGAAATGTAATTCACTGGTTTATCTTTCAATGTGTGCTGTTACGGAAGGTGATTATGCAATCAGCAACTGTGGTGGTTAAAAAAATTGAAATTGGCTGACATGCAAGAACCGGAACGTTTCCTGGGAGAGAAAAACAACAACAAACTACACCGGTTTCTAACCATGGTGACCAAACACAATATGATATATAAGTCGTACTCAGGGATTTATTGCATAATTCGTACATTTCGTTTGTGTTGTTAGAAGGGGAAAATATTATCTTTATCGGTTCATTTATATTGATCTCTAATTGATCCATTCATCGAACAACGTTTGATATTGTAGAAATTACAATCTTAATGGACTCTAACTGATGTGAGAACAGTTAAGTAATCTATTGTGAAACCCCGATTGAGACACATCGGATTGTGAATAAATATTAGCTTAACTTTACTAAACAAATCACGGAATCTTTTACTGCAACACATTCTCAACATCTTCGACGACTTATAAAAAAGAACGGGAATCGTCGAGTATTAAGGTTTATTGTCACGTAAGAAAAAAAGTTTAAACAGCAAGGGAAACTGTGAGATTACAACCGAATCCCAGCATCTCCATTTTGCTGGTCAAACACTAATTCAGTTTCGTAGAAAATTGATAGAGCATTTGCTCAGTATCAGAGTTGAAACTTGTAAAGTGCCAGAATGGGTTTCGGAAACACGTCCCTGCTGTGCAAAATTGTGCTCATCTTGTTGATCCTGTGTTTTATCGTCGACTTGATTGCGTTCGCTATCCCATACTGGTACTCGAAAGAAGTCAACGGCTATAAGTTCTATGGAGGCCTCTGGGAACAATGCAGCAATTTATTCAGGCTCTTCAGGGAAAAGGAATGTTTTAATATCAAAGAATACACCAACAATATAGGTAGGTTAATTAATAATTTACCATGATGAGAATGACATGAATGACAATGTTGACGACGAGGACAATGATGATCTTGTTGGTGTAGATGATGATAATGATGATTTCGATCACGACGACGTCGACGATGACGATTGTGATGATGTATGCAAGGACTGTTTCGAACCGGCCACATAATGCTTGCGTTAACTTCAAGGAAAAATACCTCGCAGTTAGGTAATATAGTGACGACAATGGAAGACGGTGACTAATTTCATAAGTTGTGAACAGCTTGAAAGCTGGATTACTTCCCTCGAAATCACTGTTCGCTACCTTGTGGTACATCCCTTTACTATCAAAGGTTTGATAGACATTGTTTACATTAATACTACTACTACTACTAATAATAATAGTAATACAAATAATAATAATAATGATTTCGAGAAAGCCCCATGTCGTCAAATGAGGCGCATAATGAGGTGAATTCTTTCACTAGCATATACAAGATAAAATGCATTCTAACCAGTTAATATTCATGTCATAATAATTGTTAAGAAGGTTAACCACAAAAGCTATCGCACACCTATCTCTAAGGAGGTAAACATGACAGGAACTGAAACATTTCTAAGGTAAATTACAGTCTGTATACACTCTCTGCGTATTAATATTTTTGTGTGGTTATTTTACCATCAAAAATGAATTTTGTTTAGCTAATCAGTGTCATCAGACAAACAGCTTACTATGCTCATGAGCAATATCGAACTTGTAGGACCTCTGCGTTCCTGAGACAAAAGGGTGTAGGGAGAGATTGTTTCTGCTTTGATATAACAATACCACATTGCTATGATCTACCTTGTTTTTTGTAATCAAACTTGAATCTTTCTCAAAACTTTAGCTTTTGCCTGACACACGACGTTAAACTTTGGATCCGCCGATGTGTTAATTTCTTAAAATATTTAAATGTAGCGAAATAAATCTAAACTTCAGTTATCAAGCTAAACCAATCACCAACGTATTGTAAGATGCAAATTCGGAGGAATAAGGTTTTATTTCTGCTACAGCTATGAACAAACATTTCTTGTGATTGTCTGTATATGGAATGATGTTGAGCAAAATATATAAAATTGTAATTTTCTTCAAAGATGCAGTAATGTAAAAGGCTGAGTGGCTTACTAAATGTGGAGATGATACCTGACTTCGCACGCAACGAACAATGCAAAGAGCATTGAATTCTCGGCTGTCTAGGTAGTGAGTTGATGTATTAAGAGTCGTTCAAGAACCACTTTAAACGCCATAGGATATTGACATAATTCTATCTACAAATTCACAAAGTATGATCTTTCAAATTAATTTAAATTCAAATCCCAAAATGAATAATAATAATATCCCTACATGCTGTACATCGTATTACAGAATAGGGTAACTCTGAACCCAACATTAGCAACATTTCTTTTTTATACATTCTCACAATCAAAAATCTGTTTTATAATCTAGTCTACACACCTCATCTCTTTTGTTGCTTTATATGGTGTTTTTTTAAAAATGTAACATCTTCCTTATTATTTGTTTTGCTAGAATAGACTTAAGGAAATCGTTTGGTTTCATCAATTATGCTTGTATTTATCGATTATCTGTTTTGTTACCATTTATAATCACAAAGCCATCATTGATCAAAGCTTATATTGAAACAAAAGTCAGGCCAGTATGAGCTCATACGTAGATATCTCGTGCATTTCTTTTTCACGTGGCTAGATACTGAGCTCCAAATATATATCCAATCTTCAGGAATTGCTCCACAAGAGAAATGTCTCTCAAAAAATACATCGTCCTTATTCATCTAGTATCCTTCAAGTTTGACCGCTCATTTCAGTCACAAAACATTTTTATCAGTTTACAGGATACAAGTGATTCTCCTGGGGATTAATGGTATAACAAATTAATTATTTATTCGGCCGGCGGCCGCTGGTGATATGTTTTCGGTTCTCTGAAGTCAGAACAGTTTCAGATATCATAAACTGTTAGATTTCATGAAGGTAAGTAAAGTGTAAAATCATACTTAAATATACAAAGATAAATATATCATTTGAAAAAAATGGATTAGAAACAAAATGATTGTGAGAAGGGTGATCTGATTGCCTTTCCATCTCAGAACGCAATAGATATTAGCGAACCTTTCTTAAATATTGCAACAGTTGAACTCTCAAATAAAACTTAAACTTTCACAACGAATGTCGAATGAAACGAGCAGTTTATTAAAGGAAAAATAAAAACGTGTTATTTTTTACCCTATAAAAAAGAAGCATTTTTATAGAATTTGATCGTGCCATATTGCAACAAATCTCCATGACGTCCGCAATGTTAGCCAGTATTCAAATTACGTCACAGAGTATAAGCCAACTGCGCTTAAGCGTTGTCTTTTTCATTGTTGTAATGTCCATTTTATGAGCCAAATTATATGAATTCTCGGTTGCTGTTACATAAGTAAACATAAGCTTATTGATATGCACATGAAGACAGTACACTTTTTTACTCAGCTCTACTGTAGTTTTTTTTAATATATTTTTTTTGTGACAAGGTTTACTACATACTATCACCAGAATACAAATCAAATCTATAGAGGGCAGTAAAGCTGGTTAAAGGTAAAAAAATAAACTTTATTGGATCATTTAACTTGAGCTTTATAAAACAAATCTTCTTTGTCTCAGTAATTATGAATTGAAAAGAGTGTCGTTCTCTATTTTAACTATATATCATGACACCAAAAGGAGACTTTTACTTGCGATTCCATGTTGTATACACGTGACTAATACATATATTCAGTTATAAATAACCCCGTGTAATGCTGCACTTCTATAAAATGTATTGTTTTTAATTGTTGCTATGATACTTGCATTAGTCTTGTACTTTCGTTCCCAGAGACAGATTGGTTGCGTGCTGTACAGGCGTTCTCGATTCTTTCCTGGCTGTTTTTCCTGGCGGCGCTGGTTCTCGTAATCGTCTTCATGTTCATCCTGTCCAGCATGAAAATGCTATACCTTGTAGCTGTCTGCCTGAGCTTCGTCGGAGGTAATTCGTATTTATGTGACTCCACCTCCCCTTCCATCCCGAACAAGAAGACCGTTTATGGCTGGAACTAATAACATTTGTATGTTCATCTATCAGGTCTTTTATCTGTCTGTGGGTTATTGGTTTGTGCACCTGTCCGTCTACGTGTCATTTTTCTCTCTGTCTGTATTCATAAACATATACATACATACACACACACACACACACACACACATATATATATATATATATATACAGAGAGAGAGATACAGACTGAAAGATAGAAATATGTACAAATTTTCGTAAAAACGAGTAGTTATAATTTAAATAAAAATAAAGTGATAAATTGTCGTACCATAGATATTAGAGTTAAAGTTTATTTTCTCTCGTTTTTTCTCTTTCGTTCTGCTTTTTTGACTGTTTTTCTTGCTATAGTCAATGTCTTTTTAACTTCTTTTGTCTTTCTTTCTTCCTTCCTTTCTTCTTCTTCTTCATCTTCTTCTTCTATAAGTCGAACATACTATCTAAAAAAGGACTTGGACATAGACCTATAATTTTATACGATTATTTACAGAGAAAAAACATAAGATTGCGAGAGCGTTAATGATTGTTCTGACCATCATGCATTTATATTGTTGAGATGTCCTTATTCATCCATGAAGTAGAATTAAATATATCTAAACAGTTTTACTTTTCACTCAAGTGAAAGTTTTGTTACAATGGAAATTAATAGTTTGCCCAAGAGACACGTAATGCACTTTGCGGTCAATAAACCATGTTTTAAAATCGCGCATCACGTTATATTCGTGTCCTTTTCTTCCCGGTGGTGTGTCAGGCGGCGACAGAATCATTTTTTGAAAGTTTATTGTGAAGGATCTAGTCTTGCATGCTTGGCATGAATATTGGAGTAAAATTGTGAAAATATATTTAGATCATGTATAGGATTTCCTTTGTAAAATCAAATATAAATTAATAATTTTAAATTATGAAATCATTATTGCTGTCACTAATTGTATTCAGTCGTTTTCCTTGTCTCATTATTTTTTTATTTGTTCCAAATTTTTCAGCTTTCTGTGCCATGATAGCTTTTGCGGTGTATGCCGGGCAATCGACCGATATTTGGACGGAGTACAGCGCCTCCTTCGCCCTGACTATTATAGCCTTTATACTAGGGCTAATAATCGGAATTCTCGGTATCCTAGACTACCTCGGGTTAGTCGGAGGCAAAATAGGGACGAAATAGGGGGCGCAATTATCAGTGAACTTTCTTATGGATGATTTCTCAGAAGCCAATTGCAACATCTCAGCCTATCCCATACTACTTCGTCAGCATCTCATGAATGCAAAGCGTTGATTCAACTATTGTGGTCGGTTTTCAACTTTCTACAAAATTGAAGTATTAATAGAGACAGGTTTTAAATAATGTATTTCGCTTAGTTCAGTCATTACACAATTTTCAGTTACCTCTATTTTCCGGCGATACCGAATGTCAAGATTTATATCATATCAATATCTTACAGCTCCCATGATCCAGAATTATGTAAATATTGGCCGAGATGTTGCGATGTACTGGAAACTTCGCATCTGTGGTTATCTAACTTTAGCTGATTTTCTTAAAGCTTGAGTGCTACTATTATTTAAGTTAATTGTTTGATGAGTTGGTTTGGGAATGATGAAAAATTATTTCACTTATATGGCTGTGAACGCCAGCGTGATGAACGATTTCACAGAGCGTTAATGTCACCTGGAAAATAAACAACATTGCGACGTAGCGTTTCCTCGTCGTTGGTAAGCACGATGGCAGCTATGATTTATTCAATTTTTAATTAATCGATGGATTGGTTATATATGATTAAATTATTCTATTGATTTTTTAATTTATTTAATAAATCTATATTGATATTTAGGAACGGATGTGGTTATGTTTAGTTATTTAACAGATAAATTACTATGCTCCACATTAATGTTAGCATATGTAAATGGAAAAGATACCAAAAAGCTTAGCTGTCGCCGTCGTTAAGTAAACCTGGTTCGTCTCTTTTTTGTCATTGTTTTAGTCAGGCTAAAAGGTCCAGACCTTGTAACTTGAACTATGGTTACACCGACTGTGAGAGATGATATTTAGTTTATGTTTTACAAGTATGATTAGGTGAAAACGAAGTTTTTGGATCTTCGTGCAGCCCTTAGAAGTGGATGGTATGAGCAAGGAAATGGGGGTATAAACTTGCAACCTAAACTCCATCTATATCGATTGAGATGTGGTGATCATCAGACTGTAATCTTTCATTTTTTCATTGTGATTACAGTTTTGTTTGTTTAAAAACTTATATCTCTTCACTGGTCATGTTTCAAAGAATAAGCATACCACAACAAACTTTTCAGATCTTGTATGCTAGAATTTGGAATGGGTGAGGATCAAAATACATATTTTTACACGTAATAAAATCTACGAATATTTTCAATTGCTTCCATTTATTGTTATAAGGAAATAACTTTGATTTGATGTACAAACTTGCTCTCCCCCCCCCCGCCTCAAGCAAAAGAAAGAAAGAAAGAATGAAAGACCACTAAGTGCAAGCCTTTTAATTAGATGCGCGTGTACAATAGCGTTATAGGGTAGGAACAAAATATGAGAGAAAATAATTGGTGTCCCACTTTTTGTTACATGTCATTGCAGCATAATAATGCATTAAATTCTAGTGTTTAGTATTATTTTCCTTGCTTTAATTAAAATATTCCAATAAAATGTATTTTTTCAACAGTATTGCTTATCTGTTGTGTATAGTAAAATGGACCTCGAGCCTATACGGGAGAATTCTCTCTCTCTCTCTCTCTCTCTCTCTCTCTCTCTCTCTCTCTCTCTCAAAGTAGCACTTATTTTAGTTATGCTACACGAGCAGAAATATGACCACACATCCTCTGGACAACCATACATTGTTACCTGACAGTCTATGTTTTCACAGAAGCTGGATGTTTCATCAGATCTGTCGATAGCTAGAAATGCCTTTAAGACTATCCGGTCCCTCTGTTCATTTACGAGTACACACAAAATCCATACTTAAGTATATACATGTTTACATACTATATGCCTGCATACATACCGACAAACTTACAAACATACAAAATACATACATACATACATACATACATACATACATACATACATACATACATACATACATACATACATACATACATACATACATACATACATACATACATACATACACGTACGAATGTTAACGTAACTTAGTCATAACCCTAGACAATTACATTTCCCATCTGAAGCCTAATGAATAATTTCTTGTGACAAATATATGTCGATACTATAATGGAATGGCATACAAGTTTCCTGGAAATACCTTTGCAGCCCCCATAGAATCAAGTCAGGTAGTGTCATATAGTGTCCGAAGCTCGAAACTATTGAGTGTCAACTGATTCCAAGTTGGGATTTTCAGATGAATCGAGTTTCTTAAGCAAGCCGCAGTTAGTACACTGTAAAACCCATAAACTAAGAAACCATGAAGTAGTTACGAAAAGACAAATTCTACGCCAGGGGGTTGGGGATGGGTGGGGTGAGGGTTGGGTCTTTTTTACTGGATGTAGTTAAAACACAATTAACACATCTGGTAGGCAGATAGTAAAACATAGCACTATCGTACACTACTTTTAAATAAATTCTAGAAATAATTAAAGACAAATAGACAAAGAATAATGTGTACTATGAAACGATAGTTAAGTGTACCATGGCAAACGATATAGCTTACAAAATTGAAAGAAAGCTTACTAGCTCCTGGGAAAATTGTATCTGGTAGCAAACCACTACTTATCATATAGTCTTTGGTTATCTCAGCTAACCCAATTGGAATCATGATCTTAAGTATTTCTTCTAAAGATGGCTTGTAAGGTAGTCCTATCTTAAAATAAATAAACTTTTTCAGGATCATACTGTACGATATAATGGAAGATGTGTTAAGTGCATAATGAGTAAAATCATAATTAAATTCCGTTCATTTCGATCGCCATGTCCCATTTATCCGACAACATATTTAGCTTACCTGGACACATTTTCAAGCTTACTCTTTGTCACTTTCCTACTAACTTTTTCCAGACCCTTGCTTACTACCGAAAATAATAAACCTATCATGCACAAAATTAAAATAGAAACATTATTGGCCTAAAATGAAATGATTTCACCAGTTGTAGTCATCAACTAACATATTACGCTCCGAATAATTCCAGGCACAGTCGAACAAATATTGTGCTATTTTTTAAAATCAAATCACTTGTCTCTTTATTCACTAAAGAGTCATGTGTAGCATTAGGACTTGGACTCACAGACTTATGAACCAAAGAGTAAACCATCGATAGTATAATCGTTGAAATCATCATACCAACTGCAATAAATATGGATGCAATAGAAACACCCTTCTTCTTGAAAGGTATTTGAAGTTTTGCAGCCAAAGACTAACTTTACACTGAGTTTTGAGTTTATGCTATGCACATTTCTCCTTAAACTTTCACGTAACACTGAAACATTCTTATTCAGCTCATGTTTTACTTTGGATGTTGTATAATTGCTCTTTTAAATAGGCCTTCTTTGTAACCTTTTTTCTTATATTATTTCACTTTCGTTATTATCATAATTTCCTCTTTTCATTTCAGTGCTTATCGCATTAATTGAAATAGCTTGAGAACTAAGCTCTTTCTTTTTACTTAATGTAAAACTTCGGGAACAATATTTTCAATGAAAATGGTCTCAGCTTCTCTTGCTTGGTGCTCAAATATGTGGTGAAGATCAACGCAATGCATATCAATATATTCAGTACTTTGATATGCTACCTCACTGTAACTTCAGACTCCATATGATATGCAAGAGCACAAGCATCAGAATAAATATCCTTTTTCAGTTTATTCACAAATTAAGATCCACCAGATTTACGTTCAATAGTTCCAAAATCTAGCACTTTGATTTGAAAATGTTTGTGCTGTCTTGTTCTCAACACTACGTCCATATTTTCCAGTTGAAATATCCTAAACATTACCATTTTTATCTTTTAACATACCCCTCGGATAATTTTTCACAAAGTCATTACTAGATTTAAAACCACTAAAATGCGTGCCTAGCCTGAGTTTATCATGCTCTTCTTCAAAACGTATTCCAGTCATTTCTCCATTATTTCCTGGGTAAGTAAATTCACTTGAAAGATCTTGCAGTATAATAATTTTCAGCCTCTGCAGGCAAAGGTGTTTCATCATCAAATTCAGCTTCAAATACAGGATTTTAAAATGTAAAACCTCCCCTTCAGCCATGTCCTATTTTATCAAATAAATCCAGCTTCGTATGAACGTACCTTCCATTCAACTTGTATTCTTCTTTTGGAGTAAATCATTTCTCTTCGAAATTATATTTATGTTCCAAGGCTTGTACCCTGCTCCACTCATTGTATTCCTTCACAATCTTTTCTCTTTATTGTTAAAACTGGTGTAGGTTTTGAAAAACGAAATACCAAATACCCGAAATGCACATAATGCGTACAACGGACTAGATTAATATGGTATATTGGTGAAAGAAATGAAAAGATCTGAAATTGAAATAAACAGAGGATTGCATGAGGGTGTGGAAAAACTCTAAATAGAAGATTGATGTATTTGCACAAGGAAAGACAAATTCATACTGAAATGGTAATGCTCAACACTATTTGATAGATAAATGGACTTCAAGTTGAATAAAACTAATCCGTACAGCACCTTACCCTTATCATGCAGCACATTTTAACTCTCCAGTGAATTAGGATACTTCAAACATATTTAACAAGGTACATATTTACTACACTGAACTCAATTTTTCACATACCAGCCACTTAACATTTTTGAACACTGCACTCTGAAATATTCATAGTGATGACTCAATGAAAAGACACAAATCACAGTGTAACATGCCATTTTGGCAGAATAAGCTCAACTGACAGTCTGAATGGCAATATCTACTTGTGGGATATATTACTGGCATTTGATTTACAAAAATATTCCGTATTCGGAGAAGATGACTGCCAGAGTATTGGAACTGTGCGGGGTACTTTTCCAGATAATGTACCAGAGTTGGCCTAACAATTTACAAATTGAACGCCTATTTCCAGGTGTGGAGGCTGCTATTTGAATGCTAATTATTTTAAGATCCTACTATATTCAGAAAGAGTTGTTGATGATAGTAATGAGGAGTAACCTCTTTTGGATATACATCATGCAGATCGTGATACTCTAAATGAACCTATATCTAAAGACTAAAATCTGGAAAGGCTTGCGCTCCACATGATATAGGAATTGACTTTTTCAAGTGTACTTTGGCGCTTATCATACGTATTCAGAATGTATTGAATGTGTTCAAAGTCGCTTCTGTAAAGACTATATATGTATCTCACGTAATGTGAATAATTATGTTTTCATTGGATAATGTCGCAGACTACATTTGTGTGTTACATATTACTCTAGGGTTTTTTAATATTGGTGTAAATTGTTACATATGGATAGGAACATATACCCAGCAGAATGCTACAAAATGCTTAAATCATTAGATGATAACGGACTAGTTATATGGACATCACATGTGAGAAATATTTTATTTAGCCTTGGTTTTGGCTTTGTATGGATATAGCAATATGTTGGAAATGTTTTAGTGTATTTGCAACAGCATTTATTCAATGAGTGAAGGATTACATGAGTCAAAATTGGCGTGATAAAATCACACAGTCGTCGAAATGTAGGTATTATCAAAATTATAAAACACCATTAAATGCTGACAAATATCTTTCCAAAGGATTACCATTTTATATCTGTAAAATTCTCTCGAGATTCAAATGTTCTAGTCGTAGACTTTTTATAAAGACTGGTAGACATAACGGTGTTACTGCTTCATGTTGTTTGTGTCATATTTGTTATCGCAGCAATTTGTCCTTTTTTAGAAGACGGATATCTTCCAGTTTTCATTTGTAGAAGACGAATATCATGCATTTTTCATTTGTAGAAGACGAATATCTTCCAGTTTTCATTTGTAGAAGACGAATGTCATGCATTTTTCATTTGTAGAAGACGAATGTCATGCATTTTTCATTTGTAGAAGACGAATATCATGCATTTTTCATTTGTAGAAGACGAATATCATGCATTTTTCATTTGTAGAAGACGAAAATCATGCATTTTTCATTTGTAGAAGACGAAAATCATGCATTTTTCATTCGTAGAAGACGAAAATAATGCATGTTTCATTTGTAGAAGACGAATATCATGCATTTTTCATTTGTAGAAGACGAAAATAATGCATGTTTCATTTGTAGAAGACGAATATCATGCATTTTTCATTTGTAGAAGACGAATATCATGCATTTTTCATTCGTAAACATTATCAAGATCTAAGAGATAAGTATTTAGACAAACCTTGGTTTACTAATCCATTTCTAGAAACATTGTATGGCTTTATGTCAACATAAAATCCTTTTCTTATTCACAGATTTGCATATTTATAATAGATTTTGTCATTGTATGTATTATTGTATTATGATCCAGTGGCCTAGATTATCAATTAAAGAATCCGGAATCTGGAATCTATTTGAATGAAAGCTACCTCTACCTAATGACGATGCATTCAAATCGAATACGAACAACATAGATTTGAAACAATTTAATTTGATCTGTAATCATTTTTTAATTCCGCCACTGCATGACCGGAGATATATCAAGGGAAAAAACAACAACAAGTATTTGAATAATAATGGGCCCGAACAAGATACAAAATGTACGCTATGGTTTCGGACAAGATAACGTCTAATCTCATTGACTTTATATTTTAATGTACTACATCAACAACATTAAATAACCTCTTAATTATCTTTCTCTTGTGAAGAAAATAATGTACTGAAATTTTGTCCTTCATAATTTTCTCTTTCTAAATTGTTTTCAAAAACAAACATTTCCCTTACTAAAATGAATTCTCATTTAATTCTCTTACTTCATTCAATACTTCTATGTATATGTCAGTTGGAACTCGAGCAATTATTGTTTGACCTTTCTGGACTGTTGGTACAAGTGGATTAAGAGCTTGATGCGCAATTCTCTTACTTTCATCCAGTGTTTTCCACATAATTCCTTCTCTTGTCCAACCTAACTTTAGAAAATCATGTCCACATCCATATGTAGATATAGTGCTAGGAGACACCATGTATTAGTTTACCCTTTTTAGAAAGGTATATTGCTTCACCGCTATTTCCTGGTAAACTATGTTTAATGAATATTTTAGACTTGATCTAAATAATTTATATTGATCCCCATTTTTTCTTAAGCCACTTTTAATAAATTCATTGTACAAGTCAACTACATTTATTGACTGATGTGCAGGAGTTTGAAATTCCTCATCTGATAAATAATCAATATAAGGCTCATCCAATATTGTATTTATAGTTTTATCATTACCCTAAAGATCATCAAAATGTTCATCCTAACGGAGATTATCAATTTCCTTTCGACCAGCTTTCGCCATTTTCACACTATTTAAATGGATCATAACAACTCTTGAAAAAGAATCATTTTTTTAAATGATAGTGATATAGAGCAGGGAGAAAAGAGAACACGTTCTAGCAAACAAGAGGAAGAATACAAACAGGAATTAGAAATTAATATAGGAAATGGAACATACAAGGAAATAACTGGAACTCCTTGAACAGAAAAGGATATAGATGAAAAACAAATAAATAAAACAAATGAAATTTTGTAAATGCTAGATCAGTAAAATATTAAAGTCATTGTTAGATGTAATAACAGATGGGGCAAAATCTCTGATCAGTAAATTTCATCCAGTTGGTAATATAAACGATTTGCACACACAATTAAACAAAGATTACTTGAAACAAAAATGGATTACGACATTTTATTAGGTTTTTATCATTCTGGCTAGGATCCCTCAACATTGAGTACAAGTTGAATAAAATTTAAACATATTAATTTTAAAAGAGTGTACAAGAGTAGCAGAGAGAATAATTTGCCCTAGACTTCAAAAATAAATAAGCTGTGCCAGAACTTCGTAATCTGTACTGGCTGTCTATAACAGACACATTGTTTTCCAGAACCTGCTGGTGTAACTATTATAGTAGTTTGTCTCTACCAATAACTAAATATTTTGTAATATAAGATATAAAATATTTATAAAAAATATATTAAAAAAATTAAAAAGTGAGAGATAAAGAGAACCTGATTAAGATAGTTCTTAAGATGATTTCATGATGAAATAAGATCTAATTAAGATTAATAATGTTTATTTGTACTTACTAATATTTGTTGCAAATTAAATGGAAGAAATCAGCGGAGAAATTTCGAAGAAGAGCGAGAGAGCAGGGCGAATGAGTTCACAAGATGTAAAGGTAACATACAAAAGAAGAAATATCCATGTAGAGTTGAACTTAGAAAACGTTCACTATAATTTAAAAAAGCAAAAGCAGAAAAGGTAAAAGAAAGCAAGAAGACTAAAGTAAAACCTACTTTTCAGAAGATGAGCAATAAAATAAATATTTTTCTTTTACATTGATAGATCACGTCTTGTTGGAATATCTTGCTTAATTCATTCAAAACGCTATATTTTTAAAATCTTCTATACATGGGAGCTAAGAGAACAAGTTCAAAAAGCCAAAACCTTTGATAGAAGATGACTAAAGTTCTTGCTAACAAGTTCACTAGCTCAAAATGAGAAACTGTTTTAAGTCCATTTGCAGAAATGTTGTTAACATTTTAGCAGATAAATGGTGTGGCTAGTGGGACAAATGTACAAAATTACCACAATTTACCATGCAGTTTTAAATTAATCTTTTACAGTTGGTCACAGAATGATTTTGAAGAGTTTTAAACAATGTCAATAGATTCACCGTAAAAAAAATGCGTTTTGACGAGATCATAAAGTTGATTTGTACAGTTTCGTTAAATCAGTTATGATTGATTTTCTGATAGCACAGCGTTTATTACCAGATAAATTAATCATGTAAATAAATGTGTGTTATTGGACCTAAGACAAGTAAGGTTGTATTGATAAAGATTAAAATAAAAAATCGTTAGAGCAAAAGCGAACAATATCTGTATGGTTAATGTTTCAGATATACAATTCAGTACTAAAGACTTTAGAGAAAATGTTTGGGTCTTAGGTTCATTTATTCAAAACATAAAATATTCATCGGCAATATTTTTGAAGAAAACAATGTGGTATCTTTGGTAATAATGGACAAAATGCTTATTTTTTAAAAAGAAAGCTACCAAGTAATGCGGTTAGAATATCCTTATCAGTACTCCTTATTTTGTAATTGAGTGATTATGTTATTCGCTAGATAACATTTTCATCAAAACGTGAAAGTTCAAATTTATTCATCGTTATATTATTCACATTCATATTATTGTTACGTTTAACCTTTGTCTTCTCATTAAAAAGGCAATCTTAACACATTTGACACTACAAATGCTCTTAATCACATAATTTTAATACCTTTTACATACCTTCTTATCTTCTGCATCGGTTTTGAATGAATATTGCTTACTTCTTGAGTCACACAATTCTTGTATTACTATATCATTTGATTCATCTGTGAAAAATCCTGAAATTGTTAATTACTTGTGGGATGGCAAATATGCTATCTTTTTTCAGTCAGTTGCATAAAATTTTTTTTTCAAAAATCTTCATATCATTATAAAAAATCATCCATTTCTATAGGAATGCGTAGTTAATTGGTATCAGTCATTAGAAGTTTTATTTTCTCACCAAAAATGCTTTTAGCTTATTGTATAAGAAGTTATACATAAACCATTTGCTTAAATCTAATTTTGTAAAGGCATTATAAATTGGTTTTCTTTGTTTTATTGCTTTACGTTTCGTACTTACTAACACCATATATTTATCTAGTCTGGTTTGTCTCTCAGAGCAATACCTTTTTGGAGTTTAAAATACTTTATGCATCTGTAGATATCTTCACCTTAGTTCTCTTTTCTAAGATGTTTCATTGTTTTCCATAAACTGAAATATTCCTGTTTTTAAAGTAAATGAGTTAAAAACTATTTTGTTCTTTTTTGTCCTAGCCTGGTTTTTAATTTCGGTAAATGATTTTAACTATGGTTTTAATAAAATAATATTGCTTAATGTATCTTTTAAGTGTTATGCCTAATTTGGAAAAAATAACTTTCAATTTCTATAATGAAAAACATGTTTTTTTTTACTTTTGAGATGCATAATGAATTGTCTACTGATGGTTTCGATCCTTTCTTCTCGTCTATTAATTTTGTTTGTAATGGAGATGATTCTGATAAATCTGTAACTAATATTTCAGATGCTAGTGGATAATACCTAAAACAACCATGAAGTTGTACTGGAATTTCTATATCAACTTCCAAAATTCGACCAAAATCAGAATTATCTTTCCAGTACATTATATTTTCTTCAAATACTTTTAGCTGCTGAGTAAAAACACATAGATTGATTTTGCATATCTACTTGAAATCCTTATTATTCCTCCTCTTAATAAGGATTCATTCATTAGACATACATATATCGTAATATGTTAGTAACTTTAACTCTACACAAACTATTTTTAAACTAGCATAATGTGCTAGTCTTTGTGCACGAAAATAATGTGCAGGATCTAATTTGTAATTATATATGCATACTGATCTGAAAACTTTGAAAATATCATACAGTGTCAGTGTATATTTTTCAACGTAGTAATCGCTAAGTCCTCCTGAAGTTTATAAATTACAATGTTTCAAAACGTATGTAGCATATTTGTAATCATATTTGCGATTTTAATAACTTTTTTAATGTAGGTAGTTTAGTCTATGTGTATCCATATATAGATATGGAATGCCGTCATTTCCTATATATTTTGACTTTCTTGCTACTAAAAATAACTTTTGTTTCTTTTAATTTATCATCATTTGTTTCAAGTACCTGTATAGATTGGCCCATACAACGAAAATTATCAACAAATGTTATTGTGTTTTTTTTTTTATAAAACCTTTACTTCCATCTTTGTCAATCTTTTTTACTACAAAGCGTTTTGAAAATTAAATAGATATGTCTCATCATTCTTTAGTATAATAGTGACTTCCTACTTTATGATCCTTTTTCCCGATCGTCTTTATGAATAGATGTGAATCATATTCAGATAGATTATGGATAAATGGAGGCACATACTATGGATATTGTTAATTTAACTTACACACGTTAAGCGCTGGTGCTTTATATTTGCCAATTATGTAGTCGTGATCTCTAACTTTATAATTATTTGCTTACATTCAATTATTGTTTCGTCAGAACTCATTTCGTTTTCACAAATGTGACAAATACTAATTAAATTCTAATGTTTTTTTATCGTCTTTTGTAAATATAATTTATTTAGCGTTTTTAAGACTTAATTTTTTATATATAGTTTCTGCAAGTGATTGTAATTACTCATGAAAGTGTTTTTTTTTTACATAATCTTCTCTTCTGTAAACGTTTGGCTCATATTGCTTTTTAACTGACTTAAGGTTGAAACAAAATCCTGATGGAACACGTCTAACTGTTTCAACTGTCCCTTGATGTATTGGGATTTTGTATGCAATTGGAACAATTATACTCTCAATATCACAATAAAATACAAATGGAACGTTTAATTTATTATGATAATTTTTACAGATCCCTTTTCTGGCATTATATCCAATGCATTTCAACATTGTTACATTGTTAATGTTTGGAGAATTTAAACTGAACTCAGAATCAAAAAGAGATTTTTACAGCAGTGTTTGTCCGGTGAATTTTACTTACATACATAGAGATAAATTAGATAAATCCCACAGTAATGATAATTTTCCCCATCTGTTGCAATTAACATATCTGCATCTCTCTCTCTCTCTCTCTTTCTCTCTCTCTCTCTCTCTCTCTCTCTCTCTCTCTCTCTCTCTCTTTATATATATATATATATATATATATATATATATATATATATATATAAATTTCTCTCGCTATCTCTCTCTCTCTCTCACACACACACACACACAGACACACACAAAACCACAGTTAAAAATTGTAATGTCTTAAACTCTCTACTTATTGTTTTCCTTCAAAATGGTTTAATATCATCACAAAATATACAGTACAGGATTACGCTAGCCTCTAACTCTACATTCGTTTACATTCTTTATAACAGAATATTCTCTCTTTTTGCTCTAAATGTGTGTTTGCTCTAAGTAAATGTTTTATTATTTTCTCGTTTTATGGGAAGGTTAATTCAAGGAGATAATAATTTATGCTTTTCTAATGTTCAAATTTAACTTTGTAACAGTGACTCCATTTATGTGTTCAATTGTGTTACAATTTGTTCAGTAATATGTTTGTTTTTTTCTTTTCTTCTTATTTTTCATTACTACGTCTTCATTCAGGATATTGTCTAAAATTTATATTTTCTGGTGGCTCCGTAGTCTTAAAAGAATCATCAAGTCCTTATATTTAACTTAAGAATAATTTTCTTACCCATGTGCAGTTTTACAGTTTTTTCAATCCTAAATATACCACCATGCTAGTGTAAACAGATAACTCAGATCCATCAAATGATTTCTTAATTTCTACACCATCCAGATCCTTTACTTCATACACAGCTGGGTATTCTAAAATAAGTTTAATTTTCCTAAACTTCTCTTATGTAAAATTTGAAAGACATTCTTTACTATTAACAAATTATGTATATATCAAAATTCTACCGCTCTGTCCAATTTGTTATTTTCTGGTTTCAAGGCATCCAAACGAATCAACCCATATTTTTGATATGTTATACTCTTGATCGCTTCATCTGGTGTCATATATACAGATGAATTATAAGTATTGTTATTTCCATTATTTTGATCTTGTAAAAAACATCAATCCATTTTTTTAAATTTTCAATATTCTGGTTGTTCGTTTTCTGTTAAATCTTTCAACTGTTGATGCTTTTCTTTGTAAATGAAGAAGAGTTTTCAACAACTTCTTTGTTGAGAAAATATTTTTACATCTTTTATTTATAATTATCTTCTTTCATCAAATTGTAATTATCTTGTTTTCTATCTCTTACAAATGTTTCAAGGCATCTGGTACTTCTCCTATCTTTGTTTTTAATTGTACGGCCCATGAATATTTAAAAAATACACACTTAAGTGTTAAAATAGATTTATATTCATTGTTTTGTTCTTCACATATTTTCATATCAACCATATCTGATTGCCATTGATCATTATTATGTGTAACATAAAAGTTTCCAAATGGAAAGCTCTTTCACTTTTCGTGTCGAGTGTATGTCTTCTTATCTGTTAGTAATTTATTCAATTCATAGCATTTTATCATTTTTTAACTTTTTCGTCTGGCTCCATAATTGTTTGATATTTGTGTATAACTCTCTAACTTGTGAACTTCCATTTAACAACAGAAACAATTATTAATATGTAAATAAAATAAGTAGCGAGCAGAGACAGAATAGGACAAATTCTAAACAGCACTTTCATGTACTGAAATCTAAAATATTTCATGAACTTTTTAGTATATATGTTGACTTACACGAGGAGACATGTGTGGCAATATCAAAGACAAATATTTGCTACTGCGAGGTCTTAAATGGTGGAAACGTGTGGTATAAAATTGTAAATTCCAAACGAGAAATATGAAAAAGTATAAGTATTTAAACGAAGAGAAAGATAATTCCTTGCTTGGAAAATCAGACGAAGTACAAGTAGCTGTTTGTTTGAAAATCACATGGAAGTTACCTCAATAAATAATAAAGTAAAACTAGTTTAAAGCTATAAAGTATGAAAATTATGATAATTTAAAATTTGACAAAACACATATTTTAAGTCTTCAAAATATGTTTTATTGTTAAATACAAACGACATTATAACTTTCTCTAAATTTTTATTAGAAATGATTCATCTGCATCGGGAAGAGAATTTACAGAAAGTTCAGTTAGATTCTGTAATTTTGAAAGCTTGTAAGAAATACCGTTAATTAAATCGAGAAGAGAAGAACTTTTAATCAATTCAAAATTCATTATTTCCATGAATCTTTGTTTGGGGTCTAAAAGGATTTTAAAAAACAAAACAACTTTATTGTAATAACAACTGTTGAGAACTCTAGATTATTAATGTCACCTTTATCACACGATAATATTTTCTTATTTCATGTGAGTAGTAGCTGGGGGGTAACTGGCCTCAAGATTTTTTTGGGGCCTCTCTGGCCTCACAATGTTAAAATCCCATTGAGGCCAGAGAGGCCCCAAAATTGGAAAAAATTAACATGCGGGGGTCTATCTGACCTCAAACTGTCCTCCTATGGGAAATTAACATGTGGGGTCTATCTGGCCTCAAACTGTCCTCCTATGGGAAATTAACATGGTGGGGCTTCTACAGACTCGAACGGGAAATTAACATGGCGGGGGTACTCTGGGGTCATACGGGAGTTTTTAACGTGGCGGGAGTGTGGGTGTGGGTGTGGGGAGGGGTGAAATAGAATTAATCTTTCTTGAAAAAAGGGTTGGTCCTAATACGTCATCTACTATCCAAACACCCCACACTACACTATCCAACACGCCGTATGTAGTGACCTTCTGCCTAGTGGCTATATCTATATAGCCTAGAGTTATATATAAAGCATTACCTATACCTCAGATCATGTTGGAGGTGTCAGTAAATTTGCATATATTGTACCTATGTTATAAATAGCTTTGATCAAGGGAACTAACTTATAATAACACTAAAATGGACGTGACTAAATGTTGTATTAAACTTCGGGAACCGTCACGGACTTTAGAGTTGACTAGAAAAAGTCCGGAACATTAAGATTATAATGGCCTAGACTAAAAGTAACACTAAAATTCCGAAATCGTACCGGACGTTAGCGGAGACTGAAAATAATCCGGAAAAAAAATGGAAAAAATTGGCTGAGACTAAAAGTAACACTAAACTTCCGAAATTGTACCGGACGTTAGCGGAGACTGAAAATAATTCGGAAAAAAAAATGGAAAAAATTGACAGACTAAAAAATAGTACTAAAATTTCGTAACTCATTTTAATTTTTTTTTGTTATTTTATACTTTTTTATATACAAACCCAAATAAACCCAAAACCCAAACCCAAACCTAACACACTATCCCAAATTTTTTTATTTTTTAAATTTTTTTATATTAAAACACACACACCACACAACCATTTTTTTTACTTTTTAAATTTTTTATATCAAACACAAAACTTACACACACTACACAACCTATTTTTTATTTTTTAAATTTTGTTTATATCAAAACACTCACCACACTATCCATTTTTTTACTTTTTTAAATTTTTTTTTATCAAAACACACACACACACACAACACAACCATTTTTTTACTTTTTAAATTTTTTTTTATATATTAAACACAAAACTTACACACACTACACAACCATTTTTTGTATTTTTAAAATTTTGTTTATATCAAAACACACAACCATTTTTTTTACTTTTTAAATTTTTTATATCAAAACACACACCACAAATATACAATCCATTTTTTAAAAAATTTTTTATTTGATGGACTGCAAAAGTTGTTGTTGTTGTTGTTGTTGTCTTTGCTGCTGCTGCTGTTGGTGCTGTAGTCTATTTCTTTCCTCCCAATTTTAGATCGATAGAAAGAGAGGGAAAGTGTTTTTTTTTTGGTTTGGTGGGTAAAAAAACAAACCACACAACACCATTCAGATATATACATCAATAATAATAATCATATTTTATTCAATATATATACATTATGTTACTCGTGGTAATAAAACAATTTCATATAAGTCCAATACAGTTCAATACACTTCCATATTTACCATTTCATTCTCTTATTGTTCTGACACTTCAGGAAGATTCTTGTCTACAATTCTCTCATAACTTTCTTCTGGACTCTCATTGATAAACTCCAACTTAATAAAATGTCCATTATCATCTCGAATCCACCGCTCTTTTTTTACAAATCTTGTAAACTTTACTATGATCTAATCCAAAACACCTTGCCACATCACAAATGGAATCCATCCGACTATATAATCCTGAATTCAAGTCAGTTAATTTCACAGGTCTCACAAATCCACTAGTTCCTTGACTCTTCTTCTCTGGCTCTTCCCATCTAGCTTGAAATCTTTTCTGGAACTTCTTCGAAAAGACCGACTTACAAATTCCAGTACAGCAAAAGTGGATACTTCCTGTATGACAATCAAAATATTCAGCAGCCTTTTCCATACTTTCAAATCTTCTTTCCTCTGTCTCACCAACAAACTGGCACAACACACTTCTATCACTTCCAAAATTAATTCTCCTTTTTTCTTTATCATTCTTCACATGTTTATGCAAACATGTTCGTTCACTAGCAGTCATCACTTGAAGATTTTCTATTCTATCATCATCAAGTACATCATTGAGATGTACCACTTCACTCTGTCTTGGTAGATCCACTCCATTCACCGCTTCAAAGACAAATCTCCCTCGATTTGTATGTTTCTTCCTCTTTCCTTCCTTACCAGTAACCTTAATCTTTATCAATCCAAATGAATTCAAATTTCCTTTGACTTTCCTTCCATACTTCATATGATAGACATTACCAAGCATGTCAGCAGCATAATTATCATACACCTTATGAACATACTTATTCAATTCAATTCCAGTATCTTGACTTTTATCTCGAGCGCAGTACTTTTGCATCTTCACAGTTTGAAAGTTCAATCACGACTAGTGATTCTGAGGGTAAGAAGGTCTATATATATAGGTTCCCTGGGTGAAACTGAATCAGTTTCAAAGTAAACTTCAAGATGAAAAGATCACGCCGAAGCCATGAGAAACCAGAAGAAGAAGAAGAAGAAACAAAGAGGCCACGACGACGAAGACATTCCGTACCGCCTGAAACACCGCTAGATGAACTACTAGCTCAAGTCCATGCTAGTGACTTCGAAGAGGAGATGAGTGAACCTGAAACCCAAACTTCTAACCCACCCAAAACAAAATCCACCACCAGCACCACTACCAACACCAGAACCCCTGATCAAAAAAACACTACCTACTACCTTGGCTCCTCCTGAAAATTACTATCGGATTCGAGAGACGGAAAAAATAACTTCTCGAAAATTTAAAACTACAGCTTACACTCACACAGTACACTTCAAAGACTTCAAGTCCACAGTACCTTTCGAGAAAGCGGCGGGGTTCATTAGCGATTTGTGGGAATCTGTCTTAATCAACTTGAAACGACAATGTGGAGCCAAAGAAGACGATCGATTGAGACTGGCCATTCATCATGACAATTTGAAGAGTCCTGTTTGGATCGAGTTCAGCACCCCGGCAGAATTAACGCCAGACAAAGTCATGTCTAAAATAGAACATATGCAACAATCCAATGACAAGTTTACCATCACCGATGGAAAGGCGACACTTTACTTGACTCACGTTTCCCCTCCTTGAGGAAGTGGACGAAGTAGGAAACCGTTACTGGTGGACGATATTCGAAGTACCAAACGCAGTGTCGTCCAAATCGACAATACTCAAGACCAGATGTGCTTGGCTCGGGCTATTGTGGTGGGGCGAACGTATGCCAACAAGAACGAGAGCAAAGAATGGAAAAGAGCCTGGAATAACATTCGACAGTCGGACAGAGCCAAATAACGAAACGAAGCAGAACTCCTGTTGCAACAAGCAGGCATCCCTAACCAGCCAAGTGGTTAACTTTGAGGTTTTGAAAAATGCTTTACTGTCTGTACAAGTGGAAGACTTTCAAGTACCCACGTTAGAACCTCACAAGATTGTACGACTACCTAATCATCAAATCGTGACTCGACCTGTTCAAAAAGTGTATCGTATTGGGTACCAAAAACGAGTGAGACTTCCAGATCACACGACTTTACCTTACGGACACGTCAATTTGGAGGAGTATAAAAAAAGGAAACCGTCTTGAAGAGACACAACACCAAGAGGATGACTTCAACATGGGCTTTACCTGACTATGGTGAGTGTGACAGTCGTTTGAAGACGTTCAAAAATTGGCCTAAGCACATGCCTGACTATTGTTATTGTCCTCATCGATAGAGCACGTCCAAAAAAGGAAAAAATGGATTACCTACTTCCTACTCTTTAGCCAGAGCAGGATTTGTTTACTTTGGACAGGGAAACAAAGTACAGTGTTTTAGTTGTGGTGCCACTATTCGTATGGATTGTAAGAATTCAGCTCTCCTGGAACATGTCAGATGGTCACCAAACTGTGCTTACCTTTCTTTAGCGTTTCCACGGATGACATTACAATACTTTTCGGATGGTACAGTGGACAGGTATAAAAAAGGGACCCCTTCCAAGTTAAACCATTCATTGCAAATTCAGACGTCAATCTAGAAAGAAGATGAGTCATTTTGTCATCCTTTCACCAAACTACAATAAGAGTACTCAAACTGCCACCCACCCACCACCACCACCACTAAGGGAGAAATGAAGTGGTAGTGTGAACTCCAAGGACTATCATCACGACTTGGAGTGTGATGCAGTACCATGCGATGAAACGGATTCTGTACGGTTTGGTATTCCAGATTCACACGTTCAAAAGGATTCCGTAGCTTGTAACATCTTGGATTCAGGACCCTCTCCAAGTCTCACCACCACCACTCATAGACCACCCTCTAAAGAGGCAGTACGCCCTTTATGTTTTACTGGAAATACTAAAGGAACTGGTATTGACGTTAATTACAACAAGGTCAATGTTGGTCAATATTCGCATATCATAATACCTGTGAGTTTACTTGGTTATTCCAAGTATGAAAGTCGACTCGAGTCATTCAAAGACAAGTGGCCAAAATTTCTAGAAGGACCTAAACCGGAAAGTTTAGCTAGATCTGGATTTAAATACACGGGAGAAGGAGATAAAGTTCAATGTTTCAGTTGTGGTGTGAAACTTCACCATTGGGAGCCTACCGACTCAGCTTACTTTGAACATGCCAGATGGTCTCCGCACTGTCACTTCTTACCTTTAGTGTCTTTAGAACAGTACGGGTACGATGAGCCAGATGCCAAACAGAAGAAGAAGAAGTAAAAAAAATTCCATGTCGGAGAAGAATACTTCTTCTTTAGAAGAATACATTAGTGGTTTACCCTTAGAGTTGCGAGAACACATTTTTCAGTATATACCTCCTAGCTTAGAAGAGCGTATTTGTGCCTTGCCTTTGAAGTTGAGAAAACGCATTTACGATGAGTTTGTCCAGATTCAAGTGAAACGCAAACTTCAATTCATTTCTCGATTTGCGTACTATCGTGACTTTCGACATATCAAAAATCTGATTTTGAAGAAAAACTATCACGAGTATCGTGCAGAATACAAAAGAGACTTACTTCTTTCCAAGTCGGAAACTTTACCAGAGTACATTCGTGGCTTGCCTTTGGAAGTGCGCGAAAAGATTTACCAAGAGTTTGTCAAGATCCAAGTGAAACGTAAACTCAAAGTCATTTCTCGAGCTGTACACTATACCGTCTTCCAAGGTCATAGAAGAATGATTATGGGAAACGTCTATCACAATAGCTACGTTCACGGAGACTTTCTCAAAAGGTACAAACCTTGGGAGCCTGGCTATAAAAACATGCCACCCAAGATACCTACCTTTGCCATCGACCCCTATAAAGAGTTGGCATGCCTGCGCTGTACACGTCACTCGTGAAACGGATTCCGTGGAAGGAAGTCAACGATCGTGTTCAGACCTTAGAGGATTATAATGACTTGATACAAGAACTGTTACCATTGAATTTTTGACGTTATGCAGTGTGTGTCTTAGTGACTACTTATCTTGGAATTCGTTTTCCAGGACATTCGTTGTGGAATATTTTTGAGGACAAGTGTTTGCCTTGGATTATTTTGGAGGATCCGTGGTTGTTTTGGACTCAATTGTTGAGTTAAAAAAAAACAATATGACCCTTTGTTCTTCTTCGGACTTAGTAGAAGAAGAAGACTATAAATATTTGATTTTATCAGTACAAGAAAGAAAAATTGTACGTAAAGCGTTGAGAGTGGTCATGAAAATCAGTGAGGAACCTCCATGTGAAGAAGACATTCGTCACACTTTATCTGTTTACAAAACATTTCAAGAAGTGTGTTTTGCTAGTGAGTTACACCAACACCTTTTCAATTGGAAAAATGTGCGACCCTGGAGAAACCTTGGTTTCCAATATTGGCTACAAGAAGTGGCTCAGTTTGCCAAAGATTTAGCAACATGTCCATAAGGGTCCAAAAGTGAAAAAATGGGAACCTCAATGGGAAATCCTGAAAGAAGAAAAAGAAGAAGAACCTGACACCACAAAAAAAGAGGACCACACCGTTGTCCAAATACAACCACCACCCCCTGAGGAACACAACCCTTCCTTGCCGCAGTCGTCAGAGCATTCTTCTACCAAAACAAAGACGACCAGAAGAATGCCACCCCAAGCAGCAGTGCCTGTGTTTTTCATACCTAGGAGGCCAGAATGTTGTACATTGACTTGTTTATACAGAACTTTAAATGTTGTAGTGGTAGTCTTAATCTTGTACGTGATCATTTTAATTTGCTATTTTCTCACTAGTTCGCTTCTTCGTGTTCGTGTAAAGCTGCAAAATATGTTTTTTGTTGTGTTGGTTTTTAAAAAAAAAAAAAATAATAAACGTGTATGAAAATGTATAAAATGTCTTGGGTCTTTTGTCTTCTTCTCAAAAATCTTCTTACCTCAGTCATGGCTACATCATCTTCTACATCTACCTCGTCTGCCTCTTCTGCTTCTGTCGTCAAAGTGATTGACGAAAAGTTAGATCGTTCCAGTTGGGACGCTTTGTATCTGCGCCATCCATTTAACATGTTGATTGCTGGACCGAGTGGTTCAGGTAAAACCGAATTTGTCAAACGTTTGATCGAACATAAAGGTGATTTGTTCGATCATCCACCTCAACGTATCGTGTGGTGTTACAAAGAGTGGCAACCGTCTTACACACTACTCCAAGAAAGTCAAGGAGAAACCATTTCGTATGTAGAAGGCATCCCTCACGAAGACGATGGAATCGTGTCTGACGTGACTCAAACCCATTTGGTTATTTTTGATGACATGTTAGGAGAAGACGAAGAAGAAATTAAACTTTGGTTTACACCAAAAGGACACCATCGTAATGCTAGTATTGTCTACATTACTCAAAATTTATTTCAACAAAGTAAAGCCCATCGAACCATTAGTCTGAACGCTCATTACGTGGTCTTGTTTAAAAGCCCTAGAGACAAATCTCAAGTACAAGTGTTAGCCAAACAGTTAGGCATGTCTTGGTTGAATTATGCGTACGACGATGCCACTCAAACCCCTCACGAGTATTTACTCATCGACTTAAAACCCACCACTCCTGACTATTTGAGATTGGGTGACCAGTGGCAAGCAGATAATGTTGAGATACTTGCATACAAAAATATTGAATATCAAACGATGGATACAAATATATCTTATCAGTAATAAATATCTTTTCAAAATGTTCATGGAATCGGAGCGTAGAAAATAAAAAGGGAGATAACATACATGACGCTTTCACAGACATTTTCAAAGCGCAAAGGCCAGGAAAAATACAGTTCGATGAAGTAAAAGTTAAAACAAAAGAGTAAATTATCTGTTGTACAAGAAAAAACATATTGTACTTTACAACGTACATTGACAAAAACATATGTTGCTGAAAGGTTTAACAGAACACTAAGAACTTGAATGTAAATTTGTTTCACTGAAAATGAAACCAGTCAATGGGTTGAAGTTTTACCAAAGCTAATTGTTTGATACAATAACTCTCATAAGAGATCAATAGACATGACTCCAGTTGAAGCGAGTGAGGAAAAATAGGTCAAAAGTTATTATAGGAGATCATACAAAACTGGAAAACTTGAAAGAAGAAGATAAAGATGTCACGTGTTAGAAGCAAGAGTTATCATTGTACGACTAACAGTATGACCTATACAAAGTTGAAAAGAATTCTGAAGATGGAAACCATGAAAGAGACAAATATATATTCATGAAATAGAAAGGATATGATGAATCGTTTAACAGTTGGGAATCAGAAAAAAAACTTATTAAGTTATCATAAATGGTGGAATCACAACGCATAGAGCGCTGTATCAAGCAGAACGCACATTTTGCATTTTCAAAGGTAATGAGTTAAAATGTGTGGTAAAACAGTGCAACAGAAAATGGAGTTAAAACGTTCACGTCACGCGAATTTGTACTAGTCACCAAACCAGAAGGGAAAAAGAAACCACGTCCAAAGACATCGCAGTTAAATAACAAAATGACACACAGAAAAATGTGATAAAGAGACTACATTGTAGGCAATATCCTAACATAAACAAGTTGAGAAACAAATACAATGTAAATATAAAACTACAAGTTGGTCTATGAAACTTGTAACAAGATAGAACGCAATAAAATTTGAATAAATCTTAGTAGAGTCATCTGTAAATTTAAACATTTTTTCAAATTTTATTAAAAGAATGTATAGCAGAGATTCACACAACTACTCAGTAAACTATGCATTTGTCATGAATACAATATTTACATTGAACAATTTTGACAGATCCATAAAATCTTTGATCAAAAAGAATTTTGAAAAAATGAACTATAATCAGTTGATTTGGGGACAGTTTTCACACCATGAAGTTAAAACCCACTGCACCGTTCATATTGTGGGGATATACAAATTTCAAAGATGTAGTTGTCACAAATATCCAATATAAATTGCAATTTATCTACTGAAATAACTGGAACAATCTGTTGCACTTACAGTTGACCTCGCATTTTGTAGCTTGTCTCTGGAGAGTGAATAGATATTGTACTAACAGTTGTAAAATGTCACAAGAGCCACATAGTAAAACTGGTGGAGAAAATGGACAGACGAAAATACCAAATACCAGAGATACAGAGTACGCATAAAACGATAGAGATAAATATGATATTTCAGTGAAGGAAATTAAAAGATTTAAGATCAAAAGATACAGAAGATTACACGTTGGTGTGGAAAAAGAGTAAATAGAAGATTAATGTTTTTGCACAAGAAAAGCCAATTTCATACAAAGACGGTAATATTCAACACTTTATGATAGATACAACGTTTATTTCCAGTAGTGAAGGCTCCTATTTGAATGAAAGATACCTCTGCCTGATGATGATGCATTTAAATCGAATAACAACGACACAGATTTGTAACAATTTAATTGTATCTGTGATAATTGTAAAATTCCGCCACATCATTGCTGAAGATACATCAAGGGGAAAAAATATTTGAATAATAATGGGCCAGAACAAGATAAAATGTACGCAATGGTTTTGGGGAAGCTAAAGTTTAATCTCATTGAAGTTATATTTTAATCAACAACATTAAATAACCTCTTAATTCTCTTTCTCTTATGAAGAAAATAATCTTCTAAAATTATTTCCATCATAATCTTCTCTTTCTAAATCTTTTTTTTCCAAATCAAATATTTCCCTTACTAAAAGTATCATATAATTCTCTTACTTCACTCAAGATATCTATTTCTATGTCAGCTGGAACTCGAGAAGTCACTGTTTGCCCTTTCTGGGCTGTTGGTACAAGTGGATTAAGATCTTGTTGAGATATGCTCGTACTTTCCTCCAGTGTTTTCCGTACATTTCCTTTTCGTGTCCATCTTAATAACTTTAGAAAATCATTTTCACCTCTGTGGGTAGCTATAGTGTCAGGAGATAAGATTAAATTTAGTTTATTCTTGTTAGAAATGTGTATTTCTTCACCGGATATTTCCTGGTAAACTCTTTCAAAGAACATTTTAGATTAGATCTAAATAAGTTATTCCGGTCTTCATCTATGCTTAAGCCATGTATAATAAATTCATTCTATAAGTGAACTAAATCTATATTTATTGATTGATGTGCATGAATTTGAAATCCCTGATCTGATCAATTATCTTTACAAGACTCATCGATTACTGCATCATAGTTTGATCATTAGGATAAGGGTCATCAAAATGTTGATCCTAACGAGGACAATCAATTTCCTTTTGACCAGCTTTGCCATTGTCACACTTTTTAAATGGATGATAACAACTTGAAAAACGATTTTAAAAACATAACAGTAACAGAGATCGGGAAAAGAAGAGAACAAGTTCAGGCAAACGAGTTATAGAACAAGAGGAAGAATACAAACAGAAGAAATCAAACATTAATATAAAAAATGGAATTTACAAGGAAATAACCGACAAACTTTAGCAGAAAAGATTTAGAAAACAAATGGATGGAAACCAATAAATTAAACAAACTGCTAGATCAGCAAAAATATTAAAGTTATTGCTAGACATAATAATATTTTAGGGCAGCATCTCTGATTAGTATATTTCTCCAGTTGATAATATAAACGACTTGCACACAGAGGTTTAAAAGCAGATTACATATAAAAAAAAATAATTCGACATTTTATCAGGTTTTATCATTTAAGCTAGGATTAAATTCCTCAGCAATGAATGCACGTTTAATAACATTTAAATATATTAGTATATTACTTTGAAAAGAGTGTACAAGAGAGAGAGAGAGAGAGAGAGAGAGAGAGAGAGAGAGCATCTTGCCCTAGAGTACAAGTTATTGAACTTATTCAAAAATAAAAAAAAACTGTGTCATAACTTGATAATGTGTACTGGATGTTTATAATGGACAGATTTTTTTCACAAACAGCTGGTGCAACTATTATAGCAGTTCTACTACATAGTGAGATATTTTGTAATAGAAGATATAAAGTTGAAGAAAAACAAAATAAAAAAATGAGAGAGAAAAAGAACTTGATTATGTTAGATCTAAAGATGATTTCAAGATGAAACAAAAGCTAGTTAACAAATATATATTTTATAATGACTAATTTGTCGCAAATTAAATGGAAGACAATGAAAGAAAAGACCGAATAAATTTCTAAAGAAAGCGAGGAAGCAAAGCTAGCAAGTTCACAAGATCTAAAGGTAACTTCATAAAAGAAGAAAAAAGAAAAGAAAAAAAAATCTCCACACCATTCTATCAATTTAGACGAGAGATTCTCACATTTGATTTAGGAAGTGTTAAAATATAAATAATAAAACATTTTTTAAAATCCTCGAAAAGGTAATTACTCTCAATTTATCACCGAGGAATATCTGGAGAGATTCTTCAGATGTTTTAATTAAAAGATAAAGATTCTAAATGGTACATGAGAAGTGAGCAGTGATCGAAGAGAACAAATTCTTGCTAACAGCTAGTGCTAGTGAGAATAGCAAACGAGTTCACAAACAGATAAACAATGCTTCAAAGATCCTCACAATATGGTAATATCTGGTGTAACCTATTGTGGAAAAACAAACTATACACTAGATTAAGAAGAAAAGAAAGAACATGAATATAAAGGATCTTTTGACTTTATTGTTATCACTTGTTCAACATTTGTTTACAAAAAGATGTTTAATAGAATGATGTAATAAAGATTAATCCTTATTAAAAGTTACGTAAATGATTAGAGTTATTAATTGGAGTTCATCAGGGAACAAACTGAAATCTGTGCAAACTTATATGCTGTAACAAAAGGAGGCAACAAACTTAGATAACTAGTATATAGTGGTAGAAGCTATGGAATATCTGTATGGTTAATGGTTCAAAAATACAATTCAGAAATAAAAAAATTAGAGAAAATATTAGGTTTTTGGTGGCATTTTCTTTAAAAAGATAAATCCCGTGTATGGACAAATGTATTGAAGAAAATAATGTTGCAATAAGGGACGAAATATTTCAATCAATTTACAAGAAAAAGGGAAATAATCTATTAGTAAAGTTAGAATATCCTTATCAATGCTCACTAGTTTCATAACCAAACAGCAAAGTGTTTATGCTATCAACCGAAATCAATTTTATCTTCCCAGAGCATTATATTTTCCTCAGATACTCTTATCTGCTGCTTATTTGTCCATCTAGAATTGTTCTTACAGACATTACTTTTCACATTACATCCAGATTGTTAGTAAAATATAAGCAATATCAGATTTTAGAAGCGAGTTGTTACATTCTCCATCAATCATTATTTTTCATCCCGAGAGTAAAACTCCCTGTATGCTTTTGCTGTTTGAAATAATGCTTGTTCCTCCTCTCATTCCTGATTCAACCATTAGAAACGTATCGTAATATGTTAGTAACTCTAATTGTACAATAGCTATTTAAAATTAACATAATGTGCTAGTCTTGGGCACTAAAATAATGTACAGGGTCTAATTTGTAATTATATATGCATACATATCTAAATTAGTATAGTTTCATCGTAGTGGTCATGAAGATCTCCCAGAGTTTATATCATCTTTCCAATTTGAATAAAAAAAATTATATATATATATATATATATATATATATATATATATATATATATATATATATATATATATATATGTGTGTGTGTGTGTGTGTGTGTGTGTGTGTGTGTGTGTGTGTGTGAATAGCTGTCTTTTCTTAAATATTTCGACTTTTTTAATACTAAAAATACTTTTCGTTTCTTTGAATTCCTCATCATTTGGATTTTTGTTTGCAATTTCCTCTACAGATTGACCAATACAACGAAAACTTTGAACAAATACATTTTTCTTTTTGCAAAATTCTTTCTTCCATCTTTATCAACCTTATTTACTACAAAATGTGTTGAAAATTAAATATATTTTTCATCATAATGGTGACTTTTCTTGTTTAGGATTATTTTTTGCCATCATCTTTATGAATATATGTGAATCATATCTAGATAGATTATGGGTACACAGAGGCATATACTTTAGATATTTGTAACTTAAATTACAGACCTTATGCTCTGATTCTCTATATTTGCCATTTAGGTAATCGGGATCTGTAACTTTATAATTTCTTTTTTTCTTAAATTATTTTTTCATCAGAACTTTTTAGATTTCACAAATGTGACAAATATTCATTGAAATATAATGTTTCTGATCTTCTTTCGTACATATAATTTCTTTGCCGTTTTCAAGTCTTAATTCTTCATGTGTAACATTTTGCTATACAATCTTGTCTTCTGTAAACGATTGGTTCATATTGATTTTAACAGGCTTATGTGTATATCTAGCTGTTCCAAATGTCTATTCATGTATTAGGATTTTCTTTTTCGGCAGTTGGAACAAGTATACTCTCAGTATCATATTATATACAAATGGAACTTTTAATTTATTTTGATAATTTTTACAGATTACTTTCCAGGCATTATATCTATTGTGTTGTCAAGATTATTACATACAATGTTTGGAGACTGCAATCTTAACTCAAAATTAAAAAGAGAAAAACTTTGTTTTACAGAAGTGTTCTTTTAGTGAAATTTACTTACATAGATTGAGACAAATTTAGATAAATCTATTATCTCACAGTAATGATAATTTGGAATTAACCTCTCTCTCTCTCTCTCTCTCTCTCTCACACACACACACACACAGACACACACATCTCTAACTGGTCTTCTATTTTGTTCCCTTGCTGCCTTGCTTGTTTCCATTAACTATTTCATAAATATTTACTGATATATTAAAATCATCTTCAAACTTATTATTATCTTTAATCTTAATTTTAAATTTATTATACAGGTGTGAGTAATTTTCTGAGTTATATTTTCTTGGTCTATTGTTATGATCTGTTGGATTGTTCATAACAGATTCAATTGCATAAATAATAATAATAATAATAATAATAATAATAATAATAATAATAATAATAATAATAATAATAATTGTCATCTTTATGTTCAACATTTAACTCAGTCTGGTTAATCTATATGAGAATCAGCTGTTATTGGTCTATATGTATATACATGTTAAGTTAAATAGTTAATTCTATTGAAGACCAAATTTTAATTACTACTTATGTCTTGTTTAAATTGTAATATATCAAACATCCTTTCAATAACATCATACATTTGATTTCTGTTTGTTATGCTAATATTTTCAGTTGTATCATATGAATCTAGAGTTTTTCATTATAGAGCTTTTTGTGCTTGCCTCAGTTAATAAGCACATGTGTCGTGTAATGTGCCATCTAATGCACAGAATAGTTTTATTGATTGAAATGTTTACATTGATGTCTGCGCAATGCGAAGTAATGATCTGAGCCTTAGTGTCTCTCAAATATTACATCCCGGATTAAACAGGTACAACTGCCAATTTTAAGCACGTTCAAACTACCTGAAAGGGTTTATATAACAAATATCATAAAATAAGTCGCCTTCAAGCGATTTTATGAACATGTAATTTTGAAAATATATAAAACCTAGTCATCACAGTCTACAATCTAAATGAATTAGGAGTGTCCTATGCTATATACTGAAAAAGGTTTTTATTGATATACTTATTCAATGAAAACTCGATCTCAAAAGCTTTAAAAGAAAACACTAATATGCAAATATTCTGTGTAAAATGTTTCTATTTTCTTCAAATATACCTTTCAAAACAAAATTTAAGAAAATATTTAAAAGTAGCGTCTTTTGCATAGACAGTTCCACTAGAAAACAATCGCATTTTCGACTTTGTATAGATAACTGGTGAATATATCTGAAAGTCACAACAATATAAACTATGAATTATGAATAGATATGTAGTCAAAATACAAAATTGCTGGTATAATTCGTCATGCAATTTTACTGATCCACCTCATTCCACATCAACCTTGGCGCATGTACTTAACCAAAATAGTGTTTTGAATAAATGCCCTATCGCGGATATAAGAGTTAATCCCCGCAGGAAGCAAATTCAACCGTCCAATAAAAGACCTCGTTACACATGCTAGGTATTCACTAGGATGACTTTCATGATGCTCCCATGCCTTGACTCGAAAGAATCAACGTGTGTGTGAGCGGCTAAATTGGAGACACTGACATGCGACATATTCATGTCAGAAAGAAATTCCTCAGTTTTACGTGTTTCGAGCTAATGTAGTACAGATAGGTTTTGTTTTGGAAGAAGATTTTAAAACTGACCACTGCAAATGGGGCCAAAAATTTCAAAAATTCAAAACTTTCTAGAAAACCGCAACTGAGGACACACAATTGCTTTGCACAACATTTCCTAGTGAAATATTCTTTAATATTACTGATTTTTAAAAAAAAAATTGTATGTTTGGTATTGGACTCAGACCGTTCAGTATTATTTATACCAGTATCGAAGAAGGGGGGTAGAGGAACAGTGTATATCGTTTTTAATACTTCTCGAATGGAACAGCGGCTGTAACATCAGTGCGGAATGATTGTTTTTATAGTTTCAACACTTTCTTTTTTAGTTCTATCAAGTTTCATATAGCTTTCTATTGATGTACTTACACGTTTTCGAACTTTTTATCCTGCAGGTCAAAACTATCTTGTACCGAACCGGTGCCAAACTGCTGATGAAAGTAGCGCTAACCGCTACCCGGCTTTAAGGACACGCATGTAAAAAAAAAAAAAAAAAAAAAAAAATTACAAAAATGCCGCGTAACAGCAAATTTTGATTGTTCAGGATGTTTGCATTAACTTCAATCAAGATGTACAGATGTTGTTTACTGGGCCATCTAGTGCGCAAAAGAATTTAATTAGTTCTTTTTTAGATGCGTTAACATTGATATATACTGAAAATTACTAAGCGGTGTGATCCCTATGAACCATTTTTGAAGGGTAGATATCTGCAAAAAGTGTACTGATCACGCGATCGCTGATCCTTTTTACATGATATTGCTCTTACAGTACCATATATAATTTTCACAAAAGATTACTTGGTTTAGAGCGATCTCACCCGTCATTAATACTGGATTGGTAAACAAATTTCTCTAACATAATGTCAACATTGTCTCTTATCAAGTTTGATATCCGCTAATTTAAAGATATTCTAAGTGTGCTTTGGACAACTTCATCAATGGTTCCAGTCTTTATGGAACGTAAGTATTCCACATCGTCGTCCATCATCTTTCTTTGTATTTCAACGAAGCACAGTGCTCCAAGGTCATTTACACTATATTCAATTTACGATGTTCGTGTTTTTGTTTTCGTTTCTGAATCAAGTCTATTGCGACCCATAGGTAGTGCAGGTACTGTGCTTTCAGCAAGAATCATACACATCTCCTGACTGTATCAAATAGGCGACGAAACCATAAAGAGCACTTTTGCCTCAACACCCCCAAATTCAACAGGAGACATTTTGACAGTTATAACCCATGCATTGATATCGTGAATGCATTATAATTATATTCCAAGTAGGTTTAGAGATAAAAAGAGAATTAAATACAGAGGACTAGATTATTGATCCGTAAAATTAATTCAACTGAATATGCCGACCAATACTATCCCACACACTAAATATATATTAACTAATTAATTAGATTGATTCTCTTAGTATTGGTTGTTCAATTGTTTCTTTATACTTGTATGTATTATATAGCTCTATTACATTCAAAATGACAGTCTAATTGATTTAAACCTCAACACACAGTGCGGCAGCCGTGTTGTTTGTTTTTTTTTTTTTATTTATTTTTTTTGTATTGTAACCCTTACCTGCGGATGTCCTTTATAAAATGTATTTACTTCACTCCAGTGGAAAAGGGATTGGTTGTGCTTCTATTTTGTATTCGTATATGTTTCGCTCCTCTTATGACACATCAAATGTTGATTATTACAAATGTTACACAATCCAGTTAAAATTTAGGTATGATTAAGTATGCAAGGGTAGGATGAAAATTAAATGAGGTGTGTTGGGGAAATTCTATTGAATTTGACACCAACACCTATGATAGACAATAGTATGCGCTCCTGTAATGTTATATTTCAAGTTGATTATTTAAAAGATTTACATAAACCGACTACAAATTAAGGGACGATTAAGTAGTCTGTTTTTATTTTTATTTGGTTAGAGAGGAATATGATTAGAAAGTAGCATCCGTCGTGTGTGGATGTATATGGGTGTAAGGAACTAAACTATAATCATAATGAAGAAGAACAGAATTAAACAATGCATGTACAAATTGTTGTCTATCCAGATGTAATGATTAAAGGCTTCCTCTCGTAACAGGCAGTGGACAGCAAGACTCTCTTCATATATATATATATATATATATATATATATATATATATATATATATATATATATATATATTACATATTGTGATATTTAAATAAGTACCTACCTACCAGCGATTTTAACTATATCTATGTATCACACGTCTATCGTTCATTATTACTTATTAACGTTCAATAACATCGACGTGTTAACATATTTGTATATACATGTATTTATTTACGTAGCTGTCTATAAATAAATATATATATATATATATATATATATATATATATATATATATATATATATATATATATATATATATATACACCAAACAGAACGGAAAGTGAATCCCTGAATTCTATAGGAGTATGCTTAAAAAAATTAACAGAATTTTTAAATACGAATAAATAATATTATCATACAGGTTAGAGAATTTTAATTCCTACTCTATGGATATTCGAACTTGGATCCACGAGTTACGGCACCCATCGCCGAGCCTGTAAGCACCAACCCTTATACCATATCGACCATGCACACATCACAAAAAATGATGCTACAAAGTTGGTGGAATAGGCATTCGTGCGTAGCAGACATACCCGCATGTCGACCCAGTAATTAATTCTCATCTAAGGACATATATATATATATATATATATATATATATATATATATATATATATATATATATATATGTATGTATATATATATATATGTGTGTGTGTGTGTGTGTGGTTGTCCAACTTAGACAGAGAGACACACAGACAGGGATTTCAAAGCAAAACAATACACTCTAGAAGGGACAAAAAGGTAAAATCATTGGGGTTATATTTATAGATTTCAGAAATACCTTTTATATTGTTGATCACGATATTCTTTTAAGAGACATAGCAGTCTATACATTTTCAACTATTACACAATCTTTGCTCAGATCTTACCTAACAAATAGGACTCTAAATGTTAACACTGTAATCCACTCAGCATCAGTTAGAACAAGTAAAATGGCGTCCCGCAAGGCTCCATGTTTGGACCTACTAGTATTCTTTTTGCTAAACTTTATAAATTATCCATATCTATCTCTATGGCGTAAACACTCTAATTCCGATGTATTCGCTGATGACACAACTGTACACCATTCGGGATACAGCCGTTGTCAAATATTCATATTCAGACCGATGTTCAATCTGTTCAAACGTGAAGTATTCAAATAAATTGTACATAAATCTATCAAAAACAAAAATTGTAACTGGTTCCACTCAGAAACTGTCAACAATTTCTCCGCTTAAACTTATGCTCAGTGACTTTGAACTTTCGTATGTATATTCTAAAACATTGCTGGGTATGATCGTTGATAGTAAACTTTATTGAGACACTCAAGATAACTCAATTTGTCTTTTACGTTTATATTATAATAGCTGCATTTAACAAATATTATATTATGGGTGCACCAGTTGAGGCAACGGCAGTACCACTCACACTGCTAAGATTCCTAAATTGCAAAATAGAACTACTCGAATAATTCTAAAAAAATATTTAAAAAACAAACTGATCTGTTCACACCATCGTCTAAAATGTTTTCGATATTAAATTGGTTATCATTGTGTGTGTGTGTGTGTGTGTGTGTGTGTGTGTGTGTGTGTGTGTGTGTGTGAGAGAGAGAGAGAGAGATAGAGAGACAGACAGACAGACAGAAAGAGAGGGAGAGAGAGAGATAATTGACCTTTAGACATTCGTAGGTACACAAATTGAATTCATAAAACCAGTTATAAAACTACAGAACCAAAGTGTTCGACAATGTCAGAAAGAACTTCTAGTACGCAATGAAAATTCCACTGTTATTAAAGAAAGGTTGATATATAATAAAAAATGTACAAATGTATATGGTAAATATATGTTAATTACAAATATAAGAAAAAGTAACATATACAGAAAGTGGGATACAGAAATGAAAATACCAGCACGTTCTTCAGGTTTTGTCATTCATTTCAACAAATTTAGGTATAGAAAAAGTCATTTAAAGAAACACTTTATATAAACAGGCACAACCATTACAAATCCTTACAAAGAGTAAAACAAGCACGATCACATAGTATCCTTCTTAAAGAGAAATATTTTTTTCTACTTTAGTCATGCAAATATACTCGTACTGCTTCAAACAAATTTAGATTATTCTAAGATTTGATTTATTTCTTGTGAAGAGTAGTTCCCATAGCTTCAACAAATTTGGTATAATGTAAAAATATGGGTCCAGGTAGGTGACTTTAGCCGGTAAAAAAATATTGACATACAAGCCAATAGTGAAGCTCATCCCTCACTTCTGCCCTTCCACATAGGTTATATATTCTATCCTCAGCGCCCTGATTCAATAAGTAACTTGTGGTTATAAGTGGTACATTTTTCAGTAGAGCAATGTATATCATTGTATGTAGCGATATTAAGAAATCTTCATAATACAGGTCTGGTTTGAAAGTATAATTGTTTCTTCCTTTAAATAATCCGCATATTTCGCATGTCATTCTTGTATGTATAAATCATTCAAGGTTTTTATAATACTGGCTTTGGTGGTTCTAGGTTATTGGTTGAATATTGGTAAAATAACAAAATTGTATCGACCGACAAAAATAAAAATATGTTGTAATGTAATAATTCAATCATAATTATCACCGTTATTTGAATCATTACACATAATTTTATATAAAGTTTTAGAAATTGTAGACGTTTTGCATTTGTTATTAAAATCCCAAACCCACGCTTTACCACCATCTAAATATCTGCATATATAGTAACAATAGTACGATTATCGGTATATGGTTGCGAGAAAATGCTTTTAGATAGACATACTAATTTATAACTTGCAAGATATGTAAACGAACGAAAACAATACTTGGCTAAACATTTTGTCGAATGCAAGTATAAGTAAATACCACCTACCTACACGCATATATATATATATATATATATATATATATATATATATATATATATATATATAATAACCTCATGCATATATGCAAACAAGAAGTCCGCCATACATACATATGTACATACATACATACACGCAAGTACGCAAAAGATCATACCTCTCTATATACCAACATACTAGTATAGATAGATGTACGGCTATGCGTGTAACTTGGATTGTACCTATATATCATAATGTGACTTCCCACCTGAAGCCAAGTCTAACATTTCGAGTAATAGCATACTTAGAGATATTTTCATGGCTCTACCGAATATCCTAGAATATAAAAGAAAGTTCTGGAAAATCGTTCGAAAGATTATGTGTTTCAAGCATTCATTTATACTATTCACCCCTCTTCTCCCCCCCCCTCCTCCAGACCCCTACCAAAATAGACATTACTGGATACCACAAAACTGACGTCAGAGGTTACGCCAGGAAACATACTGAAAATTAAAAAGTACGATTCGTCTACTCGTCAATTTAGATACGTCTAAAAATTTCCAGAAATTCAAATATCAGCACTGTCAATTTTGTAGCTACTATAATGTAGCCGCTCCTATCGTGCTATTGAAATTTTACTACTGGAATAAATGAAAGTGAGAGAATGCTACAGGTCTGGTACTGAAAAATCGCCAAACGAAGAGGACAAAAGGAATACTAAATACCAAAGTCTTATGAAGCTTGATTTACTCATTTAAGTGTTTATGTAGTAGATCAATTATATATATATATATATATATATATATATAGATATATATATATATATATATATATATATATATATATATATATAGATAGATAGATAGATAGATAGATAGATAGATAGATATCCACGAACACGTTAAAACAAAAATACACACAAATTACGAAGAACAGGCAAATGCAGGATACATTTAAACAGAACTGAAAGAATGAGAGTAGAAAAAAAGAGATGAATACTTTGCCGATGTTAACCAAGCAAAATAAACCAAGGAGACAGATACTGAGAGCAAATGTGACATAGTTTACGTTCTAATTAATTTACGCGAATGATCACAAGACCACTCCTAATCTGTTATAAAGAAAAATACCTTGGAGTTCATAGACCAGATACTAATTTCTTAATTGTGCATTAGGTGAGAGCGCAAAATAAATGAATTTTTTATAAAGCATAAAAATGGCACAAAACTGTATTATATTGAAAAATCAGTGAACTAAATTGAAAAAAATGAATACCCGATTCTATTGTCATTTCTGGCTCATTTTGTCAATCTGTTTCTCTTCATGTGTGTTAGACACTATAGACTGGTTTATATAATGTACACTATGATGATATCCAGTCTGCATTCTCAAATGATCTATATTACATGAGCCACGTTCATACGGGTGTTGTCACGAATCAACAACAAAAGTAAAATTTCAAGGATCTGAACAAGACTTTTTACATTGAAATTGTTGAGCACAGCAAATTTAAGTTAGTTTTTATTTATTTGTCAACAAAATTGTAGTTGTTTTATAACTGCATTGGAATCAATCTTAGTATTTTCAAGTCGGTGACCTACACTTGGATGGCTCTCCTGCCTATTGTTAATTATTACTATTTTTTAAAATTATTATTATTGTTTTCAAACGTTTCTATAACTATGTCGCTTTTATTATCACATTTGATACAGGTGAATGGTGATTTATATTCTAAAGGAGGTATTTTCAATCCAATTATTTAAAAAAAAATGTTCTCTTTCGGATAGCATTAAGTGTTTTGTTTACACCATAAATTCTATCATAAGATTCTTTTTTAATGTCAAATGAGCAAGCAACAAGTTCGTAGTTTACCTCTAATCAACAATGTATATACGGTATAAACAGGTCTAATTGTATTTATATTTCATGTTAGAATCGAAGTAATGACTAGAAAGGAGGTACATATTTCAAAAGATAAGTAGCTGTTTTCAATGTTGCTCTGTTTTGCTTATTTTACTCGCTCGTCACATGTATTTTTATCTATTGAAATAGAAGCCTCTTTTCAAGTCATTATTTCTTAAAACCTATTTACGCTTGCGACGGCAAATTTATGGGATGTGTGATGGGATCCTTTTCCCGCCAGCAAAGCAAAGGATCTTAGTGGATTTTTACCGTGGCTTGCCAATATTTTAACATCTGTCCTAAATCTGAAAAGCAACAGGGAAGAAAAGATGACGAGAAAGCACCAGAGAATATATGCAACAAGCCAACTGCTTGTGTAATTACTACATAATAACGGGGACAGTATGTAACACACCTGTGTGCTCGTCCCAAATATTAACTACCTATAAACTATCAAATTTCCTTTGCACTTTTGTACGAACATTTATTATACACATTACTCGAATTTTCCTAGGTATAATCTCAAATCAAGACTGACGAGAAGGAGTTGTAATATTTGTCAAAAGGATAAGTCGTGCATGAGTATGTTTGAAAATTATAATCCAATTTATATTGACATACTAGCTGATGACAGTGCTAAACGTTTGGCAATACGTGCTATGCACCACGGTTACATTTTCGAGACCACAAGTGACTAATAGAGGTGTACAAAGTGTAAGGTCGATTACTACACAGTTCCGTACGCTGTGCCTATTACGTATAATCAGAGATGATATCGTTACTTGGGGATATATAATAGGCCCTGTGCGCCATCATGCTTGTCTCAAGAGGCAAATAATAAAGGCAAACTTTTTGGAACGGGGTACGTCCCGTGATGATGTTTAAGCAGAGAAGGTCTTGGACTTTTTTAAATAGTGCGGTTTAAATCAAAATTTTGATTCTGGACTTAAAAGATTTTAATATTTTCTGCGTTTATCTTTGTTTTATATGTCTTTTTTGATACCTAACTTACTCGGCACTGTAAAGTTAGGACTGTGCTGTTATGCCGTTAAACCCTATACATACGTACCTACCTACCAACCTGTCTGCCTGCCTACATACATACATACATACATACATACATACATACATACATACATACATACATACATACATACATACATACATACATACATACATACATACATGCATGCATGCATGCATGCATGCATGCATACATACATACATACATACATACATACATACATACATACATACATACATACATACATACATACATACATACATTCATACATACATACATACTTGTAATACATACTTGTAGGATAAAAGTTGTTCAGCTGCGGCTGGTCACGTAGGCATGAGACGCATATACGCGACAAAAAACAACATAAACTTGACTGAAATTATTGTGACAAGTTTATCTCTTCTCAAAAAAACATGAGGCAGAAAATCTTTGTACAAGCTCTAAATTCTGTAATTTCGACATTATTTGATTTTCTTCCCCACTTTTTCTCTGAGTGTGGCAAGTTTTAATACCACAATGGTTGATCTAATAGGTATACGTAACTACACAAAACTTATTTATTATTCTTTCATGCATTAACTATAATTTTGTAGTCTGTATCACATATTCGCTGACAACTGCGTTACACTTCCGGTGCTGGTGAGACCTCAGATAACTTGCATCCTTCATCTTAGTGAAGGTACGGATCTACATACTTTTTTTCCCATCGTGCACCGCGCCCATTCGTCTTGTTCCCTGCTTCGTATGCTCCTTGTTACGCACTTCGGAACATAACTAATCTGGAGAAATAGATTTTGATAGTAACCGGCCTATGGTGTTGGATTGCCAATTTAGGCCGGGTACCAGCGAATATCACCTATATCTAAATTGTCAAGAAATGATCCCTCTAAACGTGGGATCAGTCCACTTTATAAAAGAACCACGTTTGACTTGAGACAGGTACGTACACATAACCTTGTTTACTGCTTATCAACCGTAACCGAACTTCATTACGAACATGCTGTCTACTCATGAATTTGCCATGCAGTACAGACGGTATTGGGTTGTACCAAAGGCAAATATACTCTAGGAAGAAAATTTATATTTGTAAAAGTATGGGGATTTTTTGTTTTGTTTTTCTCCTTGATACAAAATTCTAATTGTATTCCACTGCAATGGTTTATACAAGCGAAAAGAACAAAGCGCGTTTCATCACACAAGAGTGGGGGACGGTAAGGGGTCAACGTTTATAAAACTAATGAGCCTTTAATGTGGCGCTATGACCTTTTAGGGCCCGAAGCAAATTTAATATTACGGATGGGAGACTGAGGGATCCTTTGATAATGTAAAATGACGGATGGCACGTTGGGACCCTATAGAAATTTGAAATCATCAGACAATATGGGACCTATGGGAATTTAGCATTACGGATTCGACACTATAGGAATTTAGCATAAAGGATACGACACTATGGGAATTTAGCATTACGGATACGACACTATGGGAATTTAGCATAATGGCTACGACACTATGGGAATTTAGCATTACGGATACGGCACTATGAGAATTTAGCATTACGGATACGACACTATAGGAATTTAACTTTAAGGATGACACCATGAGGCCTATAGAAATGTAAAATTTTGATGGATTGACAAATGATGTGACATTATTGAAGCTATGAAAATTTAACATGATGGATGTCACTGTGTGGCCCTAGGGGAAGTTAACATTATGGGGCACTATGGGACCTATGGGCTGTATGAGAATTTACCATTTTGGATTACTATTGGGGCCAATTGGAAGTTAATATAGCGATTTGTATGGGACTCTATGGAAATTTAACATTATTGGTCATTATGGTCCCCCTTGGGAATTTAACATGATGGCGCACTATGGGGCCATATGGAAATCTAACATTACCCTTACCATGAGACTCTACGAGAATTTAACATTATGAGGTACTATGGGGCCTATGGGAATTTTACATTAGGGTAACTATGGGGATTTATGGAAATGTTAACATGACGAATGTCACTATTAGGGTGGGGTCCAATGAAAGTGTAACATGACGGGCCACTGTGGGGCCCTGTGTAAATTTAACGTGGGAATTGAACACGTGGATAGATGGACAAATGCACATGTAATGACAAACTGTGACTCGATTATAAAGACAACACACAACCTTACAATCCATACTTGACTGAATCAGTACTACTATATTAATTTTCGTTCAAGGTAAATGAAGGTAGTCTCGAAGAATTGTTCTTAGGAAAAACTTTGGTTCATCTGTTGATTTATATAGATGAGAACACATAACTTCTATCCCTCCAGAACACAAAAAACAGATACAGTTTCAGTTGTATTCGCTGCTCTTATGCTTCTAGACTTAACAATTGAAGTAACGTGACAACAGTAGTAATCATTGTTGTTACGACTCTGTGGTCTAAAAAAATGCAACAGAAAGAAAGTGAAACCAACAAATCAAGTAAAAATCAACAATCAATTTATTTCTAGACAATTAAAATGAAAATTCAAAAGACACTTACAGTAATGTGAATTACAATCCAAATAATCCAATAATCCTAAGTGTCCTAATCACAAGTCCTAAATATAGAATGTTCCGAATGAATGACTGTATCCTTGAATGGGTTTATGTGCTAATAGTCTTTAATGTCCTGATGTGCCAGTAGTCTTTAATGTGCTGATGTGCCAAAATAAAGTACTCCAGAATATCTTTGAATAAGTTCACATTAATTGAATATTCTTAGAAAAGAGACGAGGCTCTTGAATATTTTACGTATCTCGTTCATTCCGTTCTTTGCTCCCAAAAATATACTCATGATGCAAAATCTATCTAAACTTTATACTTACGTACCTCTCTCTCTCTCTCTCTCTCTCTCTCTCTCTCTCTCTCTCTCTCTCTCTCTCTCTCTCTCTCTCTCTCTTTTAAATTAAAACAGCGTAGATAAGCGAGATTATATATTTTCTTTACACTTGTATTAAGCATAGTGAATAGAGTTTTTGGAAGTGGTTGGTTGGTTGGTTGAAAAGTAAATCGACATAATTCTTCTTTTTTGTCTTCTGGCACGCCCCAAAGCCTCCCCGATGTTTACTATGCACGACACAGACCCATCGCTATGTAAACTCTTGCATGCCATACTTTACTGTATGCAAATACAACAGTCGAGAAAAATAGTCTTGCCGGATTTGTTGGATTTTTACGAACCATCACTACTTGCTTCAACATCGACACATTTATATGACGCCGGCGCTGATAAACAACTCATCTGTGAGAAAACTTGATCTAGGAGTACGCCTGTTCGAGCGTACAAATGTATGTCAACAGGGCAGAAACAGACTGCCAGTGTTAGTTTTCAGCAAGCTACAGCAACAAAAAACTTTTAGTGCTTCACGGAACATTGAAACGAACGAAGTTAACATCAGCATTAACCTTAAAATCGGAAACTAAGGATGGTATTTGTGTACCTGTGTTCACCAACCCGGAGATAAAAATCTCATTTCAATGTATCATGTTTCATATGTGTGTTTTCAATAACCCCTGTTGATACGAACCCCCAATCGCGTGTACAAAACAGCTCATATGTTATTCAACTATTTAATGACCTACCTTATTTTGTTTTAAAAAAATGTGTTGATATGCGTCTCTACAACAGACGTTTACTTGGTGTGAAAAAGAATAACAACACGTGACCAAACACAAGGTATAAATATGTAATAGTTAACAAATTGAGGGCATAATGTTTTTGATTTTGGTCTGCTTGGGGAATAATGATCTTAAAATTCATCATTTCATTGAAAAACATCTGAAATTGTTGAAATTACAGGACAGCTGAGGAAGCAATTTGAAAAATATAATCAGAAACGTCGGATATTTTGACATAAAAGTTAGATACGTCTCAGAAACAAAGCACGGAATATATTTCAAGACATTCTCAACTACTTCACGAACGCAAATAAAGAGCATTAATCATCGAATATTAAGGTTTAGTTCTATATTGTAATTGGTCAACAAAAATTTTCATTCCACAAGTGACACTGTGAGAGGACAATAGAATCAAATTACTCCATTTCGATCGTCAAAAGCTGATGAAATTTGCTGGATAAAACCCTGGTCCACTGGTTCAGTCTCAAAGGATAAACTTTTATATTGCCAGAATGGGATTCGGCGACACGCCAGTGATGCGCAAGATCGCGTTCATCTTTTTGATTCTGTGTTTCGTCTTCGACATAATAGGGTTCGCCATCCCTTATTGGTTTGTATTTGATAGCATCAACATCAATATAAATGGCGGTCTCTGGAGTGTGTGCGTTGAGAGCAGTATATTAAACTTCTGTGAGAAAATGGAATATTACTTTGCAGGTAAGGCATATAAATGTTTACGACGATGACAGTGACGTGAATGACTATGTGGACGACGACAACGACGGCAACTGTGATGACTACGACGATGATGATGATGACAATAAATGAATAAACAATTTTATAGACATCTAAATGCATACACTAGCTTCAAGGAAAAAAAGCTCGCAGGTTGTTCATATAATGACAATGACGAAGAAGACAATAACAATGTTGACGACGATAATTTATTACGCAGTATTATGCCAAACAATTTCGCCACGCACCCCCCCCCCCTTCAAAATCACTTTTTTTCAAATGAACCAAATAATTTTCCTCAGCTGCTATTGAACAGGTGTAAAAATAAATTAGCGGAAACAATTTAGAAAACGGTAGCATTATGTCGTATTCAAAAATACAATGTGCAGAAAAATCATGAAAAATAAGAAAAAAGCTTAAAGCACAAACAAAAACATAAGTATTTATCTTCTTCTACTTTTTGTAGTTTAAAAGACATTTGTATCTTTTATTCGAAACCCAACTTTTGCCATGGTAATGAGCAATGTGAGGGAGCGAGCCTCCGTTGCCTCCATGAAGTATATGTTGTTTGTTAGTGTTTTATGTTTTCTTGTAATTTTAGATGATCAGTTCTAAAATGTATATTTCTGTAGTATTTCAAAAGTCCGGTTTCTTTTAGACTGACGTCTTTCTCGAAAACCTGATTCTTTCCATGATTATACATTGTGTGAGGTGGTGCTGGTCTTAATGCACTCCGTGACATAATATCGTCGTTGTCAGTCATTTGGGCGTTATATGACGTTATATCGGCCCTTCTTTGGGGTCTATATACACAGTGTATGTAGTGAGTCGAATTTTGACATTTATATCTTTTTCTCGAAATCCATATTTTCCACATTGGCAGGTAGGTGTAGGTCTCTGTTGCCGCCATAAGATATGTAATGGTTGTTAGTGTTTTTATCCCTTTTTTAGAACTTGTGTAGTCCGTCCAAAAGAGTCTATCTTATAGTCTATAAGAAGGCAAAACTTTGAAATGAATCTCTCGAAAATCATATTTTTCCTATGGACATGCGCAGTGTGAGGTGGTATGTAACACCCCACCCCCCACGTATTAAATGGAGCATTTTTAATTGTCAAATATAGGAGGCTATGATTCGTTTTGTTTCTGTTTGTGTATATTTCTTATTCTTCATAATTTTTCTCCTTATAGCTTGCGTTTTCAGAAGTTTTTTTTTGTTTTTTTTTTTGTATTTAAACTAAATTTTATCTTTTTTCTACGCTTCTGTTATGTGAAATTTGTTTACCTTTTCTACATGTGCTGAGAAAGATGACTCTGTTGATTCTAAAGATGAATTATGTGAATTCCTTTTCTTAGATCACTAAAACCTTTCATTAAATGTGATATATCCAAGAAAAATTCCTTATTCAACTGTTATTTTTTTCCCATAATAAAATATGAATTTCATGCTTGATGGTTAGAATTATGAAAGGAGCGATGCGAGCAAGTTTTGTTATTACTTGTCATTGAGTTTTTCTTCTGAAATCCAATAATGTCATTCCCCGTTTAAAGGAGTTTTGAATCTAACTGACAAATGTAGTAGAGAATACATAGTATGCAAGTGGAGTTAATATGTGTTTATTTAGATCTCTTGTTATATGTGAAACGAAGAATGATTGTTATATTTACCTGCAGTAACAGCAGTCATCGGGCAGACACTACTGCTGCTGTTCGCTACTTCACGTAAATTGTGTCCAATTCACTTAGCTATAGCCTCGAATTGCTTAATCCCGTGCTTTGTTATTTTACTTACTAGTGAGGCACTCCCATCTTCGATATTCAGAACAAAAGAAGATTCAGTATAATCAATTATGCATACATTTACCTAGAATCTTCATTCTTTTATTTGGTGTTACGATTTGTGGTCATCGTTTAGAGCCTGCACTGAAACGAAAGTCAGGACTGTCTGAGTTCGTGCGTATATATCTTGTGCACGTCTTGTTATCAGACTCAAGCTGTATCATACCTTGTCTTCAAGATATTGCTGTCTAAGAAACATGGCTGTCAAAAATTCCGTCATCTTTTTTATTCACCAGGCTTCTTTTACCAGTTTATAAATTACAATGAATTTTCCATGGGATAATAAAGAGAGTATTACTGACCACAGAAATTATCGAAACAACTAGAACATCCAATGAGGGCGATAGGACGGCTGAAAAATCAAACATAAATTATTTTGTGTTCTTTTCGACATACGTGACGTGTTTTGTTTCCTTTTTTAACAAATCTTTCTTTTCAAAATTTATGTCAGTAAAATCAGCAGAAGAGGTCATTCACATAAATGACTAAAAGTAATATCTTCATTTTAACTATATATATATATATATATATATATATATATATATCATAAAAAGCTCGACGTTTTTACTTCCGTTCCTGTTTGTATACCCATGCTCGCTATATATTTTCTAAATAACCTATGATGTAAAATGCTGCATTTTCAAATAAAATTGTATTGATTTTAATTTTGACTATGCCACTGAATTAAACTTGCAATTGCGTTTCCTTTTAGACTCCTTTTTAAGATCGCTCCGTCCTGTACAGGCGTTCTCGATCCTGTCGTGGATGTTTTTCCTGGCAGCCCTGGTTCTCTTCATCGTTTTCATGTTCATCCCCAAGAAGAAAATACTGTACCTTGTAGCCGTCGTCTTCAGCTTCGTAGGAGGTAAATTAAGGTCAAGGGCATCGAACCTAAAATAAGAATGCCACACTTACAGACAGGCACAAGTTTGAAACTATTTATATCTGTATATCAGCCTGCCTGTTTGTAGTTTTGTCTGCCTCTCCGTTGAAAAAGCGATTTGATATAACAGTTCTGTGGGTTTAATCCCCACTAGTACCTTTATTTAATGATAATTGCACTGTTTTCATATGTCACCGTAACATACTTGTGCGTTTGATAAAATCTAAGAGTATCGGATTTTTCCTGTATATTCATTTGTCTATCCCATCCAGTTTAGATTAACCCCGGTAGGTCGCAAAACTACAATAGTGAATTTCAAAATCGGACACAGTACGTAATTATTTTCCCTGTATATTCTCTATATTTGTTTCTCAGTACTGAACTTTGCAGTGTATCTAAATCTAAATAAATCATATATTAATCAAAATGATCTTCCTAGACAAACTTACAATAAAGTTTTAGTCACAGGTTATCCGGACTTTTCTGAGAGGCTGAACTGTAAACAAAGCTGTATGCTATGGTTCACATATTTTGACTTACGGGACAGATTAAATTTCTGATCACTCACTGTGCACTGTAGTCAAAATGTTCACAGATGACCATAATCATCATATTCTAAAGAATAAACAATTCCCTTTAAATCAGTACGAAGAATGCCTAAATCTAAGCCAACGATCACCACCAAAATGATAAAAACTGCCTCGCTTTCGAATTTGACTTACTGACACCTTTGAGTTGCATGGTCATAGTGACTGTAGTTACGAGTACAAGCGAGATAAAAAAAAATGCTTGCACATCGAATCACGATATTCCTTCATCAGTGCCTTCCTCGTGAAGCAAAAATTCAGTTTGCATAGACTAAGCGGTCACTATAAATATGCTCCATTGACGGCTTACGGCAGGGAGAAACCATTCTTTGCTTAGGAAACACCTGGCCGCTGACCGTGGAAGGCAGGTGACCGCCACATACAGGAGATTAATTAGGAAATTTCCCGGGGGGGGGGGGGGAGGGAATTATAATAGCCGTTGTGAACAGGTGACCGCTCAGTAAAGGTGACCGTTAGGACAGGTTTGACTGTATATATATATATATATATATATATATATATATATATATATATATATATATATATATATAAAATTATATATATATAATATAAGTTTTTCAAGCACCCCATTGATTAAAAAGAAATACAAATTTCCATGCATCGAACTAAATGGTTGGTCATTAAAGTTTAATACACCAAGGGATCGACCATTTAAAGGGGTGGAGAGGCTTGTGCCCTAGCAATTTTTACTTGAGGAAAAAAATCCGGCCGTCAGATAGCTTGAAAAATATATCCTTGCTCTGATTTATATATATATAAAGAAAATAACCTATAATATCCATTAAAATGATTATCTCGAGGTAAAAGAAAAAAAAATTCTGACTTGAAAGAGTGTCCCAAGCACTCCTTCCCCCCCCCCCCGAAAAGTAAATGGTCGGTCCCTAAAATATATGACAGTAACATGTAATGTTACACCGTGTTGTATACGTCGCACTTTTGTCAGGCAGTGGCTTTACACTAGCCTTGTTCTTGAAACGCTCCCAGCACGGGAGAAAAGGTAGAGGGCTCTCAGATTTGAGATTGTGAAAAGGGTCTATTATCTGACGATAAAACAAATATAAATGTATTTAACTATTACATTTCTCATTATGATTTGCCCATGGCGTATGAATTTGAATATAATTGTTTTCATCCATATAGCATTGCTTCCGTACCCTTGAAACCCAGTGATGAGTTTTCTGTTTTTAGTCCAGTCATTAACAGCATAGGAAAATAACGAGAAATTCGACATTTAATCTACATTCCCTAATGAATAAAACACATTACACAATTTCGTCGAAACCATATCTGCTTCTCGTGTTCACATTCTTCTGTTACAAGACCAAAAACCTAGGGGTTCTGTGAAGTGAGAGGAAAACAGAATCTGAGCTGGATGAAAACTTGGACCTTGAATACCGAGTAACCTACAAGTACCTGAACCGTTGTAATATGTGTACACTATCCATAGGATATTTCTGTATTGTTTACACGTTACCAATGGATACAAAGTTGCAAAAGTCTACTAGACAAGGTCCATACCTTAAATTCCACTGTGTAGATGGCACACTCATTTTTTGGAGTATAATCTATTTCATGCGGGGTTTTTTTGTGTGTGCTCTTTTTAACTTTTTACTTTTAACTGATATGCTGATATTATAACAAAGTTCTAAAACAGAAAATTTAAAAAATGTTAATGAATAACCCCCTCGTATCGTAGTAAATTGCTTGCAGGTTAAACTTTAGATTCTTTCTCTTTCTCTATTTTTTTTTTTTTTTTGCTTGCCTGTTTGCCGTCATTTTTATTGCCTGTCTTTTCTTTTTCTTTCTTTCTTTTTTTCTAATCTTTTATTTTTTCTTTTTTCTCTTTCTTTCTCTTCTTTTTCTTCTTCTTTATCCTTCTCTTCTTCTAAGAATATAGAAAAGTTTGCCTCAAAGAGGATTTGGAACTCAAATCCAAAGGTATATTTCTATACTTGTTCCAGGACAAAGATTAATGATTTTATTTGAATTTTAAAACAGTATTCCAAATGGGAACAACTCATATGTTGACCGCATACAAAATTATTGGAATATGATTGGTCAATTATCAAGATAAAAAATTCAGAGATGCACAACAACAGTTTGGCTTTGCTGGGTTCAGCCTGATTTTTTATGCTGTTTTGCTAGGACACTTGAGTTAGTTTTGCTGGGCAATGAGAGTAAAGGGTCTGACCTAAGGACGCAACACGGCAGCCGACCCAAATTAACCTAGGACTCCAGCATATGAATCCAGCAAGCTAACCACTAAGATACCGCGCCTAAGGTTATTATTAGGCTATTGGTGTGCGTCAGAAACACACAATAAATACCTGGTTTGTTGCGTTGAGCCCTCATTTGCCTAAAACGCTTTTTGCTCAACTGTATGCTTAGCGTATAGGTCATGTGGCTTGCAAGCGGAGTGTAGGCCTAAGTCACATGACGACTGGCGATATATATCTGGGTGACAACCCCCCTCCCCCTCCCTAAAAAAAAAAAAAAAAAAAAAAATTTAAAAAAAATGTCTGATACACTCCGATTCATAAGTTTAAATGCAGATATCTAATTTCTGATCCAAATATATGAAATAATTTTTTTACACACATAAACGAGTTACTGTTTGATTTATTAACACCCGAAATTATTGACCAAAGGAAGATTTTATTTTAATTAAACAATGCTGATCCATCAATCGTTCTCAGAGGTAGCTGCTACAACTAGCGTTCTGTATGCAATCAATCGTCCACATAGCCTACAACGGAAGCTAAGAATTTTTTATTTGTTATTCTTTCAACAAATACGTTTATGTAATGGTTATGAGGAAATAAATTCATTACATGTAAGTTTACCAGGGTGTTCGGAATGGTATGACCGTCTTGAACCCCATACATCCCGAGTTTTCCACTCAGTGTTTATATAGGGTGTAAGACGGTCATAAAATAAACAAACATATAACTATCAATCTCACAGCCTAAATGATTTTTCAGTATAGTGTTGTATCGGGTTTTAAAACCATCTAATTAATTTCAGTAGTAGAATTAAACGTATCTGGACAAAGATAGGTCAAAGTGTTCTACTTTACGCCAAGCGTGAACGTGTTTAAGAAGGAAATATTTTTTTCCTTTTTTTCTGAAGAAGACCCGTAATAAAACTATGCTGCCAATACACAATTTTACCGTCGCGAATCACGTTAAAATTAGCAACATTTCCTTCCAATCGCCAAACTATAAGTGGAAGTTTATTTTTAAGGGTTAATTCTTTATTCCAATGTAAAGTCATGAAAAACTATTAGATTATGCACCTGATTTTTATCTTAAAAAGTGGATATTAGATTATGAAATCCTTAATATCTCGTTCATTTCTTCTTTTATATGTATCTTTCTTTCTTCATCATTTTAAAACGTTCTTATTTTACAGCTTCCTGCGCATTGATAGCCTTTGCGGTGTATGCCGGGAAGTCGGAAGTGGGAATGAATAGGTCCAGCGCATCCTTCGCCCTGACCATTATAGCCTTCATACTGGGGCTTATTAGCGGATTCATCGGTGCCTTCGACTACCTGCGTATAGGTAGGGGTGAGGATCAAATGTCAAATTTTCAGAACTCATAAAAAGGACGGATATTTTTTTTTATGGCTTCCAATTCTATTTATTAGCGTGAAACCTCGATGTGCTGTACAAAGTTCCAGTCTCGGGCTCGGCCAACGTGGGTATGCGAGAAAGCTTGCCAGTAGCTTCCCGTGGTTTTCTCGGGTTCTTCCACCACCAGATATACTGGCCGTCATATATAGCCTGTCATGTGCTGAAAAATAGCGTTAAACCCATAACAACCAACCAACCAAACGAGAGAAGAAAGAAAACTCATTGGGAATGTGTTCGTTGGTTGTGTGTACGTTATCTTAATTGAGAATATGTTAGTTGACTGTGTGTACATTTATCTTAATTGAGAATATGTTAGTTGGCTGTGTGTACGTTATCTTAATTGAGAATATGTTAGTTGACTGTGTGTACTTTATCTTAATAGCGTTAACACAAAATATTAGAGTAAACAAATTATGTTTATAAAATTTCAAAGCAACGTTTTAGCTTCCTTGAGTTTTTTTTTACAGGCCATTGCATATATTTGAATTCTTGTGCTTAGTTGTGTGTACCATGCTTTGCTTACAATATTCTCATAAAAATTATTTCTTTAAGCATTGTTTTTATGTTGTGCATAATGAACAGAAATTGACCAACACCGGGAAAGTCTCTACCTGTCTGTCTCTCTCCAGACAATTCCACGTGGGTTTTTGTTACATAGATACTTATACTGTGGTAGAAGCCAGGTGTGCTCTTAGATCTGTGCCGACATAAGCTGTGTGCTCTTAGATCTGTGCTGACAGAAGCCGTGTGTGCTCTTAGATCTGTGCTGACAGAAACCGTGTGTGCTCTTAGATCTGTGCTGACATGAGCTGTGTGCTCTTAGATCTGTGGTGACAGAAGCTGTGTGCACATAGATCTGTGCTGACAGAAGCCGTGTGTGCTCTTAGATCTGTGCTGACAGAAGCTGTGTGTGCTCTTAGATCTGTGCTGACAGAAGCTGTGTGTGCTCTCAGATCTGTGCTGACAGAAGCCGGGTGTGTCCTCAGATCTGTGTATACCTAGAAATGGCTTCCATAGACTAACCGGTTCTTCTGATCGTCTACTCGTTAAATGGTGTTTTAGTTATACACTGACCTCTTTATTCGCATATTGCAATATTTAATCTCGGCTCTACTGGCCTTTTCTTAAAAATAATACTACGGTTAATTGGCGTCATGCAAACTCAGCCTTAAGGTTTCTATTGAAATTTAGTATCTGGGTATATTAGATATACAGACACATTGAGAAATAATGAAATTCTCGCGATGGTAATGTCCCGACTCACTTCTTCCGGCTAGTAATGATTTTCGACACACATCCACCTACCTCCCTACTTTCCACTCTAAACCCGCCATAAACCACCACCACCACGATTGAAATAAAACTGTTATTATTTGCTTGTTGTTGCAAATCCTACGCTACTTTGACCCTAACCAGAGAGCATACTGCTAAGGCGCTACGCTGCGTATCCACCGATCAGCTGATTTTAGTCGCACCGCGTACTTATCGTATGTGTCCGTTTCATTCTGAATCGCACACCACCTTTGGTCTTCAAAAGTATTTACCTGTATATATAATATACAAAAGTATTTACCTTTAAAATAGCAAGTAATTTAGATGCTATTATTATTATTATAGAAGACCAAAAAAAAAAAAAACAAATATCTGAATATTTTAATTATTATTTTAATTATTACTTATTCTGCATGCATGTGTATATGGGGTTTTTTATTTTTATTTTTTATCTTCTATAATAATTATAATGATTAAATTACTTGCTATTTTAAAGGTACTTAATTGTGATTTTTACAAAAATATTAAAATGCTAATATTCTTGATACTTAGTTATTTTGGAATGTGTGGCATATAATTAACGAAAATATGGTGTCTATATTCTACTTACATTACATTTTATGATTCAGATAATTTTTTCACTGTAGTTTCGTAGCCTTTATTTTAATTTTACTGTTTATAGCGGATGGTATTGTGCAAGTTTTATACAGTATAAATGTACCGACTTTTAGTTTTACCTGAGCGAAGATTCGCGTCGCATCCATGCACCTTACGACGTGCAATAGGCTGTGCTTTTACTATAAATAGCATTTTCTTTAACATTGCACTCGCTGTTTATAACTTTATTTTTCCAAATTAAAAAAGTATGCGTAGACGGATCAAGGTTTGGTTTGAAATTTTGTAAGGTATAAAGAGTCCTCAGCTAGATAGTAACTGGCTCAGGTAAATACTTTTGAAGACCGAAGGTGTACCATTCATAATTAAACGGGCCCATACTATAGTAGTGTGTATCCTTCTTGAGATGGCCCCTCGTACATCGAAATGCACGTTACACTTTCGCGTATTTTGTACAACAAAGCAAGATTGTCAAACAAAATTACCTCTACAGACAGTCAACGATTATATCCAAATATCCGGTTAGGTTTGTAATTACAGACCATATCTCCCTTTATCGTATGAATTTAGGTGATTTGATGCACAGAGTTGTGTGTGTATTTCAGTCACAAGGTCATGTTTCCACGGCATGTCGTTTCTGATTGGCCGATCAATTGGAATGTCCACCAATCCATGCTTTGTTTACCCGAATACTTACACGTGCCAGTCTTGTATATAAACAGAGTGGGCGTTCTAAATTTAAAACTTGTAAAGACCGAGCACGTAGAGCAAAGGTTATTTCAGCTATTTCGTCTATTGCTTTCTTCAGACTAGGAAATGACTCGCCTTTATTAATAATTTTCCGCACACACAAATCTTCACGATACATTTAAAATAAATAAATAAATAATACTCCACTATGCTAAAATTTGGTTTTGAAAAAAAAAACTAGCACACTTTCTTCTGCTATTTCACCTATTTCAGCTGTTACTTTTTACAGATCGAGAAAGCTCGTTTTTGTCCGCTATATTGGCTATTGCTATTTACAGACAGAGAAACACTACCTCACTTTTGTTCGGTTATTTACACTATTTCAGATAATTCGGTGATTGACTTTTGCAGACCAAAACTCCAGAAAATAATATCTTACAGATAATATCTAGAAGATAATAACCAGCAGATAATATCCAGAAGATAATATCCATCGTAAAATATACAACAGATAATATTCAGAATATAATATCCATTGTATAATATACAAAATGATTGTCACGGAATTGTATCGTTTATATCAATATGTATATGTGATAAAAAATGTATTCGGGTTTCGTTTCCGACTAGAGCGTTACTCGGGGGTTGTTTATTTTTTCGGCTCTAGTTATTTTGAAATACTGAGCGCAATTCACCCCATGCTGCACGTGCAAATTGCCTGCAGTGAAAACTCACGTACCTAGCTGCTGCGCATATCTGTCACAGCTAGAGTTCATATAGAGCGAATTCTCTATAAACAAATTACACTACGACGAGTCTTGTCAGAAAGCTTACCACTTTACGGGAGCAAAACTTCAGCTGTAGAGGTATGTGAAATTTAAGATTGTATTCTTTATCACTATTCGTTTTATATGACATAATTGTTTCATATATTAGATGTTTTAGAATTTATTCCAAATTCTACAGAGAGTCAATACCTAGGTCATACAACGCCATGATATTAGAAATACTATAGGCTGGTTCAAGTTAGCTTTTTGTTGTAACTGAACAGACGGGTATTATTTAATTATACGCAGCATGCATTGAATGATTAATGTAATGTGTAACGAGATGTAATTCATGTGCGCGCATGCGCGACATCTATCAATACAAAAGTACTAACCGTGTCATATGTACTACACGGTTTAGTTGTTTTACTTTTAGCTGTTCCATATGTATGGTTTGGTGGTGTGAAGTCACAGAACTCTGTGTGGTTTCGTGTGACGTGTACGCTGTGTCTGGTGACGTTGTTTCGGAAGAGTGTACTGGTTTTCTCGATGCGAGGGACCAAGGCTTCTCGACCAACGGGTCTGTGTTAATGTGAAGGCTCTCGAGGGATCCTTCAACAGACTGAGAGGGGTGGACCATGCGTGGTGGCTCCTTGACCATGGACTAGAGCGGGTGGAACCGGAGATACATCTTGGCCGTCAAACGGGCGCCACGATAGTTATATTTATTGCGTGTTCCATTTTATTGTTATCTCAATATTGCTATCTGTGCAAAATTACATTCATTCCCATTTCAATATCGCTATATGTGTGATAGATTCATAATTTCATGCATTCCCATTTCATTTTCGTTATATGAACGATATATTCATAAATTCATACATATTCCAATATCGCTTGATGAATTGATAAATTGATGAGTATCATATTGATAAGTGCATAAATCACATGCTTTGGTCACCCTTGGTACTTAATAAGACCTTGTTTATATTGGGGTGTAGATCATATACTCTTATTTGTTGATTGGTGATAGGATGCTATTCACGTTTGTTTAAAATTCCATTCGTTAAATTCATCTTTGATTTTTCTCGTTGAGTTACTTGTTGTTGATAGTTCCATGGTCGGAACTTTATAATTTTCCTTATCTTTTTGTTATAATGGTGTCAGATTTGTTCATCTTTAAATTGCGTTTATAAATAAACATCTTATTAACGCAGTTGCTTTCGGTGTCTTCCCTAATCCAGTCCCAACCCGGCTTCATCCTGTGACAATGATAATATCCAGAATAAAATACCCATCGTATAATATACAACATATAATATCCATCGTATAATATACAACAGATAATATTCAGAACATAATATCCATCGTAAAATAAACATATAATATCCAGTATATGGTATGAAGAGTATCATATATAGCAGATACTATCTATCGTATAATATGCAATTAGATAATATCCAGAAGATAATATACAGCAGATAATATAAATATCTGCATACAATTTATAAATGACAGTAGCTGATAGGTTGCGCAAGGTTTTGTCGTTCTTTTCCACTGATGTATATAAAATTGCCTTTGTTTCATCAGGTATCGTTGCAACATCCTACACAATCAATCCTGTAAACAAACTGAATTCTTTCAGAGGCAAAAATGACTATACATTACGGACTTTACTTACTATACATTACGGACTTTACTTGCTATACATTACGGACTTTACTTACTATACATTACGGATATTTTTCAGGACGTTCAAAGATGCGAGTACTGCAATAAAGGAATCAGAATGAAAAAGCATTGAAAAGACACGAAACACTTTTCTTTCAACTGAATTTAAAGAATTGAAAAGACACAAAATATTTTTCTTTCTACTGAATTAAAGCATTGAAAAGACACGAAACACTTTTCTTTCTTCTGAATTAAAGCATTGTAAAGACACGAGACACTTTTATTTCTACTGAATTAAAGTATGAAACACTTTTCTTTCTACTGAATTAAAGCATTGAAAAGACACGAAACACTTTTCTTTCTTCTGAATTAAAGCATTGTAAAGACACGAGACACTTTTCTTTCTACTGAATTAAAGTATGAAACACTTTTCTTTCTACTGAATTAAAGCCTTGAAAAGACACGAAACACTTTTCTTTCTACTGAATTAAAGCAGGAAAAGACACGAAACACTTTTCTTTCTCCTAAATTAAAGCAGGAAAAGACACGAAACACTTTTCTTTCTACTGAATTAAAGCATTGAAAAGACACGAAACATTTTTCTTTCTACTGAATTAAAGCATTGAAAAGACACGAAACTCTTTTCTTTCTACTGAATTAAAGCATGAAGAGACACGAAACACATTTCTTTCCACTGAATTAAAGCATTGAAAAGACACGAAACACTTTTCTTTCTACCGAATTAAAGCATTGAAAAGACACGAAACACTTTTCTTTCAGGTGAATTAAAGCATTGAAAATAAACGAAACACTTTTCTTTCTACTGAATGAAAGCATTGAAGCAAAACATTTGTATGTACTTTTGCTTTTGGCCTCATGCTTTTTGTACTCTTCGTGTTTTGTCTTTGGCTTTGATTCTAACCGGCAAATGATGAAGCCTAGAGTTCCTAAGTTGAGAATATTTACTACTGAAAGTGAACCGATTAATATCTGTTCTTTTTTCATCTGATTGCTCTTTTTCATGTAATCCTCCATTTGTTTCAGATCATCATCAATTTGTTCTAGCTCATTTTGTTCGATTCGTTGCAAAATGAACAGCCTGTTCAAGCTTGACTCTGTCATGCAGTTTGTTTGACAAACTGTTATTTTTTGCACTTTCAATCTTCAATTCGTTTGACATTGTTTTCTTTTGCAACTTTTCTCATCTCAAAATGCCACTTTTTATCGTTAATTGTTACTTCTGGTGTACTCACTTTTCTCACTGCCTAAATCAGAAACAAAGATAACAAGATCCAAAATCGCTAGTAAATATTGATATAAATATAGTATGGAATGTATAAAATCCTAAATTTTGATATAAATATAGCGTGGAATGTATAAAATCCTAAATTTTGATATAAATATAGTGTGTAATGTATAAAATCCTAAATTTTGACATAAATATAGTGTGAAATGTATACAATCCTAAATTTTGATATAAATATAGTGTGAAATGTATAAAATCCAAAACAATAAAAATACGAAGCTTTGTGAGAGTCGGAGCAGCAAACGGAGCGAGGAGACAAGAGCATATCCCCCAATACATCTTACAAAGTTCTCTGTTCGAGCTTCAGCATCACACGCGTAGAGCTTTTATGCATAACCAATATAAGTTTAGTAAATGATATTAAGGAAGAAACGACAACAAATATTATTTAAAGATATGGGGTTGATTCAATCTGCATATAAAAAAGATCTGAAAAAATGCATTGTAAAATAATACAGGCATGCTTATGAGATTTTGAAAATGACTTTAATGTTGACTCAATCATGAATATATTATATCTGCTTTCATATTTCATTCAAAGAAAGTATACCAATCATGTCGCATAGACTATCAGCTATGCATTTCTGTGTTTCTCTGGTTAAAAGAGTACTATGCACAATCTAAACACGGCAATAAAACACAGTGGCTGCACGAGGGAGGAGGGTAACGGTGGGGTGGGGGGGGGGAGGGGGAGGCGGGCGCCGTCGGGAGCTCTTTTTTGTCCCAGCTCCACTCATCTAAGTCAACGGTTTCCGGGCGTAGATGGGGGAGGGGGGATTTGGAGGTTGGCAACTGACATAAAGACATATAAACTGTTCTCTGTGGTAAAGTAGGGGAGCCACTAAAGAACATTGCCCCCAGGCGCCTCAAACCCTCGTGCCGTTACTGATAAAACATTCTGTCGCAAAGAAATTAAAAATTACCACAAAATTAACCAAAATCCGTTAATACAGGGAAAGTTTTTCACTATATGCATGAAATAAAAACCAAATAAACATTTAACGGTGTTCAAATACACAGATTTGGAACATACAATTTTGTTAGAACTTTCATTGAACATCTAGCGGTAACTGAAATTAAACTAAATAAATTAATGGAACAAAGAACACTTCATGCTGTTGACGAAGTCCAATCGTCTCCGGTGGCGAGACATTCCAGAGTATAAGCGTGCCTAAGGCGACGTGTATCAGATATGTGAAGCAAGGACACTCAGTCTGTGAATGACAGGCATGAATTTAATAAATAATATATATGGATTAGATTTTTTATTTTTATTTTTAAAACCTTTTTCACATTACCCGACGGGGAACCCCTTTGTGTCCCTCTCAACGCATATATTACCTGGATTGTTTTCAGACCTTTGACATAACCTTTGACCGGTCCAGGTTAGTAAGCCTAAGTGTTCAATCACCTATATAAAATACTATAAAATCTGATTAGTTTATTTGATCCATTCTTTATATTATTCTGAGTCATGGAGGAAAATTATTCGTTCCTATTACATTGTTTGGATGCGATATATTAACTTTGCCATTCTTGATCAAGATCCCTGTTTCAAGGGTCAGAATTGCCCTTAGAGTTAACTCAGGTTAGTACACTTTATGCCGCATTGTTATATTTGTTCCATTTATTGCCACAAGCAAATCTTTTGATGATTTTGTTTAAAAAGTTAGATAGTATTGGTGCTTAAGTTACATATGATGCAATTTCAGTCACCAAGTTTTATTATTCACATGTATTTTGAAATCCAGTTTTATAGATTTTGCCCTTAATGGAATAGCTATAAGTTAAAATGAAGCATATATATTCCACATTAAACGGCAATTTTATTTTAAGAGATAGTGATTTCATGCATTAAATCCTGAATTAAGTACTCAGCAGTAGTATATAAAATTACATTTACCAAAATTGTATTGCCGATACCACCGTTTCCGAATAATAATAAAAAACCCAGAAGGTGATTCTCGTCGAGTCCCAAGAACCCATGAAACCATCTTTTTGAACAAATTAATATTTTTATTAATTTAGTTCTCAGTTACGAAAAAATATTTGTTCACAATCATTATCAATAATAAATTTGAATTTCAACACCCAGCTACTAGCACATTAGCCACATTTTTCAACCTGTTTGTCTTTTTGAAAGTATACGCCAAATCTTTTCTTGCTGAACCTCAAAAGCCCCCATAATTCCTTAAAAAATCCCCCATAATTCCTTCTTCTTCAGGGCATTAGCTGAAATAACATCATTTTTTACAATCAGGCACCGCCACTGACACCAATAAGTCTGCACGCCACTTTTGTGGAATAGCATAGAAAAAAAAAAAGAAAAAAAAAAAAAAAAAAAAATACAAATTGGACTATATTACCATAAATAAATATAATACAAAAACACCTATTAAAAATATTTTTGGAACACATTCCTTATTACCAGTTATAAATTGGTGCATTTATTCACACATTGCGGTATGTAATATCGGCCCCACTGGCTTTCACAAAATAGAATACAATTGATATTGGGATCAGATAGGGTTTCCATGAAAAGTTCCAGTCTGTGCGGATCGACTGATGCATTGACAAACATTAAAAACGTTTAAGTAGCTAATAGCTCCAAATATCTTTCTGGCAAATTTGGAAAAAATTCCAACAACTTGAAAAAGGCCAAGTTGTTCTTTAACAAACTAATTCAAACGTTGAGGCGGTTGAATTCCTGGTATATATCCGTGTATTTAATTCACATGGTTATCTTTTGAGACTAGCCGTCACCTGAAATGATTATGTAACCATTATCGTTTCGTGGTCATAAAAATTCATATTTATTGGTCAATCTATATTGATGACAAATTAGTCGAGTCCTTGAATAAAATTGGATATTGTAGAAATTACAATATTATCGGACTCCAACTGATTTGAGAACAGTTAAGAAATCAACTGGAAAACTTGGATTCAGAGGCATCGGATATTGAATAAATCACGGTTACTTTATTTAGAACAGCAAACCACGTAAATTTTTCAAGATATACTAAAATACTTTGACGATGCTATTAAAAGAGTGCAGGAGTCGTCGAGTGTAAAAATTTAGTTCCACGTAGTATTTATTTAAAAGCTAGTTTCATTCGATAACGGAACTGGGAAATTACAATCGAGTCAACTCTCAATATTTTGCCCTACCAAATAAAATGTTTGAGACGTAGAAAATTCAAAATAGGCTCGTCTATCTCTCTGCTTATTTGTCTGTCTGTCAATTGGCAGCTATAAACATAATCACACAAAAGTTTGATTGATACGGCACATTATTGAATGGTGAAAACTATCGTCTCAAATATGACCTATTTCAATGAAAATAAAATAAAATAAGAATATATATATATATATATATATATATATATATATATATATATATATATATATATATATATATATGCACACATACACTGGCACACTTGCTAAATAAACCACCTGAGAAGATGACAGCTTTTCCCTTACATCATTAAAAGTATTTTAATGTAATAAGGGAGAAATGACGTTACTTTGATTTATACGGTCACAGTTTAAATTTCATTCAGTCATTCATTCTTTCTTTATTTCTTTCTTCGACTTTTTTCTATTTACATCCCCATTAATTTGAAAATTAAAAACAATATAACATGTTCTCTCAAAGTAAAACCGGGACTAAATTTCACAGGTATATTTCTGTCCCTGGTCTTTGTGATATACCGATTAATTTATACAGTTATTTGCAAAAATAATATTCCGAAGAGAAACAAACAAATATATTAGACTGCGTGAGCGTACATCATTGTTCAGTTCATCATGACTTTCGTTTCATTTCTGCAATACAGTCAAATGTATCTAAAATAAGATTCGTAATTTGCTCAGCGTAAACGTGTACTAAAAAGGTATATAATCGATATTCATCCCAGACCAATATTAATAATGGACTTAAGACATTTTGTAATGGAACATCACGATTGATTGATTTCGAATTTTCTTCCAATGGGGTGCCAGGCGGCGAAATTTTAATTTAAAGTTCATGTTGAAAGGCACATTTTTATCGATGGAGATAATTGTGACGAAACACATTGAAACCACATTGATCAATTCAATTCAATTCAACTGCATATTCTAATAACGATGTATATGCCCATAGAGTACATAATACATATAGTGCGTGCTTATAAAATGTTATAGGTATAAGTTTGAAATAGAAACCCTTCTATGAATATCATCAAGAGGAAAATCTATGGTGAAAACAGATTTTTGATAATTACCGTATATACTCGCGTATAATGCAAACAGAATAGACCTTGATCTGCCGGCGCATAATGCGCCGGCAGATCAGGGTTTATGTTGTTTGTTCCACTGATTTGTCCTTACAAACTGCATAGACCCAGATCTGCCGGCGCATTATGCGACGACAGATTCAGGTATATGCAGTTTCCAGTTGGTATTGAATTATACGCGAGTACATACGGTAAGCATCCTAGATATATTCATTGCTAAATATGCTATGCATGTAAGTGAAATAAGTAAATCAGTCAATCAGGTGGTGGATAGTTGAAGGATACAATTCTGGAAAATATATCTTTATCTTTTAAAATGGTACAAAGCATCTGATTTATACAATATTACTTTCTTACACATGCACCGATGACACAAATAAATTTATTACATGGTTGCATAGCTTTGAATTTATTTGAGACTTCATGATGCAAACAAGGCTTGATTGCATACTTATTTATGTAAAGTGTTTTCTTCACCCTTTGGGTAATGATACAACTTGAATAAGATACATACGGGTGGTTCGGTTCTTCCAATTGCTGGAACTATGGAACCTTTTTTAGGCACTGGCAACATAAATGGAGCGATGTTTAGTCTGTTTTGACAAAAGAATTATAAACTCGTACATTTGTTGGACATTTTCTTTTGGCAAAAAGTTTGATGTTTCCATTCAAGATGGCACAGATACATATGATAAGGCAAACATCGAGGCTACTGGCCTGGTTAACTTTGAGAAGTATATTAATGTTTTGGCTCTGGAAGGATCAGATTGTAAAATCCACTATCATTGACAGTGTTATTGTATTCCCAGAATTGAAATCAACGTGCAAATAAGTTTATGGCAGTATTTGTTTAATTCCAAAGCGTGGATAGAAATGTTAAGGCAACACAATTTAGAATTTCCAGGTATGGCGTATGGATCTCGAAAGTGTACAGAAAGGGATATACTCTCTTCAGGTTCTCTGTTGTTTTTTTTTTTTTTTTTTTTTTTGGGGGGGGGGGGGAGGGGGGGAAGATTCGGAGTACCATTTTATAAAATTTTGTTAGAATCTTGCATCAAAGCAACCACCTGGGTGGAGATGTTATCAAGAAAGCGTGACGTTTCATCTTTTTACAAAAAATAAATGATACAAAAATATCCCAAAATTGAATAAAATTTGTCTTTATAAATAAAGTAATGATTTCTTTATAGAAATGTATAATAACTAGCAAAAACATATCAAAGAAGCTTAACTCTTTGATGAGCAAGGTAGCCGAGTCTTTGTGTTTGCACCTCGCATTTACAACCCATGTCATGACATGACCCTTCACTTAGAGTATGGTCGTATAAGACAAATTGAACTCTGGAGCAAATGCAACCAAACTTAGCACTATGCATTAGTGCTGTTCCTGATGAAGAAAACGAAAATGCATTGAAAAGGTCCAACTATAGTCATCTCTTCCAGGTATCACTACACTAATTAAGTCAATAGGCTGTGTTTCCATCCAATTGTAGTACCTAAAGAAAATCAATTAATATTTTTCTCTGATTTTTCTTCGAGATTTACACTCCAGTAAAGAATGTTATTTGCATGACGTTTTAAGCAGCATTAAAGTCTAAAGAGAAAATAAGATGTTTATTGAGTTCAACCTCGTGGCTTTTGCGTCGGAAACAGGTGTGATTTTTCTGGTTCCAGAAAGGTCACTTACACAAAAAGGTCCAGACATTTCTTACCAATGCAACATTTTTTTTAGTAAATGCAGCCTAACGTATAGTGCTTGTTTGATATATTGTGTCCAGGTTAAAGAATATAACAAAGAGGATAGTCTTGGTGCATATGAACTTATAAATAACGCACTGGATGTGATCATAAATGCAGCAACATGAAGAAAATGTATAAGAAATGTAATTAGTGCCGTAATACCCAGAAAGGTAATCTACAAGAGCTAGACAAATATAATCAATCTTTATAGCAAATATTAGAAGAATAATAAACTATCTGTTATTTTAAATGTTTTTTTAACAAATTATCTAAGACATATATTGTCTACTTGAAGTAATCACTTGCATGTACTTATACATGGATTGTTTGTTCCGGGAGTACTTTTTAGAGTGCACGTAAAAACGAAATGTTACAGAGTTAGTTAACCTGCGTTTATGTTGCAAGTCATTGCATAGTATTATTGGTATGTATATAAATTCTAGTGCTAGGTAGTGTGTGCCATGCTTTGTTTAAATAAGACCAACAAAATTTATTTTAACAGGGTTTTCTCTGTTGTGTATATTGAATATACATTGGCTAGTATCTTGACACTCTCTCTCTCTCTCTCTCTCTCTCTCTCTCTCTCTCTCTCTCTCTCTCTCTCTCTCTCTCTCTCTCTCTCTCCAACACACTTATGTGCAAGTACTGATGCCTATATAACTTTATCAATACCATGCACAATTACGAAATTTTACATATGAAACCCAATTAATAATTTCGTATGAGAAACATAATTATATTTTCATGATTCAATAGAAATGACAGACAAGTTTCTTAAAAGTTCAGTAGCATCCCCAGAAAAAAGGATTGGCTATACAGCCTCATATGTGCTGGGATAATGTACCAGAAACTCGGAACAATGTGGCATCGACTAAATACACATTTGGATTGAGGGATGTATCGAGTTTCATAAACCAAAAGATCTACATGTTGTTGCAAACTCAAACGAAACAAAGAGAGCAGTAATCGATGTCTGTTTCCAAATGTTTGGGTAATCGAGAATAGTGAACTTTCACATTCTAATCTCATTTTGTCCACTGCTCTTTACTTCACGCGTGATAAAGCGTGGTTTGACTGCCAAGTGGCAATTATTCCAGTAAAACCCTTTTGAGTGAACGATCGAGATGCATACAAACTTAATAAATAAATGTTTCGTAAGAAGAAAAATGGTTTTTAGTAAATAAACTTAAAAATAAACAAAGAAAGGTACCATGATGTGAGCAGTTGTAGAGAAACTATATTATTAACTTGCAGATTTTGTAATAAAAAAATGATAGATTTACATGATCAGAAAAAAGGATTCGTATGCATTCACTTACGTAGTTTAAAAAAATTGAAGTAAATAATTCTTTCTATCATTTATAAAAAGAAGGTTTGAAAAATTCATCTAATGAACAGTATGACTTCTCATGAAAAAAACTTGTATCCAGTGTTTCATCGCTATTAGTTCATCTGCTAGGAAAGATTGACTTTCAAGAGTTTATACTAAACAATTTATCAGTAAATTGACCATAAATTGCATTAAAATAATTAATCTTCATGTAGAACAATACATTTTATATTAATCCCTAGGAACAAAATAAAATATAATCTCATAAAATAGAACGAATGTGTCAAACTGTTTTATGGACTTCCAAACATTATCGAGTCCCTTCACTAAGCTCTAGAATTTTGTCGCGAATAATTATCTTTGCTTGGGCAAAGCAACATTTCTCTAGAAAAAGAGAAATCGAAAGAACAATCTTTGCATCTTTTTCTCAAGGACGAATTGTATGACATGGTTGGGAGCCAGCATAAATATTGTTCTTTGGAGAGAGAGAGAGAGAGAGAGAGAGAGAGAGAGAGAGAGAGAGAGAGAGAGAGAGAGAGAGAGAGAGAGAGAGAGAGAGAGAGAAAATCACTTTATGCAAAATTGTATTAAAAAACAGGTTTATATCCCGTAATTTTCTGAGCATATTTTTCCACCACACAAATTACAATAGTCTTCTGCACTTTGTTCAACGATGATTGTATCATTTGATTATACACCTGTCCTGTAAGATTTTTCTTACGATTTAAAGAAAATATTTATTAATTAGACTGCCATTCAGAATCTGATTTAGAAGGCGATTTGCCGAGTAAGTCTTTTAATTAAAAAGAATGCACAAAGAAATAGACGAAAAAGCAGACGTATGTGCAGATAAGTGTTCCGTTGAAAGAGCAGTGTATGAATGAATGCATGAATGAATGAATGAATGGTTGAACAAGCGAACAAACAAATGAATTATCACACGAATGAGAATGAACAAGAGCATAAATAAATGAACATTAGGACAGTTTGCGATTTAAGATCAAATATAAGACTTCCTAGTTTTATTCACAAAATGACACTTCTTTCCATAAATTACACGAAAGAACTGATGTTACTTTTGAATGGAGGTTTTATTTAGTGTTTTTACAAGGTCAAACAATGAAAGAATTGTCTTCTTAGCCAGTTAGAGGACTTAGAGACAATAAAATAAGTATTTATTTATTTAATCTTCTACATAAAGTATTGATTTTGTCCTTGTCTGTTCTTTATGCATATTGCTACGAGCAGACCAACATAATTAAAATTAAAGCTTTGACAATGCTCGAGTGACATGATAAATTGCAGTCTTGGTTAAAGATAAAATTGAGGAAATCAAAAGATGTTTACCTATGATAATTTTAGGATCCATATTTGTTATTATTCTTTCTGAAGTAAAAAGTTATAATGTGCAAAACATAATTTTAAAACGTTACGGCGTGTCCTTCTTCTTAACAATTGCTCGATGGACTACGAAGTAGTTGATACCTCGAGTGCAACCTTACATGTTCTCGTTAAGTTAACCGTTATTTGAAGAACCATGTGCATGCCCACAGCTAATGTAATAATCCTCTATTCAAGTTAAAACAGATCTCTCGAATTTATAGCGTAGTACAGAATCGTCCAAACATAAAACCAATGCTCTCCAACACAGGGCCGCGGAATTTCTTTGATATAGCAATTCTCGTTCGGACCAACTCGGTTATTTCTACGAGACAAAAATATATCTCGGCTGTACGTTGGCGCAGTAATCTACAGAGAAAAATCATACAATTTGTTCGCTGGAAATTTATTCGCGGTCTATTCAGACCGCATAGGCTATTTCTACGATTGGGCTGACAGTAGGTTTGACCGAGAAGTTACAAAATGAAAAAATATTTCCATGCCTTCCCAAAACCGGGGTGGTCCAAATGACATCTATCAGCATACATTTGAGGGATGATATGTAGGATTGACCTCGAAGTTGCGAATGAGCCATCCTCTGTCTATAATAAGGAGGGGGAGGTAATTTTCCCTTATAATTATTTACATGATATAGAAACAACTATTTTGACCGCTGTGATGGTCTGATCTGGCGGTACCGCAAAAGTAAATAAATGTATACCTGGTATAACATACTTTCAAGAAATACTAATTTTATATTATTTTCCTATGCTTTTGTCTCTTTGTTTCTTTCTTTTATATTTACTTATGCAATATTTCGGAGTATCTCACACCTTATTACCATGTTTATTCCTTAATTGCCCGGAAATCATTGAAGCTGAAAAGACCGGAAAGTAGTAAGTGCCGGGGGTTTATTATTAAAAATTTCATTTTTTTTGTTTGTTTATATTTTAGCTTTTTGAAAATATAATAATAATAAATATATAGCTTATACATACGCATAACCAATTTATTATTACGTAATAGTCAAAAACTCAGCAAGTAACCATGACAACATGACTCATTTGACTTTTAACATGTGATTGTCTGCAATACTCTATAACGTTCATTCTGGACATTTAATTAACAAATTTTGGCATTTTGTTTAAATTTTTTTTGTCGTAATAATTACAAGAAAACTTGCGCCGAGTACCGATTGAGACTGACGACAAACTTATGTTTTGTACACTGACCGGCTATATTTGTACACTGACCAGCTATATTTGTACACTGACCGGCTATATTTGTACACTGACCGGCTATATTTTCCTCTCAAAGCGTTACCGGTGGGAGCCGAGGTAGCTCAGTTGGAAGAGCTTAAGACTCCTAATCCAAGAGTCGCGGGTGCAATCGCTGCCCAGGCCAGCCCGGGTCAGCTGTCTAGGTGTGTCCTAAGGAAAGGCATTTAGTTACCATTTCCGCGGAATTATATATATATATATATATATATATATATATATATATATATATATATATATATATATATATATATATTATAATGTGTTTAAAGTGTCGTTGAAACCAATACAAACAATACAACCAAACAAAACTAAAGATAAAATCGTTACCAACTTTTGGTTACACACTGGCTTCTTTATTCCCATATTGTAATATCTAATACAGGCTCCACTGACTTTTGACAAAATGTTATAACAGAAAATAACCATCATGAAAACTCAGCCTTAAGGTTTCTATTATTAGTTCCAATCTGCGCCTATTAGATCTACTTATTGATTGATACATGATGGCAACGCTCGAGTCCGTTAATATCATTGCAAATTGTAAATAAAACGCGTGAAATGTTAATATATCATTTCAGGCGAAGCTTAGAATACTTTTAGAAAATTAATCATCAGTTTAAGAAAAGGCTAAAACGCTCGATTACAAGCTAATTCAGATGTCGAGGCGGTTTTCTATTAAATTCAGGTGACTTTTAATATGTGCCGTTACGGCAGAAGATTAAACTGTCATTACCCTCCGTGGCAAAGAAATGAAAATGGCTGAAATGCAGAAAGCAGAATGTTTCCTGGGAGAGATCAACAACAACAATAAACAAAAAGGGTTCCCTTCCATGGCGACTAAACACGATGTGTTGAATAAATCATAACTCAGGGATTGATTAAATAAATCATAATTCAGGGATTGATTGAATAATTTGTTATTGGGTTTGTAAAGTAAGAATGGAAATTTGACATTAATCTTAAAATGGTCGGTTCCTAATAACGTTGGATGTGTTGGAAATTATAGTTTTAATGCCATGCATATAATGTGAGGAGAGTTTATTTTTAGGCATTCTCAACTACTTTAACGACGTACAGAAACCAATATTAAGGTATAGGTCCATGTAGAAATTATTGAAAAAACAAAAGTTTCATTTGATTTCTCCATTTCGCTGGTCAAAAACTGAGTCAAAATCGTAGAAAATAGACAGTCCAATTTCTCAATATCACCGGAGAAACTTGTAAGATGCTAGAATGGGTTTCAGCGACACGTCTCTGCTGTGCAAGATCGTGTTAATCTTGCTGATTCTGTGTTTCATCATCGACCTGATTGGGTTTTCCATCCCTTACTGGTACTCGAAGGAGTTCATGGTCTCTAGAATCAGCGGCAAGGAATATGCCGGGCTCTGGGATTGGTGCACCGAGAACTGCAAGGCATCATGCAATAAAATCGAAGAAGATAACCTTTCAGGTAGGGCAAACAATTATTTAGGACGATGAAAATTACTTGAATGACAATGTTGACGACGAAGATAATTATGAGCTTAGTGCTGGAGATGACGACGATGACGATGATGATAATGCAGTCTGCTCAGACTAATTCATACACTAGTTTATTTTGGCGACGAGAACAATCACGAGAACAACCACGAAGACGACGACGACGATGATGATGACGTTAAGTGCATGAACAATTTTGACGATAACAACCAATGGATGTGCTAGTTTTAAGGAAAACAAAATCGCAGGTAGGTCAAATAATAATGAGAAAAACGACGACGCTGAGCTTACATAGACGATAACTGACTTCAAAGTATAAATCAGACCCCATTCCTGACTCCCCCACCTCCAATCATTAAACTAATTACTTTCGAATCGACTGAGTAGTCTTTATGAGCTGCTATGGAATATGTGAACAAAATATATACACAGGGGAAAAAATATAGAAAACGAAAACATGTAGTCACAAATACATAAAATGTCGCCTTTAATGGACCTTGTCTTCTTCGTGTTTGCACCCCTTTCGATTGTCTTCTTCGTGTTTGGCACCCCTTTCGATTGTCTTCTTCATGTTTGGCATACCTTTCGAGCTCGATGATGTAGAATAGGCCCGATGCATGTCGTAAGAAGCGACTAATGAAGGCAGGAGAACCTGTGACTCGGTAGTTACGTGCTTGACTCGCAACCAAAAGCTGTGTAGGTTCGAATCCTACCATCACGTCAGCCCGAGTCGGCTAACGTTGTGTGTCCTTGGCCGTGGTGTGTCCTAACTGCAATTGCCTCAGCACTTACTAAACTACTTGTGTTGCTGTGCCGTAAAACATCAAACCACCATTTTTGTGTTTTTCAGTTGGAAATACATCGATGTTTTCATTTTTTTTAAAATTGGAAACCTTATTTTTTCCATGGGCATGTGCATTGTGTGGTTGTATGAATCTTTGTCCCCATCCATTGCTAATATGTTGGTTGGTAGTTGGTACTGTTGTAGGTCTCTAGGGCTTTATATTTTTTATATTGTCCGTTGTAAAAGGGTCCGTTGTAAAAGGTCTATCCCATTCATAAGGACACGTTTGAGATTTGTTTTTTTTTTCTCGAAAACATAGTATATATTTAGCAGACATTTTGACATTCATATACTTTCCTTGGAAATCGGATTTTCCCAAAGTCATGTATGGTGTTGGGTGGTGTTGACTTTGTCCCCTCCATGATTAATATGGTGGTTGTTAGAGTTTTACCTTTTTCTATGACTAGATATAGTTCGTAGTACACACACACACACACACACACACACACACACACACACACACATATATGTGTGTGTGTATATATATCCCATCCCCACCTCATGACGCACATGGTGGTTTCATCGGTGTTTTGGGCTTGTAAGGACTTTGTGTAGTACATTTCTAATTGTCGAAAGTCTTAGACGACATATAGCTGTGTTTTCGTTTATGTTTATTTCTTGTTTTTAATGATTTTTTCCCCTTTATGTTGAGTTTTTAGTAAAACATTTGTTTTGTATTTCAGACTAAACTTGTTTCCTTTTCTACATATTTCAGGTGTCTGAAATGTGTTCACTTTTCTATATGTTTCAGCTGTCTGAAATGTGTTCACTTTTCTATATGTTTCAGCTGTCTGAAATGTGTTCACTTTTCTATATGTTTCAGCTGTCTGAAATGTGTTCACTTTTCCTTAGGATCTGAGAGTGATTACTTGGGTAATAAAAAGATGAGTTTCATCAATACATTTTCTTAGGCCAATTTTCATATTCATGAATATAGTATTTTGTTAGTAAACTCCCTTGTTTAACTAACGAAATTTTTCCAAATTAACATCATTCATTATGATCTCTAAGCTTCAGAACTTATTCAAGGGAAGGTGTGGGTACATTTTGTCATTACTACTTACTTTGTTTTCTTCTGAAATGCAATAATATCGTTCACGTTTTAAAGCAGTTTTGAATCTAATCCTGCAGAAGGCAATAGAAGATAGATAACATGCAACTGGAATTAGCACATGTTTATATAGATCTCTTGTATATGTATAATACAGAATGACAGTCATAGTTGCTTGCAGTAATAGCAGTCATTGGGCAACTACTACTGCTACTACAGTAACATTAGTCGTCGGGCAACTACCACTGGTACTGCTGGCAAACTCCAAATATTGTCTAAAGCGTTCAACAAAAGTTTCATCTCGTGCTTCGTTATGTACCTATTAGTGATGCACTCCCAACTTAACATATTTTTTGGTTGTTGAGTTGGAGCAGACTGAAAGACAAAAATTCGGTTTCATGAATTATGCATGTATTGATCATTCATTTTACTTTTTGATTACGATTGTCATTAAACCAATCATTGATTGCATCTTACATTGAAATAAAAGTCAGACTTGACAAGAGCTCGTTCGTAGATATCTCGTGCCCTCCTGATGCTCATGGTTAGGTACTGGACTCAAACTGGTCCATGTCCTATCTGCAGCAAATTGCTCTATAAGAGACATGAATAAAAAACTCCATGTTTATCCATCAGGTTTCATGCTGGCTGATGTTTTAGTGTTCATTTTTTTTAACTGTTTTAATAAAACCATTTTACTACTTTCTACGATGCATCGTGTTTGTTTTCACGGGGTTGTAATTAAATTATTACCAGACTGACTACAGACAATCACCAGAGCAAATAGAATGGTCATAGATACAGATAGGGTGGGTTGAAGATCAATTCGAAATAAGCTTCTTGTGTTTTGTTTTCTTTTTAAAATCTATCTTGTTCAAAATTTATCTCAGTTGTCTCAGCAAATGGGGATCGTCTCATTCCAAGGGATGCATAAAAGCAATACCTCCATTGCATGTATCATGCACCCCGATAGAGGTTTTTGCTTCCGCTTTCTGTCTATATACATATGTTTATTACATATTTTCGAAATGTCTGACGATTTACAATGCTGTATTTTCAAAATATTTGTATTCATTTGAGGTTTTACTATGCCACCGAAATTTGTTTTACGATTCCGTTTCCTTTTCTAGATTCCTTTTTATACTGGCTAAATGCTGTACGAGCGTTCTCGATCCTGTCCTGGATCTTTTTCCTGGCGGCGCTGGTTCTCATTATCATCTTCATGTTCTTCATGTCTGACAAGAAAGTACTGTACATGGTAGCCGTCTGCCTGATCTTCGCCGGAGGTAGGTTAAGGTCCAGTGGATCTAATAACTATATAGTACTTCCTCTGTAATTGACAACTTAAGTTTGGATCTATTTATGTCTGCGTATCAGTCTGTCTTCTTTGTCCTTTGTCTGTTAGTTGTCTATCTTTCCATCATGCTCTCTGTCCGATATATATATATATATATATATATATATATATATATATATATATATATATATATATATATATATATATATATATATTGTTACGACTCTAGGGGTAATGTAACAGAATAAAAGACACAAACAAGCTTTCAAGATTAAAATGCAAATCTTTAATTTCCTAAAATATTAAAAGAATTAAAATAGTTCAACAAACAATCAAAGTGAAAGAATTAAAATAACTTCCAGTATAGAATATCCTAAAAGTCCTAAATTGTTTTAAAGTTCACTTCCTGATGTTAATCCGAGTAATCCGGATGAAGTATTCCGAATGAAAATAACCTGTACTTTGCTGAAACTGATAAGTTCTAATGTAATCCAAAATAATCCTTGCAAGTCTGGAATCTCACAAGTTTTAGAATAATGTCCGTTAATTCCACGGAGCTGTATAGTAATTCAGATGAATTAATAATTAAATAAATTCCACACTGAACTGAATAATTTCAATAACCTCTCTTCGTTCAAGCAATTGTAAAGAATGATAATTCCCAAGATTATTCCCTATATATCTTTACTAAGTGCGCAGAATTAAAAGGGAATATCCTTTCTCCGTCTTTAATAATATGGTATTTCAAAATAACACAACCCTCTAAGAACCAATCAGGAACTAGGTTACGCGTCATTTACCCAAAGGTCTAGCGTACTAAAAATCTTAAAGAGTAAACATAATGTTATTGTAGTATGGAATGTGACCTTTCAATGTTGATTTCCAAAAAGTACAAAGCCAGGTCGACTTCATTTCCCGCGCAATTGATCATGTGACCACTTATTGATCGAGCAGTAGTCGTATCTATACATATATGCTAACCGCTATTCAGAATAAAAACAGAGATCATAAATTAGTAAATTAAATCATTTCAAAAGGTAAAAAGGTATGATTCCGCAACAATATATATATATATATATATATATATATATATATATATATATATATATATATATATATGTAGTGAGTGAGAGGGAGAGAGAGAGAGAGAATGAGAGAGGGAGAGAAAGAAATAAAGAGAGGAGAGAGGAGGTAAAAAATTGACGGGGTATGGGAGGAATGTCCAGAAGCTAAACTACAAATTATACACAAAATGTAACGTGATAAATAGTAGTACTTTGCCTCAAATGTTAAGATAAAGGAAATGTAACATTTGTATGAGCCATCAGTAAGCCTATCCAAGCCGAAGATTGGTACTTTACGCTATGTACCATCAAAACACGACCCAAACACCTAATACAAAGAATTATTCCTATCTCAAATTACTAAACAGTTATACATTAGAATATATCGAGAATTCCTTATGTTAATAAATCAGGCAGGGTCCATTTTACGAAACTAATCCATGATACCAGAGTCTTGTGAATACTGTACATTATGACGTCTGATCCTAGAAATTGGCTAATAACTCGGTTTGTGAAATATCTTCCCAACAACGACTCCCCATACTTAGCAACAAATAATCATAAAAAATCTAGCAAAACTATAAACAGAGACGTAAATACAAATAGCACATACCCTAGGTTTATAACAGTAATAACAAATATTATATTTATATGTTCTCCAAGAACAAGACATGTATTGGACTACGATAGTTAGTAAGCCATTCTTACCATCGTGCGTCATATCGTATTGATTTTAATTTTTCTTCCAAAGAGTTAAGATTTCGAAATTATAAATGAAACTTTATGGAAAAGTGCCGATTCTTTTATTGAAGGTAAATCTATTGAAATATATATTTAATCATATATGGGATTTTCTTTTAAAATGATTGATTCTAGATAATGAAATCCTAAGTACCGACTTGAATTTCGATCATTGATTTTTTCTGTGCCTCATGAATTTCGTTTCATTTTATTTTTTTTTAGCTGTTTGTGCCTTGATCGCCTTTGCGGTGTACACCGGGGAGTCGAAAGGAATACTGAAGGAGTACAGTGCAGCCTTTGCCCTGACAATTACAGCTTTTATACTGGGACTCATTGTCGGAATCCTCGGTGTTATTGACTACTACGGGGCCGTCGGCGGGAAATAGAGGGCGGAACGATCAGGGGAAATTCGTAGAGAAGATTTCCAAGGAATTAACTTCTGCATCTCAACCACTTTTATCAAAGCCCATGATTATCTCATGAATCAAATCCATTCTATCTTTGTTGTCGATTTAAATAGGTCTTCATAGGTGAAGTATTACCAAAGACCGAATTTAAATAAAGATTATCTTATCTTATCTTATCTGATCTGATCTAATCTTATCTTGTATTATCTTATCTTATCGTCATATCGTATCTAAGCATTATCTGATCTATCTTATCTTATCTATCTTATTTTATCATTTGATCTTATGTTATCTGATCTGTCTTATCTATCTGATCTTATCTATCTGAACAAATTTTCTTCATATGGAATATATCCGGAAGATTTGTTCAATATTTACACACTTTTCAGACACATCTGTTATCCACCGAACACAATGTTAAGATTTTCTTTATATATTAACAATCTACTGAGCCCCTGGTCCAGAGTTTTACAGGACGGACCGAGATGTTCCTATTACCAAGAAATTTCTCATTGGGTGTTATAACCCTTTGATATTCTTAGTGCTTGAATGCTATATCTTGTTTTAGTTGATGGGGGAGTGAGGGGGTGTAAGAGTGTTAACAATATGTGTGTCTGTGTGTATCTAGAATGAGTTAATATTATATTCCAGAGTGAATCCGTGTCCGTGTCAACATCTCTTTTCGTTGATATATAGTTATATATTTAACTATGTCTGGTTTATACAAGAAACCTTTCGAATGTGAGTATCTTATTTTGCATGGAGATGTAGTTGCCTTTTCGTAGATTTTATCTTTGTATTTTTTCATTAATGTTGTAGAGCAGTTTACTTTGTACCATACTATAAATAATTTTCACTCTGATAAGTTTTGTTTTAAGATTTTAAGAGACTGTTTTCACTTTGTAAGTGACATTTGTTTCCCTTTGATGAAGAGTTTGCTAAGCTTGAACGTTGTACTATATTTTGTACACGCGTATGAATACTAAACTGAGTGTTGAATGGTCTGTTTTTCAGGAGTAGTTGATATCACTTCGAAAACATAAAAAAATTAAAAAAAACACTGCTAAAGAGAGCGTCTTCGTCGTCCACTGGCACTTTGGAAAATATGCTTGATTCAACTTCTTGGTAATGGATGGATGGGTATTGTAGTATTTTAAATATTTTCTTTCTAAAAAGAACCTATTATTTTTTAGGAGGAGACGTGTTTTTAGATATAATTTTGTGGGCCACTAACGCCAGTAGTTGATATATGGGTTAACTAGACCAATTGTAGTGTTGTGTATATACATCAGAGAGAACACGAAACTATGAAAACTAAAACTTAAATCTAATCAGACCACTCATACTTTCCTGTATCGCAATTTAAAATCAAGGTAAAAAGCACAAGTCAAGTAAGACTGAAGTGCGTGTACAACAGTATCATCTGCTGGCATTTTTACAGGTGAGTAAATGTTATATATTCCTTTTAGCTTGTGTTTCTTCGTCAGACTGTCATGTCATCAGCCCAGCGATATAATTTTATTCATTTTCAAATTACGACCCAAAGACTGATTGCTTCACGCTGCAGCAAAAATTAAAATTTACTACAGAGTCTGCACCAATTAGCATTATAATATTCACGAGGGGTCTGCGGCAAGATTCTAATGTAGTACTTTTAGTAGTTGCAGACACAATATACACTTTTCTTTTATGAGTTAATATTTCTATCTACTAGTGCAATATATACTGTACGTAAGAAACTGATTTGAAATGTTGGTAAAATCAAAGCTGTAGTTGAGGTTTTGATTTAAGGACAGAGTGTATATTTCAACGATCATATCTTCCGTACACTGGTCCGATTGTTGTTCACGTTCGACGAATTTTGTTGGAAGATATACACGTATATGCACGTTTTTTAATATATATATATATATATATATATATATATATATATATATATATATAATTGAACCAAAAAAAAAAAAAACAACCCACAAATGCCCATGAATTTGTGCGACTACTTTCGCATTAACTGTATGCTTCTTTAGGCACAAAATATATTGAAAGAAACGGATGGCGTCTATATATTTCTAAACAATTATGTCATTGATATGACGTCAATAGAGGATCTCAAATGGGTAATGACTTAACATTTAATTTATGAAACTCGTTGAATAATTTCCAACTTTTGTGAGTCTTGGCGAGCAAATGCTGGACATTATTAAACGAGTTTCATAAATTTAATATTAAATCATTACCCATTCGAGATTCTGTTTATCACATAGTTTTGATTTTATTGGAAATAGTTTGGAGAGAAAGAAGAAGAAACAGTTTCGTTCATCCTGGCTAAGACACTGCACCTTTCAATTGTTGTGCTTACAAAAATAGTCCCAGACGCTAGTTGAATAAATAATGCGCAGTTCTGTAATCAGTAACATTTAAAAGTAGATTTCTTTTTTTTTATAAATTATAATTCAAAGAGTAACTGGCCTTCAAAATCAACAGAATATTTGACACAGGCAACACCACTTATCAACAACGGATCTCTGATGGATATTCCTGTGTGATGTCACTCGGGTTAGGTTAGACGCGCCGTATACAATACATCGACGTCGATGAGAATGTTTACAATGTTTCCACTTAAAGCGTGTCAGTTCCTACTATGGATGCAGTATATTGTATACCTTAGAAAAAGTAGCATTCCAGTTATTGGTTATTAATTTTAAGGGGTGATTACCGGATACAGAAATTGTACTAAGTCTAGACGATGTTGCTGAGTAAAGTAATTCCAGATTTAATGTATTTGTGACCGGATATTTGCATTATTTTATTTGGATCGTTGCTGTGGTTGGAAAACTTTCTGTCACTTGGGAGACCGGCATTTGTCCACATTCTTCTCTAAACAGAGGTGAGTTTATTTACTCCTTTAGGTTAACATTTAAACCACGCTTGTCGTATGGTGGGGTCCCTGTTATAGGTTTATACCCCCCCCCCACCCCTCTATCCATTGACCGATATCCTTCATTTAATTTGTAACGAGCCCCTGTGGGATAAATTAGCCATATTCCGATAGGCGTAACCTTTTCTTTTCTCAATGCCTCTTGGGCAATCGATTCGAAAAATGGCCGCCAAAATGTTGATAGTAATAGTATACAAAAAAAGGTCTAGAAGGCGGGGTAAGGAACATTCTCACGGCCGCAGTCAATTAGTAACGAGAATACTGCGCAGGAATTTCATGGGCTTATTTGGACCAATCAGATTCACATAAAGTGAAATGTTAGCATGTTAACATATACAAAATATTAAATTGCACAGACTATACGTAAAGTGTACCAACTATGTGATAATAAATGATGTACATTATCATAGCAATCTCATATGTATAACGTGATCAAATACATGAGTCGCTAAAGAAAACTGAATCAGTAAAATCACAATATAGAGACAAACAGTCTAACATGTAATTATATATTTATAAATGATATATATATGTATACAACATATCAATTCTTTTATCACAATGTTATAAAATTTTATATAATGCCTGTATACAATTTTATATAACACCAATCGATATTGTGCCTGCATTATCATAGCAATCTCATAGGTATAACGTGATCAAATACATGAGTCGCTAAAGAAAACTGAATCAGTAAAATCACAATATGGAGACAAACAGTCTAACATGTAATTATATATTTATAAATGATATATATATGTATACAACATATCAATTCTTTTATCACAATGTTATAAAATTTTATATAATGCCTGTATACAATTTTATATAACACCAATCAATATTGTGCCTGGAGAGGTGAACAGACTGATTAAATAAAGTTACTGGCTTGAACGGTTAGATACTTTGTATCCCAATGGCCTTAATGCTAAAGTATTATATAAAATTGTATAAAAATTAATAAAAGAATTGATATGTTGCATATATATATATATATATATATATATATATATATATATATATATATATATATATATATATATATATATAAAATTGTAAGTATGACTGTTTGTCTCTATATTGTTATATATATATATATATATATATATATATATATATATGTATGTGTGTGTATGTGTGTTATAATCACGCTAAACATACAAATGCTGATCATTAACAAGAACTATAGATTGACATCCTGTAATCTTTGAAGGGGTTGGGGGTGAGGGGGTCTAAAACCATTATAGCGGAGACTGATGCGTACGAACACTCAAGCCAAGGAGAGCATCTGTATGATTTTGTAAAGTCGAACCGTATCATAATCCAGTCAATATTTTTATAACTGTAGCAGCAATACCATGAATTAGATATTACATATATTCGAATATAATGATCAATTGTCATGTACCTTCCTTGACATTATAACTAAAACATAATGGTCAATTGGCTTGACTGTATAGCTAAGGCAGAAATTATGTTATGTTGTGATGACAAGGCTAAACTTGTATGTAGATATTTGAAAAACAGACCCTACTTTATATATAACAGAAAATGGTCAAAACTTTCTGTTTAAACTTATTTAAATCTTTTCATTTTTCTCAACACTGGTCAGATTATACATTTGCATTGCTTAGTTACTTCACCTAGTATTATACCGCTTAGGAAGCAATCTCCAGCCAAAAAAAAAAAAATTTTTTTACGAGTGTCTCTTTTACACATTATCCGAACCAAGGAACCCTCCTGATTGCGTAATTAAAATTGTATGCATTGTCTTTGGAAACAGTTGTTTTATTTTAACACATTTCCAATCATGAGTTAATATTCCTACTTTCAATAAATATATGTCTCATTTAGGGCATCATATTTTCGTAAATTTAACTGACGAAAATTATTTCGGGGACACCCACTTTTTATTCACTATTTTCAACCATAAACAAGCGTCTCTTCCTATGGAAAGACTTTCAAACAAATCTCTTTGATACCTCTATCTGTACACTCTGTCCTAAGTTAACGTGTACAGTAAGTTACTAAACAGGTACTTTTACCTGTTAGTAATCAAGGATAATGGTGTAAGAGAAATTGTCGTCTTCATGTAATTGAGAACCACCTGAAAGTGATAAATAAATAAATAAATAAATAAATAAATAAGTAAGTATCCACGTGACCGTGTTAAAGCAACGATGGATCGGAGATCTCATTCTGAAGTATTAATGGTCCCCAGATGTGGAGATCGTTCTGGCAAATAGAACTAGCCGTTCGACATGTTCATAGAAATCGTTTGAAGGTTGTTGTGAGTTCAAATCTAGACTGAGCGGGCGGTTTAGGCTGTTGGTGAGTAAAATTAATCATATATTAAAGGGGAAAATGTGCACAACCGTACTAAAATCTCAAACCCGGATCTCTCGAATGCTAACCGCACCTTTTTTCTTATCTTTTATTAAAATTATAAACATTATGCATGCAAAACTGTATACATTTTAAATATCAAACAATTGGAAAACAATTGAAAATATATCATTCAAATTAGAATTTGCATGTGATTTTGTGATTTGTCAAACAAGGATAGGGCTGTCTATTAAGAATTATTATTCAGAAATAATTGACTTGTCTTCCTATGCATAATACGCATAGCGACTCTGCCATCTAAACCATCCAAGCCGAGGTCCCTTGCAGGTACCGGTGAAAAATAAATACTGCATACTTATGTTCTGTAGAACTGATGAAAAACATGGTTTTCACCAAGAAAACAACATAATTTTTAAAGTAACATTGAAATAATGCGGATGTTTTATATTATATGCGATGGATACAATGAAAATGACGGTAAGGAGTAACCAAATCGAACGATAAACAGTGAAAAGTTGCATACAAAGAATGTAACTTTATAGCAAAACAAAATTAAATATTAATTAGATATACATTTTAAAAAAGTAGCGTCTACTGACATGATGAAAATTGTTTGCCTCTCTGGCTGCATGCATGTCTGTTTCACGCTCTCTCTTTTCTCTCTCTCTCTGTCTCTCTCTCTCTTATCCATCGACAGGAGTAGGAGTAGGAGTGGATAACGAGAGAAATGAAAATCAACTTGAACAATACGCTTTTGGAAGGATCAAGTCATTCATTGCATATACATACTGTTATAAATGTAAATTTGTCGGTTATTCAGAAGCAGTGATGCACGATAAAGCAAACCTCCCATTTTTACAACAGTTGTTGCCAGTGGGCGGTACAGCCGATACAGATCTGCTCTAAACGAGTTTGAAAGACACGCTATAACTTGATGGGCCACCATCAGCTAAGCTCCAAACAAAACAAGCAAGTTAAGTAAATGCAAAAACATAGCTGTTATGCTGACACCCAGAGGCACAAATTGACGACAAGGATATGACGGCATTGTAAAAAATCCCCATTCATTCGTGTATGCCTAGATACATAGATAATTACGTATTTACAGACATACGTACATACGTACATGCATACGAACGTGCAGACAGGTAGACAGGCATTGCTGTATGTACTAAACGCAGTAAACTTTTATATAATAACTATAATAATAATAATAATAATAATAACAATAATAAATAATAATAATAATAATCATAATCGTTATTCTTGTAACATTGGTCACCGGTCCAAATTTCATATATTCATGACACATGGCATAGTCAAGAAACATATCAACTCTTTGACAGAAACACTGACTCTCTAACTATTTTAATATTTTGCTGGATAGGGAGTAAAATTATATAAGAGATTGATATTATTACTAATTCTCTGCATACAGTCATAGCACTTGATGTAGTTTGCATTATAGTAAATGTTTGAAGGTAAATTAATCATTTTTCAAATTATTATACATTTAACCAATTAAGTGAAACTTATCTTCTATACATCTACAAAAATGAAACAGTCTGTCAACATAGTTTTAAATCTATCTATAGTTTGCCAGTAGATGTGAGTCTGCATTACTATATACATAGTAAGAGCACACTGTGCTTAATGTATAATATTGAGAACTGAAATCCTTTCTCATCTTATTATAAAATTGTAATCTATTAATTGAATTTAAATCTCCATTTAGTTCTTGTAGAAACATATCTTAACATCATTATTTAAATATAATAGAAAAAAGGTTCTCATCACCCACCCTTGATTTCAGTGTGGAAACCACAGAGTTTTGACTTGATTTGCTCAACATTCACAGTATTAGCCTCAAGCCAAAGAAGATTTGAATATTGTTTCAGAAATCTATCGTCAATTATCTTTAATAATTTGAACCAGTACTTAAGTATTCTACTATATCTTACTGCTTGCATTGGCATTATACCTGATTCATTGTAGATACAACCATTTGGAGTGTGTTTTGTAATACCAAAAATATATTGACAACATGAAGTATGGTTTAATTTCATATGGATATAATGCTAACTTTCCTGATAATATTCTAAATTGTCAGACCGATATTTGAGTTGAAAAAGATTAAAGACAAACATTTTGGCAAAACAAAAATGCAAAATGTAAATCAATGAATTTGAAAGGAGAAGAAATAATGTGCAACAAACACTGTGAAATTACCAATCGATAGGACACATTCGTACAGCCATTAGATGATAAGACGAATTCTTGATATATACCATTAGTTGTCATTATCAGAAATATATATCAATGCTGGTGTGTGTGCACTTCTGTTTGTGTGCATGCATTTGGTCATACCTCTGGAGAGAGAGAGAGAGAGAGAGAGAGAGAGAGAGAGAGAGAGAGAGAGAGAGAGAGAGAGAGAGAGAGAGAGAGAAACTGATGGGGTCCAAACTATGTAAATGAGTATGGTGTAACTTCGGAGTGGAAATAAAAGGCTGATGCAGACTTCTACATTTCCATATATCCAGTCTGTTTTATCATGTCACTTGATAAAGTAAGGTCCTAACGTTACACCTAGAAATAAAATCTCCCTTCTGAAACCACCTAACTTTGCATAAACCTGCAGTTGTCGCTAGGCTTACAATCTACTAAAATGCTTAATTTAAATGACAATTGCCACGTACACTTTTGAATCGCTTGACTTAAATTTTAGATTTGTAATTTTGTCAAGTCAAACAAAATGTGCAATTGATGTCCCACCAGCTAGAGTTGAATTCAGTCGACACAGCGTTAGGTCTACTGAGCACAGTCCCGCTGTATCAATCTGCTGATTGAGACATTTAAACAGGTTTATGCATTATTACGTGGTGCTTGTTAGAATACGTAATCTCTCAGTCTGCCTTCTGTCTGTCTATCTTTCTCTCTCTCTCTCTCTCTCTCTCTCTCTCTCTCTCTCTCTCTCTCTCTCTCTCTCTCTCTCTCTCTCTCCAACCTTGTGTCAGCTTGCTATTACATACTGTGTCTTTTTGTGGAAACACATAATATTATTTTTCTTTCTTTTCACTGGTTTAATATATTTTTATTTTCAAAAATGTCAAATAGTTGTAAGATGGAAACTATTAATTACACCCGCCCGTCATAGTCGATACAAATACAAATGTTGTTATCGTGTCTGCTAATTTAATTTGACCATATTGCTTGGCTAATTTCTGATAAGGGTCTCTTTCTTTGGTAAGGAATACCACTGTCTGTAAATGTGGGTACAAGACGGGGAGGGATAATTTTCTCTGATGGAAAATAAAGAATCAATCATTTTGATCTCTATCTCTGTCTTTATAAAAATCAAATAATAAAATATACGTTTTGCAATAGACTTTCTTGCAATAGTTATGTTTTGCTGTTGTTGTTGTTTTCTATTTTGTTTTCTTTTTTCTTTTTCACTTATTCAGTCAAGTATAATTCTGAGTATCTTCAATCCTCCCACATGTTTCTTCCTCAGTAGCTCGAAAATTGATTAAAAATAGCGAGGTTTTTCTTCCTCAGTAGTTCGAAAATTGATTGAAAATAGCGAGGTTTTTCTTCCTCAGTAGCATGAAAATTGATTGAAAATAGCGAGGTTTTTCTTCCTCAGTAGCTCGAAAATTGGTTGAAAATAGCGAGGTTTTTCTTTCATACTTTTTCTTTCGACAGTTTCAATTTATTATTATATAATAATAAAGCTGTACCTTGTAAATATGCAAGTAACCAGCAAGTAAATTATTCATTTTTTACATTTTTCATGAACTTGTCTGTACGACTTTGAAACCACTTAGTCTAAATATCTGAGTGAAACATTATCTCATTTAGTTTGTCAAATTATTTACAATAAAATTATGAATCCTATAAAGATTGACAACAAAAGTATGCATTGTACACCTTCTGATTAAAACTGAGATCTAATTGTTAATAAGTAGCTTAAGAGTCAACCATATGAGGCAATCTTCTGTTGACCTTATATTTCACCAATTAAATTACAACTTTCATACTTATGAATGTAAACAACATCATTCAGAACATACTTTTGCATACGATAACTCTCCCTAATTTGAAATGCATCGCTTTATTTAACAGTTTAATACAATTAGTTGAACAGTGAATTCTAAGGGTTATCGAACACGATCTTGTGTTGGTGCCTGTCAGATCTCCGTTATGTCCGAGATCTCGATTTTAACAGATTGGCATTGTACACAATACATCTCTGTTTTACCATTACCAGCTTTAGTTTACACACTTATTGATATATCGGGTCCGTTGGCATTCAACAAAATACTATAGCATTTATGTTGCCATCATGCAAATCCATCCGTATGGTTTTTACTAAACATTCTTTTCTGGGCATATACGGCTATTGATGAATTCAGAGACGGTGAAAATGCTCGAGTTGGTAATAACATTGCACACTATAGAAAACACGTAAAGAGTGAAAGTATTATTGCATCTGTATGTCAAAATACCTTTTTCCAACATTTCAAGAAGGTCAAAATTGCTTGCTTGTAAGCTACACACATAATTTATTAAAACGATGAGTCAGTTTAATCCCCGAATGTGTATTTAATTCACTTGTTTATCGTTTGATATGCACCGTTACGGCTTGTGATTATCGGAATCATTTACTGTGGTGCTCAGTAGATGAAACTTGCTAAAATGCAAGAACCATAACGTTTCCTAGGAGAGCAAAACAACAACAAACATTGGTCTACAATCGTGGTGACGAAACGAATAGCAAAAGGTGATACATAAGTCATAACTCAGATAATATTTGAATAATTTTAAATCTGGTTTTTAAGGTTATAAGTGAACATTTATTTTTATAGGTCAATCTATATTTATCTAGGAGTGGTCGATTTCTTGAATAATAGCGGATACTGTGGCAAGTAATGATGTGAGGATAGTTGAGGAAGCAACTGGAAAAAAGTGGATTTAGATTCCTAACTGCTTAGATGATGTACAAAAGAAGAATCATCGTGTAATACAGTTTAGTTCCACATAGTAATTATTGAAGAAAACAAATCAAATTATAAGTGAACCTATGTGATTACAATCGAATCTAATACCGCCATTTCGCTGGTGAAAAGCTGAGTCAGATTCGCAGATTCAATTGCTAAATATAACAAGAGAAGTCTGTAAGGTGTCAGGATGGGTTTTGGCGACACGTCCCTGCTGTGTAAACTCGTATTCATTTTACTGATCCTTTGTTTTATCATCGATCTGATTGGATTTGCTATTCCTTACTGGCACTCAACAGATTCAGCTCTCAGTTTAAAGAACTATGGCGGTCTCTGGAATGATTGCTACTACGAGGGCAGCTTAAAAAAGTGCGACAACATCCAAGACAACATTTACCAAGGTAAGGCAAATACTAGTTTACAACGAAGACAATGACCAGAAAGACGATGACAAAGAAAATGGCGATCTTGTTGTTGTTGACGATGATGATGATGATGATGACGACGACGACGACGACGATGATGATAATGGTGACAATTTTAAATAAACTACTAAATGAATTGGTCAAACAATGGCAACAACTATGAAGATCGTGACAATATTGATGACGGGGATAACTGTGTAGACTATTAATTAGATGATGTTTGCTCCACTACTACTCCTTTGAAAGAACTTACAGCATGTTATTGCTTGTAAAATCCAATTTGTTTCTTTGTATGTTTTTTGGGGTTTAGCGACATTTTTCAGCACATGATACATGGCGGCCAGTATAAATTGGTACAGGAAACTCGAGACTCGAACTCACGTGCAAGGGAGTGAGCGCCTTTGACCGCTTGGCCGCCCGGGGCCCCTTGTAAGATCCAAAGATCAATTTTTGCCCCACCACTACCCCGTTTGAAAGCACCTACAGCATGTTATGGCTTGTAAGATCCAGAGATACAGCGCACTCACACATCGATAGATATGTTTTGACTTGATGCTAAAACTTTTAATCATTATTATTTCCCATAATAAAATTTGAGAGCAACGGTTTGATAAAAAAGTCGAATACTTAAGTCAGTTGCTTTTGCGAATATATGCAATACAATTTTCATTTGTAATGCCCATCTTACGTTATGTAAAAAGTTATTATTCGTTTCATAATAATATTAGAGAACGTGGACCCCCAAAATGGCTGACACATATCTGCAAGAAAATAAATATATCAGGAAATGAAGCCTACCTTAAGTCTACCAATCGTCTGAATGTATTCCGTACGTTTTATATTTTTCCCAACGAAAGTAAAAATGATACGGACAATTTGAATGTTTCTATTTGCTACAATTTTATTATCTTGGGAGCGAAAATGACAATGATCACGTAAGATTTTTCTCAGAGGTAAATGGATAGAGTAAGAGAATTGATGTGTCTGCATTGGTATAACAATATCACATTAATATGATATAGTCTGTTTCTCAGTAGTTATACTTGTCTTTATCTCAGACTAGGCATACAACTCTATCTGAGCTTATGTGTTTTTTTCTTGACATAGTTTCATCTTCCGAAGGGTCGCCGAGTAGTCGAGTGGTCTAAGGCGCTCGCCTTAACAGATCACTCGCACATCTCACTTTTATCCGAGTGGGTTCGAGTCTTGGCTCGACGAACTTGACTATGAGAAAAAGTTTGCCAGTAGCTTCCCGTGGGTCGGTAGTTCTTCCAGGATCCCCCGTCAACAAATATACTGGCCGCCATGTATAGCCTATCATGTGCTGAAAAATGGTGTTAAACACAATAAAACCAAACCAAACCAAACATCTACCGAAAACAATCCAAATTTAGAGCCAATCAATCAATCATGAACATATTATTCAGTGCAAATTCTGAGGGATTCAGTGCAAAGTTTGAGGGAGGGATTCAGTGCAGATTCTGTTGGGCTAGATTTCTTGTTCTCGTTGCAACAGCTTTCGAGTAAATAATTCTGATGACTGTCAGTCAGAGGAATGATGGGGTGAAAATGGCTAATTGTCAGTATGCGATGAGGGAACAGTATGAGTAATACATAATTCATATATTTTCAACGACTTTAAATGTAAGTTGGATTAGTTCTAAGTTGCACGGGTTATTACAAGAATTTTCTTAGACAGATTGACAAACTGTGGGTTGCTATAAAACCTGAAGTCCCTACTGAATTGCAATTAAATATCTTTATGTTACACGTTACTGAGCAGTCTCAGATGCTTCCCATTTCTATTAAATGTACTTTAATAATAACACATTTGTTTTAAACCGTATGTAAATCACTCATAGTTTGCATTGACAATTTGGTCTTGTGTTTCGTAATTTACTTGTCAGTGACGCACTCCAGTCTTCCTCATTCTTGTTGCATTAAAGTAGACTGAACGAGCAATTCGGTTTCATCACTTATGCATGTATTTACCAATAATCTAGCTGTTAATGTTATCACTGATGATCAAAGGTATTATCGTTTACCCTTTACATTAAAATAAAAGTCAAGTCGATATGTGGTCATACATAGATATTTCGCACTTTTCTTGTCATCATGGTTTGATATTAAACTCAAACCTGGTCAGTATCCTACCTTCAAGGAATCGCTTTACAAGAGACACAGCGGTGAAGAATATGTCGTCCTTGTTTATCTACAGGTTTCCAGTTTTCTTGATACTTTCTCATTCATCATTTACATCAGTTTACAGGATAAAATATATTTTAGATATTGAGTTTAGAAATTAAGTTATCACCAGACTTTTTACAGACAAAATAAATGTTCTTTGGGACCTTTAAAAGATTTTGTTTTAATAACATAAATCGCGCATTTTTCATCAATTGCTACGCAATTAAGGCATTATTCTCAAGTATCGATAAAGAAATACAACTGCATATCTCTTACCACCGGTAGGAGGAATTTACTTGTGCGTCTTTGTTATACACGTATGAGTACATATCTTCAAGATTGGTTGACGCTGAAAAATGTGCACTTCCAATAATAAATTGTATTTATTGTAAGCTGTATTATCGCATCGATATTAGTAAGCAGTATTATCGCATCGATATTAGTAAGCTGTATTATCGCATCGATATTATTCTTTCCCATCCGTTTCCTTTCAGACTCCTTTTTACGCTGGTTCCGTGCTGTACGGGCCTTCTCGATCCTGTCATGGCTGTTCTTCCTGGCCGCGCTAGTTGTGGTCATCGTCTTTATGTTTTTCATGTCTGACAAGAAAATACTGTACCTCGTAACCGTCTGTCTGAGCTTTGCTGGAGGTAAGGTCAAAGTGAAGTGCAGTGATCAGTAAAATAAGGCTGACATAATTTTTAACCTCTTCAGTTTTGCACTGTTAATATCTGCGTTTGTTTCTGTCTGCATATGTCTGTTTGTCTATTTTCTGTCATTGCATTGGCTTGTTCTCATCCAAAAGTTTTGCCATAAGAGGCATTTCGATGGAATAAAAATCTTTTTTTGTTAGGGCTAAACGTTTCGTGGAAAACAAAATCAGTAATACTACAGAAATATCCGGAACTTTTGATTAATCCCTTCATGAAAAAAGCCTGTTCTCGCTCATCATTAAATTTTAGCAGAAGCAACGCCCTTGGTTATATTCAACACTTCTGTACGGACTATACATTAACGTAGATGAGTCTGAAAGTGTTAAATCAGAAATCGTGTTACGCTGCTTCTAAGGTCCAAGTTAAAAGTTTCAATCTTCCTTCTTCTGTTTCTTCTTCTTCTTCTATTAGAAAATGGTCCCACAAAGCATTCTTGGAACTCAAATCGAAAAGTACAATAATTATCTGTCCTTGTTCCTTAAGTCGGAGTTAACAATTGATAGGATTAGTTTACAAATAAAGCATTCAAAATGCAAAGAAAACAGTATTGCTAGAATGATTGTTCAACGCACCATACTACCGGGTATATACGACGTCCGGTTCATTCCTGTAGGTGAAGCCAGTGTATCTAAGCAGGAAGATGTGTTAACAAATATATCAATATTTAATTTTTCCCCAGAACAGTACTCAAAATAGATTTCAGTGCCTTTAGTGAGCCATGTATACAGTCGCGCATCACGCTAAGTTGATTTTTCTAATTTCATTCCAATGGCGTGTCATGCTGCTGAATTATAATTGAAAGTTTATTGTTAAGCTGTTTTTTTTATGCATAACAAGTATTATGACGTGCAATCATGAAAATAAATATTTAGATCATGTCTTGAATTTCTTATAAAAACAATACAACAATAATTTTAACGTATGAAAACGCTAGTGTCAACACAAATTTCATTCATTTCATTTTATCCTCTATCTCAATAAATTTAGTTGAGTTCAATTTTTTTCAGCTTTTTGTGCATTGATAGCGTTTGCAGTGTACGCCGGGGAGTCATTCTTGTTTTATCAGCATTATCACATCGCCTTCGCCCTGACCATTATAGCCTTTTTCCTGGGACTCATAACCGGAATCCTCGGCATCATAGACTACCTTGTGGGAGCCGGCGGAAAATAGAGGGTGCGACGACCATGAAATCACTTGCAACCAACGCCATACAAGTCTTGATCATCTCATAAATTCAAAAGATTATATGTTGGTGGTCGCTTTTAAAAGCTGTACAGAACTGAAGCGTTACTAAAGACCGAACTTAAATATAGTTTATCTGATCTACCGGATCTAATTTTCTTTGTACGGAATATCTCTGCACGCTTCCAGTCTTTAAGTTACTTTTCAGGTTCATTCGCTTTCTGGCAAATAAAATATAGAGATTTTCTTCATATCAATGCTATATAGCGACCATGGTTTGTAGGACAGGCACAGATGTTACAGTTATTCATTTTTAATGGCAAGGTGACTGGCACTTTCAAGAGGCGTTAATGTCGCCTGGAAAATCAACATTGCCATCTGTCGCAGCTATGATTGATTCAAGTTCTAGTTAATGACTGGATGGGTTTTGAATTCAAGTTCTAGTTAATGACTGGATGGGTTTTGAATTCAAGTTCTAGTTAATGACTGGATGGGTTTTGAAGTTATTGAAAGTTGTTTTCTATAAACCTTGTTTAATATTTTGAACAGACTTTTTCAATGTTTTCAATAGATTTTGTTCCATGTTTTCAAGAGACCTTGTCCATTGTTTTCAATCGATCTTGTTTAAGTTTTTTAAATTGACCTTGTTTAATGTTTTCAGTATACCTTGTTTAGTTTTGTCAACAGACTTTGTTTAATGTTAATATATAGACCTTGTTCAATGTTTGCAATATATCTTGTTCAATGTTTTCGAATGACCCTGTTCAATGTTTTAAATAGACTTTGTTTAATGCTTAAGAGCTGGTGTGATTATGCATAATTCTCTGCAGCACTAAAGTCATGTAGCAGATAGTATTATTAGTGTGTAACGGGAAGGGACACACAATGCAACGGAAATGGATACACAACGTGCGGTTCTAACAAGAAGAGATACACAAGGTGTAGTTGTAACAAAAAGGGATACACAACGTGTAGTGATAACGGGAAGGGACACACAACGTGTAGCTGTAACGGGAAGGGATAAACAACGTGTAGCTGTACAGGGAAGGGATACACAACCTGTAGTTGTAACAGGAAGGAATACACAACATGAAATTATAATCGGGAGGGACACACAACGTGTAAATACAACGGAAATGGATACACAATGTGTATTTGTAACAGGAAGGGATACACAAAATGAATGTAGTTGTAACGAGAAGGGATACACAGAGTGAAGTTGCACCAGGTAGGGATACCTAACATGTATGTGTAAAGGGAAGAAATACACAGCATGCAGTTGTAACAGGAAGGTATGCACAATGTGTAGTTGTAACGGGAAGGGATACACAAAGTGTAGTTATAACGGGAAGAGATGCACGACGTGTAGTTTTAATGGGAAGGGACAAACACGACGTGAAGTTCTCGCTATCGGGATTAGAGCCACAATAAAAAATATGACTGCACCTCCTAACTTGAACAGTCTACAGAGAGAGAGAGAGAGAGAGAGAGAGAGAGAGAGAGAGAGAGAGAGAGAGAGAGAGAGAGAGAGAGAGAGAGAGAGATAGAGAGAGAGAGAATATATTTTGTATGATGTTCAAAAGAATGAGTAGATGAGGAAGAATTTTGTATCCTTGATGCAGTCCCCGGGGTCAGAGACAAAGCTTTTGGAGCGTAAGCTTGCAACATAAATTCTTACACTGACATAGAGATAAAACAACAGGTGGTAAGTAGATTTGAATGCAACCTGTTAGGTAGCCTATCTTTTTGTTACTTGACTTTGCAGAATATTTTTTACATGTAAATTATACACTTTAGTAATATATGCCATGCTTTGCATTAAATAACCTAAAATGTGGAATTAAGCCGACCTTTACGCAAGCCTGCTTTTAAAATAAGCCGTCCAATTCCTATGACGATTTGCTCTTGACAGTAGCAGCCTGTTAAACAAACCGCCTAATACATGTAATACATATCTTATATGCATATTAGTTAACATGCAGAGTAAGGAAAGATATATTTTTTACAGAGAAAAACAGTTATTTGAAGCTATATGATAAAATCATGTATTTTTAAACACACATTAATTCTATATCCATGCGGCATTTTAAAGTAGGGAGTTAACAATTCTTTCCAACGCTTTTAATATGATTGGTAATTTAAAATGCGTAGAAAAATTGTCCAGAGTTTAAAGACATTTTGCTCGAAATTGCGCGTACATCAAAAGTAGTTTGTCCTTACAAATAAAAGGATCACAAATAATAATAAACAAATATCAACCACGGTTTATTTTCGAATTTTTAGGGTATTCGTATAACATTTATTTTAGGGCAGCATTCTTTCCCTGTTATGCGTAATAAATCGACTTTGGTTTATAACCCGACAGTCTCTCTCCTCTGTCTTTGTATGTCTGTCTGTCTGTCTTAATGTAGCACACATTTTGTATTTTCTACATGAACAGAAATATGCCTGCGTTTTCTCCAGACAATTACACATGTTGTTTACACAATATGACCACCCTCTTTACACATAAACAGGAAAACTCTAATTTATATTTAATTTATATCATTTTACGAGTCAGGATGACCCTGAGCCATGCTTACTTGAACGCCTGGTGACAGCAGGTGCCTGCATAGAGTCAACACCTGCTTATAAGAGACACTTGCTTACAGTAAACATCTGATGATGTAATTGTCCAGAGAAAGGGTGGTCATATTTCGTGTAAGCAACACATGCAGTTATCCGGAAAAAGGGTGGTCATATTTCTGTTTAAACAAAACATATAATTGTAGGGAGAAAGAGTTGTCATAAAAGATTACAGACATAAGTCATAAAAGTATTGCAGACAGTCACGTGTAAAATGTCAAATAAGTCATTGTCATGTTGCTTGCTAAGTTACTAAATAAAGATTTTCTATTACGCAATAATACACTGTTTATGTGCAGATTTACAAGACAGATTTATTATCATGTTTTTATGAATCTAAAATATTTTGAATAGTAGATCCCGCTACATATCCCTTTTAAGTCTTTTCGGTTTCAAGTATATCCGGGCAATTAATACTGTGCTGCTGTACTACCCCTTGAAGACCACACAAATCTTATTTAGGTACTCCAGTCAATGAGGCCACGGAATTATCTCTAGTTAGGTTTGTTACACGAAGTCTTTGACTGTTCTTCAAATGGAAAATGTCATAATGGTCTATAGGTATACTCAAAGTTACACTCGCATCCATGTATGTATGTATGTAGGTGGATCGGTATATTGTTAGGGTTTATTGCAGGTAATGTAATGTATGTATGTATGTATGTATGTATGTATGTATGTATGTATGTATGTATGTATGTAGGTAGTTTGATCGGTATGTATTTAGGGGTTTATTGCAGGTGATGTAATGTATGTATGTATGTATGTATGTATGTATGTATGTATGTATGTATGTATGTATGTATGTATGTATGTATGTATGTATGTCGGTGGATCGGTATTTAGTTAGGGGTTTATTGCAGGTAATGTAATGTATGTATGTATGTATGTATGTATGTATGTATGTATGTATATATATATATATATATATATATATATATATATATATATATATATATATATATATAAAGCACGCATGGGTGTATGTATGTATGTATGTATGCATATGTGTATGCGATGGATGGATAAATTCTATTTTGCATTCATATATGTATGGAGGCTTCTAGGTAGGTAGGTATCGAGGTGGATATTTAGGTATGCATGCATTAACAACATCTATAGTAACAGTTTATTTCATTGACATATCTCGCATATTTAACAAGTTCCGACTGATTATATTCACATGAAAACCTTCTTTCGCGTTATTTTACCCTGCACTTTACTGCTTTGAAGAGCTATTGATGGCGGCACACCGACCTTTGATACATAACCATGGAGATTGATTTCCTTTGCGGGTTTACTCTCATGAGCCAATTCTATCGTTGTATTACTCGTTACACCTCCTTATGCATAGTTGATATGGTAAATAAGTTCATGTTGCATGTGATTTGATTTAACAAGCTGTCACTTGAAAAGTAGATGTGATAATTAAAATACAATTATAAAAACAGATTCACATTCTAATCTTGTGTGTATTATGGGGGTGGGGGGTGGGGGGGGGGGCATATACACACCTAAGGAATTTTAGCATTATGACCAATATAGGAATTTAACATCACGGAAGGGCCACTTTGAGCCTTGTGGGAATTTAACATTACGGATGGGGCAATATGAGGTTCATATGAATTTAACAATGGGCTTGCTTCGCTATGGGGTATATTGGATTTTAACGTTATGGGTCCCTATGACCATCTATGGGAATTAACTTTAAGGATGGGCCACTCTGGGATTTATGGGAATTTAGTAATGGCCTTGGATCGCTTTTGGACTTATGGAGAGTTTAACGTTATGGGCCCCTATTATCATCTATGGGAACTAACATTATGGATGGGCCACTTTGTGGTTTATGGGAACTTAACATAAGGTTTGAGTTGATATTGTCTCTATGGGAATTTAACATGGGGATGGATTACGATGGAACTTATGGGAATTTAACATTAACGGTCACTGTATGGTTTCTGGTAATGTAAGATTATTGGTCACTATGGGGCTAATGAGAATATGGTATTGGGTTTAAGCCACTATTGGGCCTATGGAAATTTAACAAATGGGTTATTATATGTGGTTTATGGGAATTCTGAATTACGGGGCTATGGGACCTATGGGATCTATGGGAATTCAACATAGGATGGGTCATTATGGAGCTTATGCGAATGTAATATTAGGGGACACCGTGAAGCTTATGGTAATTTAACATTATGGGTCACTATGAGGCCATATGAGCATTTAACATTGCCGTTGGCATTGGGCCCGATGAGAATTTAACATTATGTGTCACTATGGGGTCCTATTTAAATTTGAATATGCATAGACAAACACGATGGAGGGACAGATAAACGTCCCTAATAACACACAGACACCCACTGTTGCAGACCAACACCCACACTTACTAAGCAAAACACGTTTTTTTTTTCTTCAATTCAGCATGCGTTATGTACAGTCCAACGCTCAGCCTACCTAACCAACACGCCTCTTTACAACCCAACACTCATGATCACTATCCAACACCCACACATGCAAATTCATATGTAAGGGGATGTAGGGTATATGATGGTAAGTATCACGAACACTTAATGTTTCTCTCTCTTTTTTTCCATTAGAATGTAGGTTTGAAAGATACAATGTTTTAAACAAAAAACTGGATCCAGCAAAAAGCAATAAATTTCAGTCTGTTCAGTCTCTATACATATTTCTAAAGCTAAAAGAAACAGGATACTGGTTTGTTACAGATGAGTATTAAAAAGACACAAGAAGCATAGACAATTGCTGTATAATTTAAAATTGTGGAAAAACATAAACAAAAACAAAAACATAATACGCACAATATACACAGTTTAACAGGCCTCTAGATTCACTCTGCTATCCCGAAAATCAAAAGATAAGTCACTGAATTCGAATTTTTTATGCTTGCCAATAGTATCATCACAAAAACTCGGTGTGTGCTAAGTAACAATATGGAAAACAAATACGATTGATCAAACTTCTATAATTATTTTTAATATTATTAGTCCGGAATTTATTTTTGATACATGTAAAGAAAAGAAAACAGGTTTTATTCTTGATATTCCGCTGTCTGTAAATAAAATACATTTATTTAAAGAGACTAAAATTCAATCCTTTTACAACTTTTTAATTATAAACTTGTACGTTTGTGACATTATAGGAGAGAAAGTAAGGTCAACTTACAAAGCAAATAAAAACAGAAATTTAAAACTTTTTCAATGGAAAAGTACACGAAACCATATGCTCAGTTTGCAACCTTGTTTTGACAAAGTGTAACAATTCTTCCTGCGGTCGCGTTTCCTCAATTGCTTAGTAGGGAAGCATAAGAGAAACGAAGACAATTAGAACTGTATCCGTTACTTCTGTGCTATAACTTTTGTAATCTGACAGATGAACAGAAATTAGTTGCACGAACGTTTGCCTGAGAGACTAGTTTCATATATCTTGAACAAAACAACGCGTAGATTCAGAACCACTACCGAGACACGATGGAATATACCACTTACGTATGAAAAGAGAAAGGGCAATGGATATGAGAGTATCCACAACGCTAAAATAAAGTAACGACTCATTTCACAGAGCCATAAGACCTGGTAAAAACGAATGTATTGTGTGTCACAAGGAAGGAAAGTGGAAGAAAAGAAAAAGGAGAAGAGAGAGTAGAAAGAGGAGGAAGAGATGGAGGAAAAGGAAGAAGCCACTCCCTCAAACAAATTCAAACAAAGACACTAACAAGGCATTGTCAGAGGCAGAAAAGTGAAATTTGTGAAATGATATGCTTGAAATTCATTGTCATTTCTATTCAGCAAAATATACGAAAGGTAAGTTACGATCAAACGGTTTTACACCGGCTGAGTCACGCAACAGGTGATACCGCATTCTAATTGGTGAATACATACCACGCGTTTGATGGGATGAACAAGAGGCAAGCGTACTAGCTGATCCATAATAAGACGCGCAATGGTTGACCACTCGCCAAACCTAGTTTTAATCCATTTAATCCGTATATAAAGTGTAGTTTTGTCTAGTGCATCTATCCGATGTACATGGCGGAACGGCCGCACACGTCGTAAATTGCAAAATCATCATAGTCCTTCCATCCCTTCTCATAGGAACGACACGTGATTTACTGTATAGTCCTTCACTAACATCTCAAGTAGGCTGCTCCAGACTATCCAGTCTCTATGAGTTCGAAGTGGCCTATTAAATGGAAAACAGAGACGACCGTGCTTGTCCGAGGAATATGCATTGAGAGACAATTGTGCTTGAAACGAGTGCTGGGATATAGGTTGCTAGTAAGAAAAGGCTTCTGTCGACAAAATGTCAAGAAGTATTGTATATGTGTTAACCAGATTTTGGTAACACACACAACACAACTGACATTTTCAGGGCCACTCCTATAAAAGAATACTGATCATTATTGTATCATTTCTGTGTAAATGTTTGTACATAAGGCCCCGTAGTGGCGTATCATGTTACATTTTCATAGCCCCCCCCCCCCATAGTGATATTCGACGTATTAACATTTCCATAAATCCCAATAGTTACCCACAATGTAAAATTCCGATAGGCCTCATAGTGCTCCATAATGTTAAATTCTCGTAGAGTCTCATAGTGCCCCCTACTGTTAAATTTCCGTACGGCCCCATAGTGCGCCATCATGTTCAATTCCTATAGGCCCCATAATCACCTATAGCACTCAATCTCCATACAACCTAAACGTCCCATAGTGTCCCATAATGTTAAATTCCTATAAGCCCTATAGTGACCCATGTTGTTAAATTCCCTTAGGTCCACATTGTGACATCCGTCATTTAAAATTTTCAAGGTTCAGTAACGTCACATCATTTGTAAATCCACCAAAATTCGACATTTCCGTAGACATCATAGTGTAATCCTTAAAGTTAAATTCCCATATGTCCCATAGTGTCCCATCCATACTGTTTCATGATTTCGAAATTTCCACAGGGTCCCAAAGTGTCATCCGTCATCTTAAAGTGTCATAGGGTCCCACAGTCTTCCCATCTGTAATATTTAATTTGCTTAAAGCCCTAAAAGGTTTTGATGCCACAGACAAGGCCCTTTAGTGTTCCAACACTGGACGCCATACCGTCCCCCTATAATCACTCTAGTCTACTAAAACGCAGTTTGTTCTTTTTGGGTGTATAAATCAATGTAGTGCAATATAATAAGAATTTGCTATGAAGAAAAAAACAGACAAAACAACAAAAAACAACAAGATAATTTTACAAATTAAAATGTTCTTCCCAGAGTATATTTGCCTTTGGGACAACCCAGTAATGTGTGTACTGCATGACAAATTCATGGGTAGGGCTCGTTACTTAATGAAGGTCGGTTCCAGATGATGAGCAGTAAACAAGGTTATGTGCATGAAGTCCAACGTGGCTCTTTTAGAGGTCTCATTTTTTGACAATCTAGATATTCCCTGGTAGCCGGTCTAAATCGGTAATCCAATATCACAGGCCGGTAACTAGTAAAATCTGTTTCTCCAGATTAGTTTTGTAGCGGAATGCGTAGCAGGAGCATACGAAGCAGGGAACAAGACTAATGGGCGCGGTGCGTCATGGGAAAACAGTACGGAGATTCCGTACTTTCATTTCACTAAGATGGTGGATGCGAGTTATCTGAGATTTTATTAGTACCGAAAGTGTGAAGCAGTGTTCAGAGAATAGGTGATACAGAATACACAATTTTAGTTAATGCATGAAGAAAAAAAACTGCTTGTGTAGCTACGTATACCTTTTAGATCAACTACTATGGTATTAAAACTTTGTCACACTGAGAGAAAAAGTGGGAAAGAAAATCAGATAATATCAAGATTACAGAGCTTCGCGCTTGAACATAAATTTTATGCTTCAATATTTTTGGGAAAATAAAAACTGGTCACAATAATTGGAGTCAAGTTTATGTTGTTTTTTTGGTATATGCGTTTCATGCCTACGTGACCGGCCGCAGCTGAACAACTTTCTCCTTACAATGATGTAATTAGTATGTATGTATGCATGTATGTATGTATGTATATGGATGTATGCATAGTAAGTATGTATGTATGCATGGAATGTATGCATGGAGGTAGGTAGGTAGGTAAGTAGATATGATTGCAGCTAGGAAGGTGGGTAGGTACGTATGTATAGGTTTAACGGCACATCAGTGCAGTCCTAACTTTATAGTGCCGAGTGAATTTAAGTATCCAAAACGAGACGTATCAAAGAATGATAAACGCAGAAAATATTAAAATCCTTAAAATACAGAATCAAAATTTTGATTGAAGCCACACTATTTTAAAAAAGCAAAGACCTTCTCTACTCGAACATCATCACAGGGCGCACCCCGTTGTAAAAAGTTTGCCTTTATTTTTTGTCTCTTGACACAAGCATGACGGTGCACGGGGCCTATCGTACATCCGCAAGTAACGACATCATCTATGATTACATGTAATAGGCACTGCTTTCTGAGCTGTTTACCTGTATTAATAAATCTTACACTTTATACCCCGATATCTGTCACTTGTGGTCTCGAAAATTTAACCCTGGGGCAAAGTATGTATTGCCAAATGTTTAGCACCGTTAACATCTAGTATGGCACTATAAACTGCGTATCATTTAAAGGAAGAAATTATTATACTTTCAAACAAGACTTGAATTTTGAAGATTACTGAATACAGCTACATAAAATGATATACATTCCTATACTGAAACGCACGACTTGTAACCACAAATTGCTTGTTTAATCAGGGCTTTACGAAAATATATGACGCAAGTATAGAATTTATAAGCTATGGGAAGGGCAATAGTGGATGAGTATTTTCACCATTGGTTTGTATGTCAACATTTTTTACTGGCTAAGGTCACTTACATGGACCTATATTTTTACATTAGAACCAAATTTGGTGAATCTTTGGGAACTAGTCTTCACAAGAAATAAAACAAAGCTAGAATCTGTATGAAACAATACAAGAATATTTGCATGACTAAAGTAGAAAATAATATTTCCCTTCAAGAAGGATACTTTGTGACTTTGTTTCTGTTTTGCTCTTTATAACAATATACAATGTTTGTACCTGTTTAAATAGTGTGTTGTACCTGTTTATATAGTGTGTACAGTTGTGTCATCAGCGAATATATCTAGATAGATAGATAGATAGATAGATAGATAGATAGATAGATAGATAGATAGATAGATAGATAGATAGATAGATCATCACATATGTATATCCTGGTATCTTCTTAATGCATTTTCTCCCCTCCAGAGGTTATTGTTTTTCTTCGAAATGTCTGTCTCTGTCTGTCTGTCTCTCGTCTGGACAAGCCACCAGACACCACTATATATATATATATATATATATATATATATATATATATATATATATATATATATTGAAAGATTGGTAAATACATAAATGGATATAGAAATATGTAAACAAGTGGATTTTATGAAACGTTAATAAGTAATAATAAACGATAGATGTGTAATAGATAGATATATATTAAAATGACTGGTAGGCAGGTACGTATTTAAATATTACAATATCTAAAAATATGTATACAGATAGACAGATACATATACATTAACACCAGACGAATGGTACATTACAATCATCAATTATGCTGCTATCTGTAAATTAAAAAAAGAAAATAAAAAGAAAATACTTAATCGTCCCTAAATTTATAAGCCGGTTGATGTCAATTTGGTAAATAATCAGCTTTAAATATTACATTACTGGAGCACATAATATTGTATGTCATAGGTGTTGGTGTCAAATTAAAGATAAGATCAATATAATTTCCTCAACACGCCTCCTTTAATTATCACCTCTCCCTTGCATACTTAATCATACTTACATATGAAACCGGATTCTGTTAAATAATCCATATCAGATGTGTTATAACAGTAACGAATCAAATACGAATACAAAATAGAAAACACAACCAATCCCTTTTCCCCTGGAGTGAAATATAATCAATTTCACAAAGGACATCCGGAGGGAAGATTTCAGTAGAAAAAAAGGGCGACCAAATGTTGAGATTTAAATCAATTAGATTGACATTTTGAATATGAGAGAGATAGACAATATATGCAAGTGTAAAGAAACCATGGAAGAAACAATGCTAAGAGAATGAATCGTAAGGCCAGTTAATTATATATTTAGTGTGCAGGATATTATTGGTCGGCAGATTGATTTGAATTAATTTTACGGATTAATAATCTAGTCCTTTCTATTTAGCTCTCTTAATATCTTTAAACGTGTCTGGAATAGAATTGCAATACATTCACAATATCAATGTATGGGTGATAAATGTCACCATGTCTACTGTTGAATTATGGGGTATTGAGGTATAACTGCTTCATGGTCTCGTCGCCTATTTGGTACTCTCGGGGAATGTGTATGATTCTTGCTCTGAGCATTGTACCCACTCTACCTATGTGGCGCAATAGACCTGATCCAGAAACCAAAACAAAAGCACGAACACTGTAAATGTAAATGACCTCAGAACAGTGTGCGTTGCTGGAATAAAAAGTAAGACGATAAACGACGTGTAATATTTACATTTCAAAAAGATTGGAACTATTGGAGAAATTGATAAAGTCTCCAACAGACACTTGTTTGTGTTAGATTTATCAGAAAAAGGTATCACAGGTAAACGAATACAAAATGTATTGGACAGCTTTGGATTATCTTTAAATTAGCGCATATCAAACTTGATAGGAGACAATGTTGAACTTTCGTAGGAGAAATTCCTTTATCCATCCAGTATGAAGGACGGGTGAGATCGTTTGTGTAAATGGTATATTGTGCTGTGAGTGCAATATCATGTAAAAATGACCAGCGATCACGTGATCAGTACGCTGCTTTGCAGATAACTACCCTTCGAAAATGGTTTCATAGGGATCACACTACTAATTAATTTTCCGTACATATGAATGTTAACACTTGAAACAAACACCCTACCTCCCCCAATTTAAAAAAAATAAATAACTCTTTTGCGCACTAGATGGCCCAGTAAACAACATCTATACTTCTTGATTGATGTTAATGCAAATATCTTGAACAATCAAAATTTGCGTTTTGTGGCCTTTTTTTTCTTTTTTTTACTTTGGTATCCATAAAGTGGCTTAGCGATAAAAGCTCCCTTCATCAACAGTTTCGCACCGGTTCGTTACAGGATAATTTTGGCTTGGCGAATAAAAGTCGAAATCGTGTAAGTACACTGATAGAAAGCGATGTGGAAGTTACTAGAACTGAAAAAGTATTGGAAAATTAAGAAAATAAATATTCTACACTAATGTTACAGCCGATGTTATATATATATATATATATATATATATATATATATATATATTGGTCTCAGTCCTATACCACAAATAATAATCAGACATATTAAGAAACATTTCATTAGGAAACGTTGTTCAAAAGCAAATGTGTGTCACATTCAGGGTTTTATAGAAATTTTGGAATTTGTGCAATTTTTGGTCCCCTTTGTACTCGCCAGTTTTAAAAATCTACTTCCAAAACAACAATTTTTCTGTACTACATTTGCTCGAAGCGCGTAAAACCGAGGATTTTGCTTCTGACATGCATACGGGGCATGTCTTGCATTCGCTAGGTTTTTGGAACTACTCAGCGTACGGCATCAACAAAGGGACCGTCTTCGGTAGCCTAGGGTCGTCGGTCCAATATAGCTTGCTGAAACGGTATATATCGCTCAACTCTCTGATTGGATAAGGAGAAAGAAACCGATTCAATCCGATTACTTTCACCTAGATAAACAACAACACAGTTGGATCGGTATGTTGTTAGGGTTTATTGCAGGTAATGTAATGTAATGTATGTATGTATGTATGTATGTATGTATGTATGTATGTATGTATGTATGTATGTATGTATGTATGTATGTATGTATGTATGTATGTATGTATGTATGTATGTATGTATGTATGTATGTATGTATGTGTGTGTGTATGTATGCATGCATGCATGCATGCATGCATGCATGCATGCATGTATGTATGTATGTATGTATGTATGTATGTATGTTGATCGGTATGTAGTTAGGGGTTAATTGCAGGTGATGTAATGTATATATGTATGTATGTATGTATGTATGTATGTATGTATGTATGTATGTATGTATGTATGTATGTATGTATGTATGTATGTATGTATGTATGTTGTTTTGACAAAGTGTAACAATGCTTCCTGCGGTCGCGTTTCCTCAATTGCTTAGTAGGGAAGCATAAGAGAAACGAAGACAATTAGAACTGTATCCGTTACTTCTGTGCTATAAATTTTGTAATCTGACAGATGAATAGAAATTAGTTGCACGAACGTTTGCCTGAGAGACTAGTTTCATATATCTTGAACAAAAAAACGCGTAGATTCAGAACCACTACCGAGACAAGATGGAAGATACCACTTACGTATGTCAAGAGAAAGGGCAATGGATACCAGAGTATCCACAACGCACAATAAAGTAACGACTCTTACCCAGGGCCATAAGACCTGGTAAAAACGAATGTATTGTGTTACAAGGAAGGAAAGTGGAAGAAAATAAAAGGAGAAGAGAGAGTAGAAAGAGGAGGAAGAGATGTAGGAAAAGGAAGAAGCCACTCCCTCAAACAAATTCAAACAAAGAACCTAACAAGGCATTGTCAGAGGCAGAAAAGTGAAATTTGTGAAATGATATGCTTGAAATTCATTGTCATTTCTATTCAGCAAAATATACGAAAAGTAAGTTACGATCAAACGGTTTTGCACCGGCTGAGTCACGCAATAGGTGATACCGCATTCTCATTGGTGAATACATACCACGCGTTTGATGGGATGAGCAAGAGGCACGCATACTAGCTGATCCATAATAAGACGAGCAATGGTCGGCCACTCGCCAAACCTAGTTTTAGTCCATTTAATCCGTATATAAAGTGTAGTTTTGTCTAGTGCATCTATCCGATGTACATGGCGGAATGGCTGCACACGTCGTAAATTGCAAAATCATCATAGTCCTTCCATCCCGTCTCATAGGAACGACACGTGATTTACTGTATAGTCCTTTACTAACATCTCAAGTAGGCTGCTCCATCCAGACTATCCAGTCTCTATGAATTCGAAGTGGCCTATTAAATACAAAACAGAGACGACCGTGTTTGTCCGAGGGATATGCGTTGAGAGACAATTGTGCTTGAAACGAGTGCTGGGATATAGGTTGCTAGTAAGAAAAGGCTTCTGTCCACAAAATGTTAAGAAGTATTGTATATGTGTTAACCAGATTTTGGTAACACACACCACTCAACTCAAATGCCATTTTCAGGGCCACTCCTATAAAAGAATACTGATCATTATTGTATCATTTCTGTGTAAATGTTTGTACATAAGGCCCCGTAGTGGCTTATTATGTTACATTTTCATAGACCCCCCCCCCCAATAGTGATATTCGTCGTATTAACATTTCCATAAATCCCTATAGTTACCCACAATGTAAAATTCCGATAGACCTCATAGTGCTCCATAATGTTAAATTCTCGTAGAGCCTCATAGTGCCCCATACTGTTAAATTTCCGTACGGCCCCATAGTGCGCCATCATGTTAAATTCCCATAGGGTACCTTAATGACCACAAATATAAAATTTCCATAGAGTCACATACAAACCCCGATATTAAATTACCATACGGCCCAAATATTGACCCAAAATGTTAAAATCCCATAAGACTCCATATTGATCCATAATGTTAAATTCCCGTTGGGGACTATAGTTTCCCATCATGTTCAAATCCTATAGGCCCCATAATCACCTATAGCACTCAATCTCCATACAACCCAAAGGTCGCATAGTGTCCCATAATGTTAAAGTCCCATAAGCCCTATAAGTGACCCATATTGTTAAATTCCCTTAGGTCCACATTGTGACATCCGTCATTTAAAATTTTCAAGGTTCAGTAACGTCACATCATTTGTAAATCCACCAAAATTCGACATTTCCGTAGACATCATAGTGTAATCCTTAAAGTTAAATTCCCATATGTCCCATAGTGTCCCATCCATACTGTTTCATGATTTCGAAATTTCCACAGGGCCACAAAATGTCATCCGTCATTTTAAAGTGTCATAGGGTCCCACAGTCTTCCCATCTGTAATATTAAATTTGCTTAGAGCCCTAAAAGGTTTTGATGCCACAGACAAAGCCCTTTAGTGTTCCAACACTGGACGCCATACCGTCCCCCTATAATCACTCTAGTCTACTAAAACGCAGTTTGTTCTTTTTGGGTGTATAAATCAATGTAGTGCAATATAATAAGAATTTGGTATGAAGAAAAAAACAGAAAAAACAACAAAAAACAACAAGATAATTTTACAAATTAAAATGTTCTTCCCAGAGTATATTTGCCTTTGGGACAACCCAGTAATGTGTGTACTGCATGACAAATTCATGGGTAGGGCTCGTTACTTAATGAAGGTCGGTTCCAGATGATGAGCAGTAAACAAGGTTATGTGCATGAAGTCCAACGTGGCTCTTTTAGAGGTCTCATTTTTTGACAATTTAGATATTCCCTGGTAGCCGGTCTAAATCGGCAATCCAATATCATAGGCCGGTAACTAGTAAAATCTGTTTCTCCAGATTAGTTTTGTAGCGGAATGCGTAGCAGGAGCATACGAAGCAGGGAACAAGACTAATGGGCGCGGTGCGTCATGGGAAAACAGTACGGAGATTCCGTACTTTCACTAAGATGGTGGATGCGAGTTATCTGAGATTTTATTAGTACCGAAAGTGTGAAGCAGTTTTCAGAGAATAGGTGATACAGAATACACAATTTTAGTTAATGCATGAAAAAAAACCTGCTTGTGTAGTTACGTATACCTATTAGATCAACCACTATGGTATTGAAATTTTGCCACACTGAGAGAAAAAGTGGGAAAGAAAATCAGATAATATCAAGATTACAGAGCTTCGAGCTTGAACATAAATTTTATGCTTCAATATTTTTGGGAAAATAAAAACTGGTCACAATAATTAGAGTCAAGTTTATGTTGTTTTTTTGGAATATGCGTTTCATGCCTACGTGACCGGCCGCATCTGAACAACTTTCTCCTTACAATGATGTAATTAGTATGTATGTATGTATGTATGTATGTATGTATGTATGTATGTATGTATGTATGTATGTATGTATGTATGTATGTATGTATGTATGTATGTATGTATGTATGTATATGGATGTATGCATAGTAAGTATGTATATATGCATGGAATGTATGCATGGAGGTAGGTAGGTAGGTAAGTAGATATTATTGCAGGTAGGAAGGTGGGTAGGTACGTATGTATAGGTTTAACGGCACATCAGTGCAGTCCTAACTTTATAGTGCCGAGTGAATTTAAGTATCCAAAACGAGACGTATCAAAGAATGATAAACGCAGAAAATATTAAAATCCTTAAAATACAGAATCAAAATTTTGATTGAAGCCACACTATTTTAAAAAAGCAAAGACCGTCTCTACTCGAACATCATCACAGGGCGCACCCCGTTGTAAAAAGTTTGCCTTTATTTTTTGTCTCTTGACACAAGCATGACGGTGCACGGGGCCTATCGTACATCCGCAAGTAACGACATCATCTATGATTACATGTAATAGGCACTGCTTTCTGAGCTGTTTACCTGTATTAATAAATCTTACACTTTATACCCCGATATCTGTCACTTGTGGTCTCGAAAATTTAACCCTGGGGCAAAGTATGTATTGCCAAATGTTTAGCACCGTTAACATCTAGTATGGCACTATAAACTGCGTATCATTTAAAGGAAGAAATTATTATACTTTCAAACAAGACTTGAATTTTGAAGATTACTGAATACAGCTACATAAAATGATATACATTCCTATACTGAAACGCACGATTTGCAACCACAAATTGCCTGTTTAATCAGGACTTTACGAAAATATATGACACAAGTATAGAATTTATAAGCTATGGGAAGGGCAATAGTGGAGGAGTATTTTCACCATTGGTTTGTATGTCAACATTTTTTACCGGCTAAGGTCACTTACAGGGACCTATATTTTTACATTAGAACCAAATTTGGTGAATCTTTGGCAACTAGTCTTCACAAGAAATAAAACAAAGCTAGAATCTGTTAGAAACAATACAAGAATATTTGCATGACTAAAGTAGAAAACAATATTTCCCTTCAAGAAGGATACTTTGTGACTTTGTTTCTGTTTTGCTCTTTATAACAATATACAATGTTTGTACCTGTTTAGATAGTGTGTTGTACCTGTTTATATAGTGTGTACAGTTGTGTCATCAGCGAATATATCTAGATAGATAGATAGATAGATAGATAGATAGATAGATAGATAGATAGATAGATCATCACATATGTATATCCTGGTATCTTCTTAATGCATTTTCTCCCCTCCAGAGGTTATTGTTTTTCTTCGAAATGTCTGTCTCTGTCTGTCTGTCTCTCGTCTGGACAAGCCACCAGACACCACAATATATATATATATATATATATTGAAAGATTGGTAAATACATAAATGGATATAGAAATATGTAAACAAGTGGATTTTATGAAACGTTAATAAGTAATAATAAACGATAGATGTGTAATATATAGATATATATTAAAATGACTGGTAGGCAGGTACGTATTTAAATATTACAATATCTAAAAATATGTATACAGATAGACAGATACATATACATTAACACCAGACGAATGGTACATTACAATCATCAATTATGCTGCTCTCTTTAAATTAGAAAAAGAAAAAGAAATACTTAAACGTTCCTCAATTTCTAAGCCGGTTGATGTCAATTTGGTAAATAATCAGCTTTAAATATTACATTACTGGAGCACATAATATTGTATGTCATAGGTGTTGGTGTCAAATTAAAGATAAGATCAATAGAATTTATCCAACACACCTCCTTTAATTATCACCTCTCCCTTGCATACTTTATCAGACTTACGTATGAAACCGGATTCTGTTAAATAATCCATATCAGATGTGTTATAACAGTAACGAATCAAATACGAATACAAAACAGAAAACACAACCAATCCCTTTTCCCCTGGAGTGAAATATAATCAATTTCACAAAGGACATCCGGAGGGAAGATTTCAGTAGAAAAAAAGGGCGACCAAATGTTGAGATTTAAATCAATTAGATTGACATTTTGAATATGAGAGAGATAGACAATATATGCAAGTGTAAAGAAACCATGGAAGAAACAATGCTAAGAGAATGAATCGTAAGGCCAGTTAATTATATATTTAGTGTGCAGGATATTATTGGTCGGCAGATTGATTTGAATTAATTTCACGGATTAATAATCTAGTCCTTTCTATTTAGCTCTCTTAATATCTTTAAACGTGTCTGGAATAGAATTGCAATACATTCACAATATCAATGTATGGGTGATAAATGTCACCATGTCTACTGTTGAATTTGGGGGTATTGAGGTATAACTGCTTCATGGTCTCGTCGCCAATTTGGTACTCTCGGGGAATGTGTATGATTCTTGCTCTGAGCATTGTACCCACTCTACCTATGTGGCGCAATAGACCTGATCCAGAAACCAAAACAAAAGCACGAACACTGTAAATGTAAATGACCTCAGAACAGTGTGCGTTGCTGGAATAAAAAGTAAGACGATAAACGACGTGTAATATTTACATTTCAAAAAGATTGGAACTATTGGAGAAATTGATAAAGTCTCCAACAGACACTTGTTTGTGTTAGATTTATCAGAAAAAGGTATCACAGAGAAACGAATACAAAATGTATTGGACAGCTTTGGATTATCTTTAAATTAGCGCATATCAAACTTGATAGGAGACAAAGTTGAACTTTCGTAGGAGAAATTCCTTTATCCATCCAGTATGAAGGACGGGTGAGATCGTTTGTGTAAATGGTATATTGTGCTGTGAGTGCAATATCATGTAAAAATGACCAGCGATCACGTGATCAGTACGCTGCTTTGCAGATATCTACCCTTCGAAAATGGTTTCATAGGGATCACACTACTAATTAATTTTCCGTACACATGAATGTTAACAATTTGAAACAAACACCCTACCTCCTCCAATTTAAAAAAAATAAAATAACTCTTTTGCGCACTAGATGGCCCAGTAAACAACATCTATACTTCTTGATTGATGTTAATGCAAATATCTTGAACAATAAAAAAAAATTGCGTTTTGTGGCCTTTTTTTTCTTTTTTTTTTTACTTTGGTATCCATAAAGTGGCTTAGTGATAAAAGCTCCCTTCATCAACAGTTTCGCACCGGATCGTTACAGGATAATTTTGGCTTGGCGAATAAAAGTCGAAATCGTGTAAGTACACCGATAGAAAGCGATGTGGAAGTTACTAGAACTGAAAAAGTATTGGAAAATTAAGAAAATAAATATTCTACACTAATGTTACAGCCGATGTTATATATATATATATATATATATATATATATATATATATATATATATATATATATATATATATATATATATATATATATATATATATATATTGGTCTCAGTCCTATACCACAAATAATAATCAGACATATTAAGGAACATTTCATTAGGAAACGTTGTTCAAAAGCAAATGTGTGTCACATTCAGGGTTTTATAGAAATTTTGGAATTTGTGCAATTTTTGGTCCCCTTTGTACTCGCCAGTTTTAAAAATCTACTTCCAAAACAACAATTTTTCTGTACTACATTTGCTGGAAGCGCGTAAAACCGAGGATTTTGCTTCTGACATGCATACGGGGCATGTCTTGCATTCGCTAGGTTTTTGGAACGACTAAGCGTACGGCATCAACAAATGGACCGTCTTCGGTAGCCTAGGGTCGTCGGTCCAATATAACTTGCTGAAACGGTATATATCGCTCAACTCTCTGATTGGATAAGGAGAAAGAAACCGATTCAATCAGATTACTTTCACCTAGATAAACAACAACACAGTCACCCTATTGAATACCTAATATGTGTAACGATGCCTTTCATTGCACGATTGATTTTGCTTGCTACGGGGAGTAACTCTTTTATCCGCGATAGGGCATTTATTCAAAACACAATTTAGGTTAAGTACATACGAAGTGGATGACCCTTCGCTTGTGAAGGTGTAAATTGATCCGTCGGCAGCATGAAATATTATGATTTTGCAACTACCTAATCCCTCTGACATGCTCTTCTTTGATTCGGAAAAAATGTAGCGCACCTGACATAGCGGTGATACCAAGCTTATATTAGTGTCAGATATACGATTGTAAATTAGCCGCTAATACGGATGAGATCACTCTTCGAGCCGACCAATCCTATCTCTCAAGAAGTCAGATACCATCTCATTTGTAAACCCATTGCAAGTTTTAGGCCTAAATAAAGACTATTATGTACATTTTCAATTTGTTCTCTTCGCAAGGGCATTATTTCTCTAATATGTAAAACACTGAAGGCATTCCAGACACCGATCCACCCGTAATATCATGGAAAACATAGAGAAATCCTAATGAAAAATAAGAAAAATATTACTAAAATTATATTTATATTGCATGATAAGCTATATCAGCAATTCTGTATTTTGACTACATATCTATTCATATCTTTTGGTTCTTTTGTTGTGACTTTCAGATATATCCACCAGTTATCTATACACATTCGGAAATGCGATTTTTCTTTCTTGACTGCAAAAAGATATCACATTTGGAGTCCCAAATTTAAGGATATACCACAGATGAATCAAATGGTATAGCAATACAAGAATTTTGTGGCTCAAGAAGCAAGCCAAATTCATTCAGAACAGATGTAGAAGAAAAGAAAGTATGTAAAAGTATTAAACATGTGTGATTAAAAGCATTTACAGTTTGAAATGTATTAAGATTGCCTTTTTAATGAGAGACAAAGGTTAAATGTAATAAGATCTTATCACCCTGACGTGGATAATATAACTATGAATAAAGCTGATTTTTCGCGTTTTGATGAAAATGTTATTTAGTGAATAACATAATCACTCAGTTATACAAGTAGTGAACATTGAGAATTAAGAGTTTTTGTTTTTTTTTAATATTTTTAAAAATCTAGTTTGTACCTTATTACCAGAGGTACAACATTGTTTTCTTCAAAAACAGTGTCGATACACATTTTGTGTTTTGAACAATCTGCCAATAAAAACCAAACATTTCCTCTAAAGTCTTTGTTACTGAATTGTATATTTGAAGTGTTAAACATACATACTGGTTTAGCTAAGTTTGTTGCTTTCGTTTTACATCATCTAGATTTACATTGTAATCAGTAAGATGCAATGTGTGTGTTCCTTGATCAACTCCAATAATTGAACTCCACCAATTTATATAATATTTCACACGGATCAATTATTATTACATCATTGTCTTTATCAAACCATTTTGTATTAAAAGTCTTGTTGTAAATAGATGTTGGACAAGATATCCTATATATTCAATTCTTTTTTACATCTAGTGCATACTTTGTTTCTCCACAATTGTACACCACATATGATCATATTGTGAGGATCTTTAAAGTATATTATTTATCTGTTTGAGAACTCGCTTGCTATACTTACTAGTACTAGCTATTTGCAAGAACTTGTTCTTTTCGATCACTTCTTGCTTCTGTCATATACCATTTAAAAGCTTTATCATTTCATCAAAAGCATCTGAAAAAGTCTCTACTTTATCAGCAAAATATAGCCATAGTTCTCTCATGTTTTATAAAATACAGAAATAATTAGCAGATTGATTGACAGTCATTTAATTTGTGGTTTTTCGTTTTTACTTTATCACTTCCTAAATCTTATAAAGAGAATAATTTGTCTTAAATGAATGAATAGCTTGTAGATTCAGGTTTTCCCGCTTCATGGCTCTATCTTATCTGTACGAAAGTAGTAATAACTTTAAATAAATCTACAACAAAGTTGTCTAAACATTGATCAAGGAATTTTTCATTTAACAACTCTGATTTTAAGTTTGTTAATTTATTATACTACTTTCTAATTTCGTACAGATAAGATATAGCCATGAAACGGAAAAACATAGATTAGTAATACGTTTAAATAAATCTACAACTAAGTTCTCTAAACATTGATCAAGGAATTGTCCATTTAACATCTCTGCTTTTAAGTTTGTTAATTTATTAGTTATACTACTATTACACATTAGTTTTCAAATACGCCAGTTTATTGCATATTAAGTTTTGGAATATCTTATCTGGAACCCATTCATCACTTGATATTTTATCATTTATCAATTCTGTAAAATTTCAAAAAAGCAGTGAGGAAAGTGGTCAAGTTCTAGAATATTATAGATTGTAACTGGTTGTCATGAATAGGTCCCTGTGCGTCAGAAACAAAATAAACATACATATATACATGTGTATATGCATGCGTATTCATTGTTGAACACTTTTATAATATGTGTTCTGTTCCATGTAAACTTGTATCAAGATATACCCTTAGCACCTGAAGCTGTTGCCATACTAACCTCTTGTTGTTATGCAATCTTCGTTAGCTGTGTGTGCAAATCGTTGATATTATCAATGTGAAGACATTTTGTAATCAGAGATGTTGCTCCAAATATTGTTACATCTGACAATGACTTTAATATGCTTGCTGATCTAGCATTTACACCATTTCCTTTGCTTAATTTACCCGTTTTCCATCCATTTGTCTAAATCCGTTTCTGTTAAAAAAAATTTCTCCAGTTCTTTCCTTGTATATTCCATTTTTGTTTTTTTAAATTCTTGTTTGCACTCTACCTCTTGCTCTATAACTCGTTTACTAGAACTTGTTTGCTTCTCAACATGCTTCCTATCAGTGTTATTTGTTTTTAATGATTATTTTTCAAGTGGTTATGATCCTTTTAAATGGTATAAAAATGTCAAAAACTGGTCGAAAGCTAATTAACAATCGTCGTAAAGATGAAGATTTTGTTGACATTATGACAATGATTAAACTATAGATGCAGCAGTTGATGAGCCTTATATTGATCATTTATCAGATGAGGGATTTCAAACTCCTTCACATCAATCAATAGATGTAGATGTAGTTGATTTATACAGAGAATTTATTCAACATGGTTTAAGAATAGATGAATATCAGTAAAAATTAATTAGTTCTACTCAAACAGTTTCATTAAAGGAGTTTACTCGAAAATATGCGGTGAATAAATAAACATTTCTAACAAGGGTAAACTAAATAATATCTTATCTCTTGACACTATAGCTACCTATTTTCTAAAGTTACTAGGTTGGATAAGAGAAGGAAATGTATGGAAAACACTAGGTGAAAGTAAGAGAATAGCATAATACATTAAATAAGGGAAATTCATGGTTCTGAAGAAAACAATTAGACATAGAGAATTTCGCGGGACATATTTTTAGTATACTATTTCCTTTACAAGCGAAAGAGAATTTAGAGGTTATGTAAAGGTTAGAGGTTATTTAAATGTTGTTGATGTAATAAATTAAAACATAATGTCAATGAAATTAGATGTTAGCTTCCCCAAAACCTTGACATACATTTGTATCTTCTTCTGGTCCATTATTATTCAAATACTGGTTGTTCTCTCCCATTATGTTCCTCCAGTCATGCCATTTATGAATGTTAAAATGATTACAGATCAAATAAAATATTTTGTTGTTATTCGATTTGAATGCATCATCATCAGGCAGAGGTATCTTTCATTCAAATAGCAGTCTTCACGTGTGAAATAAACGTTCAAATTGGAATAGCACCTGGTACAGTTCTTGTACTGCGTACGACAGTCATCTCCTCCATCGACCGAACATTTTTGTTCATCCAATCACAGCAGAACTCCCACAATTAGATATTGCCATTCGTACTGCCCAATTTAATTCATTCTGCCAAATTTTCGTGTCAGACTCTGACTGTGTCTTTTCATAGACTCATCACTGTTAACATTTTAGGATGTAGTGTTTAAAAATATTAAGTGGGTTGTATGTGAAATGTGAGTTTCAACGTAGTTAATTTGTATCTCGTTAAATATTTTCAAAATATCATCGTTCACTAGAGGGTTAAACTGTGTTACTACCTGTGAATGTTGACCCAGAGTGGACAGCTACACCTGGCTCCCTCTGGTGGATCAGGCGGCCGAGCAAATATGCTCATCCTTCATCTGTGAAGGCAGATGGCAAGAGCTGTGTGGACATCGCGGGGCATCGCAGGGCATTCGCTCAGGTGCACTAGGACCTGATTGCCATCCACTGTATCCGAACTTGCCTCCAAACGACTCGACATTGTTATACCTCTGGATTCAGACAGGTCTGAACGAGAGAGTGATGGTGACTCCGCGCAACTTTCCCTCACTTAAATCCATGTCACGCGCAAGTCATGACATTATTCCTCTCCTCCCAACAGATACCTTCAAGTCCTGTGGTGATGGGTGAGTGCAAAACAGCAGGTATGGATACACTGGGATCTGTAGCTGCAGACCTGAAAAAAAGGCGGCTCGGGGCATAGGGTCAGTTTTTACTGGACCGAAGCAACAGAGGAACTCGCGACTGAGCAACCGTTTTGAGGATCACACTGTTTACCTCCGTAGCATAAGGAAGGGGCTAGAAAATGTGTTCTAAACATTGCCTGCTTAACCATATCCCTGGTCAGCAAACCGCGGCTGACGGGATCCCACATTAGCCGTCGAAAATATATCAAGAAGCCACAGATGATCCAACTCACCTTCGGTGCCTAGAATGCGCTGAGAGTACATCAGCAGATAGACCAGAGAGAAGAACAGATCTGGTTGGTAGAGAACTGGCCAGACTCAAAATCCAAATAGCAGCCCCGAGCAAAACTCGCCTAGCTGAGATAGGACAACTCACCGAAGTAGGAGTAACCTACACCTTCTTGTGGAGTGGCCGAAGTAAAGAAGAGCGACCTGAAACTGGTGTTGGGTTTGCCTTCAAATCACAGCTATTCAGCAAGATCACAAATCTCACAAATGGCGTGAATGACAGACTCATGCGAATTAGACTCCCACTGTCTGAAAAAGACATGAAACTATCATCAGCACCTATGCCACAACCATGACCAGCCCAGATGAGATCAATAACATATTTTATGAAGTACCGAAGGCAGAAAAGCATATCATCCTAGGTTACTTCAATGCTAGAGTTGGAACCGATCACCACACATGGCCAGATATCATTGTCAAAAATGGCTTTGGCAAATGCAGCAACAACGGATTCTCCTACTAAGGAAACACGCTGAACATGATCTCCTTATCACCAAGACAGTCTTCCGCCTGCCTAACCGCAACAAGAAGTCTTGGCTGCACCTACGCTCCAAGTACTGGCATCTCACTGACTACATCATCGTCAGAAGAAGAGACAGACAGGATGTCCGAGTGACGAAAGCCACGAGAAGTGCAGAATGCTGGACTGACCACAGGATGATTGTCTCCTACCTCAATATCCAGATTCAGCTTAGCAGACGACCACAAGGTAGAAAAGTGCCCATAAAGCTCAATGTTTCCAAATTGAAACAAGAGAATGTGAAACAGGCATTTGTTGAAGAAATGTGGAGCAAAGTAGAAACAATTGATGCAAACTCCGAGAATGTCGAGGAAAAATGAGCACCTGTCAGACCTATGTGTACCCAGCTGCATCCAAAACCCTGGGTCTCAACACTTGTAAACATCAAAACTGGTTTGATGGGCACGACGGTGCCATACAGAGCCTACTGTACGAGAAATATCAGCTACAAAAGACAACACAGTATGGACCATTTCTCTTCAGCTTGTGACAATTCAGGTCTCACAATCAGTATTATGAAGACAGACGTGGTGCACATATCTGCACCAGGAAAGCCTTACGTAGAGTCTACCATCACAGTAAATAGTCAATCCCTCCTGCCTGTGGACAAGGTAATTTAGCTCGGCAGTACACTGTCAAGATAGTCAACATCAAAGACGAAACCAGCAACAGAGTTGTTAAACCAAGCGTAGCCTTAGGCAGACTACGCTGAAATGCTTGGTAGCGTAGAGGCATCAGTCTGCAAACAAAACTGAAGGTCTAGAAAGCGATTGCGTTGCAGACCCTGCTGTATGCACGTAAAAAACCTGGACGGTGTACAGACGCCATGCAAAGAAGCTGAACGACTTTCACGTGCGCTGACTGAGGAAACCTATGAGGATAAGATGGCAGAACAGTGTACCAGACACTGAAGTTCTCACACGGGCAGGCATTCCCAGCATTCACATTCTGCTGATCAAATCAGAGATGAGATGGGTAGTCCACGTCACCAGGATGTCAGAAGAGCCACTACGAAAGATCTCAGGCTGGTTAAAGGAAACGCTTCAAAGAGCCCACAAATCATCCTTGAAACATTGCAACATTGACACTGATCGCTCCACCTGGCGGAGTCTCATCCATACTGGAGCTACAGACTATGAACTGAGGACAATTGCGGAGGCAGTGAAGAAGCGCGAGCAGCGTAAATCTCAGAACTGCAGCCGTCCTCTGTTGATCAAGCAATCCCAACTGGCATCTCCTGTCCAGTATGCCACGCACAGTTCAGAGCACAAACTGGCCTCATCAGCCACTCACGTACTCACATTAACTAAATAGTTAGTGATGTGACTCGAAGAAAAACAAAAACAACAAATTGTGCTACATAATAATGGTAAGGTGCTGTACTGGTTAGTTTTATTTAACCTGAAGTCCATTTGTCTATCAAAAAATGTTAAGCAATACCATCTTTGTATGAATCTGTCTTTCCTTGTGTAAATACATACATCGTTTACTTATTGTTTTTTCTACATTTACACGTAATCTTCTGTTTATATCGATCTCTAATCATTTCATTTCCCTCCCCGAAATATCATCTTAATCTTGATGGTTTTACGCAATAGCTGCATCTCTGGTAATTGGTATTTCGTTTTTCCATTTCTTCCACCGGCTTTCCTCTGTGGCATTTGTAAGACATTATAACTGTTGGTACAATGACTATTCAGTCTCCAGAGGATCCTTCAGATTAGCGACAAAAGCTCGGCTGGAGGTGCAAGAGGCTGTTCCATTAAATTCAATAGATAACTTGCAATTAGTAGATCTTCAAACATTATAAATGATTTTAGTTAGTCTTTGGTAATTATTTTAATCAAAGGTTTAATGGATGTGCCAAAATTGTTCATGGTAAATATTGTGTTCAGGAAAAATGCATAACTGTTTGAGTAGTTGTGTAAATCTCTGGTACACTTTAAATTAAATTTGAAATAACTTTAAACTGTCTGATAACTATACTATCATCTATGCGATTTTTGCTGCCTTCTATCTTGCTAAAAGTTTCATAGACCAACTTGTGTTTTTTTTTCATTCTATTTGCTTTTTAGCTCGTTTTTATCAACATCATATTCTTGAATATTTTTTCTTTTCATTTCTTCTCTGATGTGATTTGTTACTATGTTTGTAGTCTTCTTATCACATTTTTGTGTTTGTCATTTTATTGTTTTTGGACGTATTTATTGTGTTTTTTCTCTTCTTGTTTTTCCCTTCTGGTTTCGTGATCAATACAAATCGCATGACGTGTATGTTTTAACTCGTCATCTTTAATAATTCCGTTTTTGTACTCCTTGATATTGTAATTTATGATTCGACAATTTATGTCATCTGAATAATGTTTTCTGCGAGTTACCAACTGTTAAACGAATCATCATATCCCTTCATTTTATAAATATATACTTTTTCCTTTCATTGTTTTGGTCTTCCGAATTGTTTTCAACTTTAAATACGTCATACTGTTGGTCTTACAGTGATTGCCTTTACTCCTAATATATGCCATCTACCATTTGGATCATCTCCCTTCAAGTGTTGCACTTTGTAAACTGCATGATCACTTAGAATTACTTTTGACCTACTTTTCGTCACTCGCTTCATCTGGAGTCATGCCTTTCGATCTATGATGAGTTTTATTGCATCCTATAATTAACTTTGGTAAAACGTCAACCTGTCTGGTTTCAGTTTTAGGGAAATACTTCCACAATCTAGTTGTTAGTGTTCTGTTAAATCTTTAAACTAAAAATACTTTTTGTCAGTGTAGATTGCAAAGTACTTGGTGTTTTTCTTGTACAACAAATCCTTGAAGCTTTTCTTGTAAAACGTTTACAATTATCTAACTGTATCTTTCATGCTTTCGCGCTTTGCAAATGTTTGTGAAAGCGTAATGTTTTCACCCTTTATTGTTTCTTTACACTATGATCCCATGCATATTTTGAAAAGACATGTATCACTGATAATATATATTTGTATCCATCATTTGATGTTTAATATGCTTGCTTGCGAAGAATATCTGCTTGCCACTTATCACCCACTTGAGTAATATAGACCCTTTGTGTATGGAAATCATTACTAATCTAGTTTACTTGTGCAACGTGTAAGATGATTGTTTGGTAAATAATTCTTTCAGTTAGCACAATTGATTCTCTTTTTGACCCGTTTTGTTTATTCCCACAATTGAATGATGACTGTGAAAGCCACCGTACTTTCAAAATCGTAGTATACCTGACTTAAATATTGTTGTCGATACCATCATCCATTTAAAACAGTACAAAAACATCGAGAGAATATTTTACCCTGACAGATTGACAGATATTAACGAATGCATGCATGTATATGTGTATGTGCGTATGTATGTATTTTGTATGCATGTTTTAACGTACGATATTATGTATGTAGATGTAATGTAGGTATGTATGTAAATAGTCACAGGGACCGGATAGTCTCTGGAAGGCATTTCTAGATATAAACAGATCTGATGAAACATTTAGCTTCTGTGAAAAAATTAATGTCCAGGTGAACAACACATGTAGTTGTCTGAAGAACGGGTGTTCATATTTCTGCATGTGCAACATAAATAAAATATGAGCTGCTCTGAGAGAGAGAGAGAGAGAGAGAGAGAGAGAGAGAGAGAGAGAGAGAGAGAGAGAGAGAGAGAGAGAGAGAGAGAGAGAGAGAGAGAGAGAGAGAAAGAGAGAATTTTCCGGTATTGTCCTGATGTCCATTCACTATACACAACAGATAAACAAATTTGTTGAAAACAAATTTCATTGTATATTTTATTTAAAACATAGGCAAATATTAGTCAGCTCTAGAATTTAAATACATCTGATTATTTTTTGGCAGTGACATCAACAAAAACAAAGATTATCTAAGAGTTTGCTTTAAAAAAATATTTTTTCTCATATTTTGATTTTACACTATAAAGCTGTTGTTTACTCTCAACTAACTAAACTAAAAGACTTGCACTTAGTAGTTTCTCTTTCGTCCTTTTTTGGGTGTGAGGGGGATAACAAGTTTGTACATCACAATGAAGTTATATACTTACAGCTAGAAATGAAGCCATCGAAAACAATATCCGTGCTTTTTATTATTTATTCTCTGAACCATGACCAGTGAAGAGACAAAGGACAGCTTTAAAGCAAACAAGCCTGTATTTACAATGACAAAATGCAATAGTACATTATGATGATCACTATGCTCATCGATGTAGACTGAGTTTAGGTTGCAAGCTTCTACTCCCGTGTACCTGCTTGTACCATCCATCACTAGGGACTGCATCAAGCATAGAAAGACCTTCATTGTCACCCAATGTCCCAATCTTGTAGCCAAGCATAGTAATTTATCTGTTAAATGACTTTTACGATCAAAATAATTATACATGTCCACACCCCTTCCTAAATATCAAGTTAGGTTTATTGAAGAAAAACAAAAAAAAAACAAAAAAAAAAAAAAAACAAAACAACAAAGACAATAAAAACCAATCCATTAATTAATTAGAAATTGATTCAGTCATATTTGCCATAGTGTTTGCGAAGGACTAGGACACGCTAGGTAGCAATGTTGGTTATATTCCAGATGGCATTAGCCCCGTCGCGAAATCACCCAACACGCTGACAGACATATAAATAAAATAACTTCCCATCATTCCCACACCCACTTATCCAAATGTTATCTAATGATAATAGTAGCACTCAAGCAAGAAATAATATATTAGGAATAGATAACCCCAGGTGCGACATCTCGGCCAATCCTGAAACAACTCTGGATCAATGGCACTATAGGATAATGATATAATAAACATCTTGACATTTTGCTCGCTGAAAAAAAGAAGTAACTGAAAAGTGTGTAAAGACTGAACTAAGCGTGTTAAATGATAAGAAAAGAATTCAGCAAAATAACTAAGATAAAAAAAACATTATTTCAATTATGTCTATGTTAATATTTCAGTTCTGTAGAAATGATAAAGCCTACTACAACGGTAGAATCAATGCTTTGTGTTCATGAGATGATCACGAAGTATTTACGGGATAGGTTGACATGTTGGAACTGGTTTTTGAGAAATCCTCTCTAAGCAAGCTCACTGTTCGTTGCACCCTCTATTTCGTTCTGTTCCCTACTTTCCCTCCACCGACTTCGAGATAGTCGAGAATACCGAGGGTTCCGATTATCAGCCCCAGTATAAAGGCTATAACGGTCAGGGCAAAGCCGCCGCTGAACTCCTTCAACTTCGATTCCCCAGCATACACAGCAAAAGCTATCATGGCACAGAAAGCTGAAAATATTAAAATGAATAAAAGATTTATCAGCCCAATTAATAAAAAGAAAGAAAGAAAGAAACAAGACAAAAAAGCAACGAACAATGGAATACAATTTTTGACGCTATTAAATATTTCATAACCTAAAATCACTTGTCAATATTTTTCTTTTCTTAAGAGGAAGTCCTATACATTAAATTAAATATCGTTTCACAGTTTTACGTCACTACGCATGGCAATGATTAATTAATTCTCCCTTCATAATAAACTTTCGAATATGATTCCGCCGCCGCCTGACAATCCATTGGGAAGAAATAGGAAATGAATATTATGCTATGTGCGACTTTAAAACACACCCTACTGATAATAATCTTTTCCGCAAAATATTAATTTCCATTATGCCATACTCATCAGCTCAGTGAAAAGACAAATAGTATGGACTCTCTGTGTTTAGCTATATTTAATTCTACCGCAGGAATGAATAAGGAAATATTAACGGCCTTATATCGTGATTCACTGTACAACCCTTCACGCTCTGGCAATCTTATGTTTGTTTAAATATTGATAGTTCCAACCCTCGGCGGGCTATATTCGCAGCGGTCTTTACTTTTTTGGTGGCGGGGGGTGGAGGACGGGGGACATAATCTTGAATTACCTCCAGCGAAGCTAAGGCAGATGGCTACAAGGTACAGCACTTTCTCGGACAGGAAGAACATGAAGATGATCACAAGAACCAGTGCCGCCAGGAAGCACAACCAGGACAGGATCGAGAATGCCCGCACAGCACGATACCAGTCTACAAGAGGGAATGAAGGAGTGTTTGAGAGACATGTCTCTTATGGGGCACTTCCTGAAGATAATATATAGAAGAATTTGAGGTTCAGTATCCAGCCATGAATATAAGAAATGAATGAATATATATATATATATATATATATATATATATATATATATATATATATATATATATATATAACTGTATTTTACAAACAATATTCATTGCAAGTTGAAAATTCACATACATTATCTGCATCTGATTCATCATTAGATCTTGTTCCAAATGTGTCTTTGCCATTCTGTTTCTTGGTCCAGCAGCATGTTTCAGCTTGATGTCATCTCTTGGGTTATAATCCTTCATGTCTGGTGACTTAAGGAGCACCATCATTAGTGTGATTTCTGGGACAATTTATGGAAGTTTTTAACCCATCAACGAATCATAATGAAGTACCCCGCGCATATTCAGATTTCTCTGAATACTCAGTGTATAAAATCCACAAAATCACATTCTTTCCTGGGTCCGATTGGCCGATACTGGCCTGATACCCTAAATATTTTCCTTTGAAATCAGTGTTTCGGGCCAATGCACCAGGCTAGTTTCATGTTCGCGAAGGCTGTTTTCACAATAATCACCCTAATTTAATTGATGAGTGGAATAACACCTGTTCATTTCCCTCGCGGGATTTATTGTACCTCGTCAAATGAGCGATGTTATTACGTATTCAGTTAACACAATAAACCGATCAATTAACCATGAACGTTAAAATTTCGTCTTATGTTTTATTTGATGCATCCGACACGAGGCTTTTTGTTAAGCGCTATAATAGCCACCGGTGGAAATTTTCATTATTCCAACGGCTTAGTGACAGCTGAAGGTTAGTGATCCGTCGGTAAAATCTTTGTCCTCGGGTTAGCGGCATATGTATCTATCTATCTACTTTAATCAATTATAGCTTTGTGATCTCAAGTCGTAACAAAACCGATGATTGACAAATACAAGCATAATTTGATGAAACCGAACCATTTTTTTTCTCTGTTCTAACTAGCTAAGAATAAGAATGATGGTATATAAACAACAACAAACTGAAGCTGTCAAGGCAAGAAATGAAGTCCATTTTTATGGTATATAAACAACAACAAACCGAAGCTGTCAAGGCAAGAAATGAAGTCCATTTTTATGGTATATAAACAACAACAAACTGAAGCTGTCAAGGCAAGAAATGAAGTCCATTTTTATGGTATATAAACAACAACAAACTGAAGCTGTCAAGGCAAGAAATGAAGTCCATTTTTATGGTATATAAACAACAACAAACCGAAGCTGTCAAGGCAAGAAATGAAGTCCATTTTTATGGTATATAAACAACAACAAAACTGAAGCTGTCAAGGCAAGAAATGAAGTCCATTTTTATGGTAAAATAAAAGTATATCTGTATGCAGAGAATTTATACTGACAATAATTTTCTTTAGAAATCTTTCAAACCCTGTCATAGTTATGTCCTGAGAGACAGGTATTAACTATCTTTGGATTCAACCTTCTTTAATATTATTATGATTTGAATATTAAATGGTTATATAAAAAAAGAGTTCATATAGCAGAAATGCCCATTATCTAGCATATGTTCGTACAAAAATCTCACATGTATGCATTCCTTTTTCACGAGATACGGCCTTCTCGAAAACATTATTATTATTATTATTATTATTATTATTATTATTATTATTTTAATAGAAACAATGTCTATCAAACCTTTTAATATTAAAGGTATGTACCATAAGATGGCGGACGGTGATTTCGATGAAAGTAATCCTGATTGCAATCTGTTAACGTCAAATGAAAACTAGCCATGAATATATTTTGGATCCAACAAGCCATAATACACATTATGTCGTCGTGATGGGGGGCTCGCAAATGAGTCTGATTAACAATGCCTACTTAGTAATCGTAGTTATCAATATTATTATCTTTCTAGTCCGCATTATTTGACCTAACTGCGATGCTGTTTTCTTTGAAACTAGCCCAAACATTATGTAGTCCATTCGAAATAGTCTGTGTTGGCATCATCACCGTCGTCATCGTCATCATAGTATATACCACCAAGTTCTTCATTATCCTCGTCGTCAACGTCATCATTCACGTTATTCATGTCTTCTCGTCATGATATATTATTATTTGCCTTACCTGAAAGGATGTCGAATGAGCCACACACCTTGGTCTGTCCAAAATAGTTCACCTCGGTACATAATAACCAGAGGCCGCTATATACCTTGTAGCTGTAATTCAGGGCCGTGGTTTCTGTCGAGTACCAGTAGGGAATGGCGAAGCCAATCAAGTCGATGATGAAACACAAGATCAACAAGAAGAACACAATTTTGCACAGCAGGGACGTATTTCCAAAGCCCATTTTGGCACCTTACACGTTTTTCCTCTGATATTAATTTCCTACGAATTTGACCTAGTATTTGACCAGCAGAATTGGATAAATTTTATTTGATTGTAATCTCAGAGTTTCACTTGTCGGATTAATTTTTGTTCAAGAATTACTAAGTGGAACTAGACCTGAATACTCGAGGATTCTCGCTCGTTTTTGTAAGCAGTCGAAATAGATGACAATGAGTTACGATACAACTTCCGTGGTTTTATTACGTAGGTGTAACCGATATTTATCCAAAATTAAAAGTCTATCAATCGAGGTTTTCCAAATGCCTTTTTATTGCCTACACATCAGTCAGAGTCCATTAAAACTAAAATTTCTACAATATCCAATGTTGTGCGATGAATCAATCGAATGTAGATCAATATAGATTGATGGATCAAGATAATAACCTTCTAACCACACAAAAATAAATCTAAATTATGCAATCAGTCTCTGAGTTACGACTTATATATCATATTGTGTTTGGTCACCATGGTTGTGAGCCAGTGTTATTTGTTGTTGTTTTTCTCATCCTGGAAACGTTCTGGTTCTGACATGTCAGCCAATTTTTATACAAAATTTTAACCACAAAGTTATTGATTGTCGAATCACTTGCCTTAACAGCAAGCATCAAAAGATAAATGGGTGAATTTAAATTTCGCTGTTAATATTAGGATCTGAATTAGTTTGTAATCAAAAGAGTTTGGCCCTTTTTACGTTATTATTTTGAGCTTCAGCTGCCATATTTTCATGCTTCCCATTGTTTTCTACAGTTTGCGATGTTTTTAACGACTAGAATGTTTTAGATTATACCTTGAATGGATTCCTAACATTGGGTTTGCGTGATGACAAATTTACGTTTATTGTATTTTGTTGAAAGTCAGTGGTGCGGATCTTAGATACGGCACTTGTTAATAAAGCGGCTAATGTGTAACATAAGTCGGCAACGCCTTCAGAGAATATCAGAGCAGGTCAATGCAAAGTATATGTTATATCAGTCTGGGTCTAGGCAAGTTTTATCATAAATAATGTTTTTAAAACAACATGAAGAATGTGCAACTCAAATATCCAGACTGTGTGTTATAAAAACATTACAGACAAGCACATGCAGTACGTTCAATGAGTTTTTCTTTTAGGTTACTTAAAGATTTACAGAACACATATATATTACTGCATAATAATGCATGTAACATCTTTAAAGAAACATATTTAGAACGAAACCCTTTTAAGGTAATTTCGGTCCCAATTAAGGAAGAAACCTGGTAAAAAGGCTTGCGATACTATTAGATATATGTAACTGCATCAGAAAAAAAGTGTTAAAATAGCATAAAATCATTATTGCAAAAAAGTCAGTTGCACAAGGTATACCTCCATGTAATTTTCCCAACACCGACAGATAACACCTACATATGGACCAAAATATTTAATTCTTTATCAGTGACAATTATACCCTCCCACCTACCATTATATAAGAACTGTCTGCACTAACATACATTCGGCAGTGCCGACCGTGTAAATGGCCAGTATATATTGTTCTAGTTCATGCTAAGCCATCAATTCGACACAATGCCCGAAATGTTGTCAACAAATATACTCATGTAAATGCACATATATACCTATTTTCAGGACCTTGTCTGCGGTATTGCAACAAACAACGTCACAATGTCAGAACGGGTCAATCAACAGACCGCAGGTTTCTTTCTTTCTTTATTTTATAACAAAATTGTTTTTGTGAATTAGGAATCCGAAACATTTATAACTGCTTATTTGTTTTCTTCTTTTTGTCACAATATATTTACAGTTTTCTATGAAGGTCTCATAAGTAAGCAGTATGGAGATTGCTTTACTAATAACTGCCTCCTTTCGAATAGTATAACATATACATACATTATAATAATAAGGACACAATATGATAAGTTTGTAAAGCTCAAGTTTTAATTTTAAATAATAAAAAGAATATGAATTAAACATTACATGAAGGAAAAATAAAAAAGCAGGGCTATAAAAATTAAATTCGTTGTGCAATGCTGATATTCACTTTATACATTGGTTATCAAAATTGTCAAGCTCTGGATCAGTTTGTGGAATAGCTAAGGCGTTATATGGGCTAGCTTGAGTTTTTGGGTGGATTTTCTATGTTTATTTATGCAAATTGATCAATACATAAACATATTTTGGAACCTGAGACGCTTTTAAATCAATGTGTAGTGATGTTATATCAAATTTTAAGAAAGAGTTATAACTAAGTTGCTTACTAACTAATAAAATTACTAAGCAATAGTCTGAGTAAGTAACTATATACTTCAGTTATGACAATCGCTCTAAAGGTTTAAACGAAGGCAAAAACTTATTTAAGCTTGTAAGAAAATAATCCAAAAGTTAATCTTTATCCTGTATTTCCCTTGACTCAGAAATGATGGTTACTGTAAATAAATCCATCAAATTAACACCACGCATACCTCATCGTGTACAGTAGAAAACTGTGACAATCGAGAAGTATGAACACTTTTGTACAATTTGACACATGTTATTTGTTTAAACTTGAAAAATGACAACCACAAAATTAAGAATGACATAAAATACGGTCATGTATAAGTTTTCAATAGCGTGGATCCTAATATCATTACAGAGCTTTTGGTTGTGTCATACCTGCACTTAGCGACCTAATGTAAGTGCAAAATAATACTTTACACCTGCGCAAGTACACATTTACACAACAAAGGCCTTTGCTGTTCAAACATTGACGACACTTTGAATAGGTAGCATTGTGAGAATTCAATCACTTATGGTCTGCAATTTTAGAATTATGCCTGATCCGTAAATACTATGTGGCGATCTGGGGACAAACAGAAATGAACATAACTCAGTAGGGTCACGTTGGGGAACTGTCTGGGAACATGTAATGTTAATTTTTAACATGAGACTTCCCGTTTGTCTCTAGAGATCTTATAAAAAAATGGAACAATATGACACTCTGGGGACAAACGGGAAATGTAATGTTAATTTTTAACGATGTGTGTAGTGACTAATACTTAGATGGTTATACTTACAAACACACAAACATACTATCACACAAGAAGGGAGTAGGATGTAAAAAGGAGAATGAAATAAATACACCATCACACACAAGCAATGCAGGGGTAGGAATGTTTATAGATACTAAACCCACAAGCATACTATCACACACACACAAACACAAGATGATGGGTTTAAGTTTGGTTTGGTTGTGAACATAGACACAGACATACATAAAACATAAAACACAGATTTTTTAGCAATACTTTTGAGCAGTATCTTTCTTTTCTAGAGATCTGGGTGGCCCTGAAAAAAGGCTGTTGGTGTTGTTAACCAAAGAGGATTAACACATACCACACCACTTCACTGTTCTTCACCGCAAACTTCTCCTTACTGCCGGTCCGTAGACTAAGACACACTTCAAACACTCGTGCCTCTCCACATAGATTCTTCTTTTCCATATAGCTGTATTTGTGATCCTGGTAACGGCCAAAAGATGCCTTGATTAATACTTGGAAGTCTGGATTAAACAGCATGCTGGAAAGGATGGTCGATGGTTTGTCGGTTTTTCTTGAGAACAGATAGCACAATGGGCCAATGCACCTCTGTACATAGTCTAGGACCGGACCGAAATGCATTGAAATGTTCAAACAATCAGAATGCGTGTAACATAATTCAGTCAGGGTGTGTTGGCTCCTTCCAATCAGTAGACAGAGGACGCGTGACGTCACTTTCAATATATATATATATATATATATATATATATATATATATATATATATATATATATATATATATATATATATACATATATTGATACGCACGAGCGTTCCTACGATTTACCGTTGCGGAGGAAGACTTTGAGTGCAATAACTATGGCTAATAAAATAAAGACAATGAATTGATGTGCACCTGCAGTGAATGCTTCTAATACAAGGAGTGATAGTAAGACTACTACTACTACTGCTGTAGCAAGTATTCTTCCCCAAGGGAATGACTTCAATTTGACTTTGTGCGATTTCCTATCATCTATGCAAGAGTTGTTGTCGGCGGTAGTGCCATCTTCACCTCCTTTCCCATCATTATCAGTCCATGAAAGAACAGATGAAGAGGTTGAAACAGAAGGAACAGTTGAAGAGGTTTTTGCAACGTCAGTAAAAGTATTTGTTCAACAACAGAAACAGCAACAATAACAACATAAAGAGGAAAGGAGAAACCAACAAATAAACAAGAGACGGCGAAAGCTTTGAACAGTGAACAGAAGGAAAAGAGGAAAAACTAAACGGTTCGTCTGTTAAAAGACATTCTGGAAGAGTTAAAATATCTGCGAGAAATGTATCAGACTTTTTACTGCAACCGAAGAGAAAGAGACCTTCACGATCCAAGACTTCTGAACCTTCTATGACTACATCGACGTTCACCACTGAAACGACATCAGCAGCAGCAGTTACTACTACTACCAATACCACAGCAACAGCAGTAGTATGACTTGGCCGTGGAAAAGGATTAGGACAGTCATCTCAATGACTGCCAAATAAAAAAAAAAAACATTAATCACTCCGTAAGAAAATGTGTGCATGTGTGATTGTGTGAAGATTTTGTCCATACTAAAGAAAAAATCACGACAAAGAGATACTTAATTTTTTTATTATTATTAATTTCTTTTTCTTGTATATTGCTTTGAATAGATTCGTAATGAAATTTCATAACACAGCACAAAAGTCAATTTTCTGGCATCTGTTACCCATCTATTTCATTTGTTTTTTCTGCTTGTCTTTCCTTTTTTAACTTCTTTACTGGTATGGGTTCTTCTTCTGTTTCTGCTGAATGCTCTTAGGGGATCCTTTTCTTTAACGTTGTGGACATTCTGGAGCACAATTCCTCTCTCTTGACCGAGATTGCAGGTATCTTGACTTTTGTCTCCAGTGGAGTAGTCCGAAGTCGTATAGAAAGTGTACTTTTGAATGACTGTCTTTAAATCTCCGATGAGAAATATCATCTGTTCTCACTCTTCCATCCCACGGATTGAAACCTGAATGAGAGTATACTCGTTAAGAAGTGGGGTCTGTCTCTGTCTCTGTCTCTGTCTGTCTCTCTGTCTGTCTGTCTGTCTGTCTCTCTCTGTATATATATATATATATATATATATATATATATATATATATATATATAGGGAGAGAGCGTGTACCTTAGTCAAATCAAATTTTGAATCAAGATGAAAAGATCATACCTTAGCGAGGAGAATCCAGAAGAAGTCAAGAGACGACGACATCGTTCGGTGTCACATCTTGTGCTAAGTGAAATATTAGCTCAAATTCATGCTTGCAATTTTGAAGATGACATGAGTGATCCTGAACGAATACCATGTAACTTAACTACAAGACCGATGAAGTAAAGATCAGTCAAGAAAACAAGTTGTTCGGTAGCTCTAAAGTTTATTTTTATTTTCGACCAACCCCAAAAGTGACTTCCAGAAGATTTAGAACGACACCTTACACGTACAAGGTCAAATTTAAAGAGATTTAAGTCTCAAGTTCCATCAGAAAAAGCAGAGTGTTTCATTACGGATTTATGGGAATCATTATTAGAGACATTTACACTACAGTGCCAACCTAAAGATGACGATCGTTTGAGACTATCCATCAATCCCGACAGTTTGAAACATCCTGTGTGGTTTGAGTTTAGTACACTAGCAGAATTAACTTCTTCCAAACTCTTAGACAAAATTCAACAAGTCCAACAATCGAACGACGAGTTTAACATCACCGATGGAAAAGTCACTCTTCACATGATGCAGGTTTCATATCAAGTAGGCAGTGGAAAACGCAACAATGTTTTTATCGATGGATGAACTTCGCAGTACCAAAACAAGTTTCGTTCAGATTGAAAACAACCAAGACCAAATATGTTTAGCAAGAGCCAACGTAGTGGCTCAAACTTATGCCGAAAAGAACGATACAACAGAATGAAAATGATCATGGGCGAGTATTCGAAACTAGGACAGACCGAAACAACGGAGAGAAGCAGAATTCCGTTTACAGCAATCAAGCATTTCCAAAGGGACCGTGTGTGGAGTTCCTAAAATGTAAAACCTTCAATAAGAAACATGTAGATTATATCGTTTTTGACTTTGAATGTTCACAAGAGACTGGAATTAAACATCTTCTCTTTTGTGTAGCTCATCGTGCTTGTGACAAAAGCATTCAACAACCTTTATTTTTTCACCTTTCAATTTGTAGTGTGATTCCAGGAGGACGAGAAAGGATCTTTCGAGGCTCTCATGCCTCATTTTGCCGAATGGAGTTTAGAACCCACTGACGACACTTATATGAAAGAAGAAGTCCAGCGTTATTAAAACTATCATCGATATGCCACGGTCATGGCTCATACTTTCTCATACTACGGCGAACCATTTCTTTTTGAAATAGTATTCAGAAGAAGGGACCACATTTCCAACAATGGCCATGAACGGAGCCAAAATCATCTACATGAAAGTTAGAAACGTACAAATTAAAGATTCCATGAATAATTTGGCTATGCCCTTGAGTAGAATGCCTAAAACGTTTGGAATGACAGAATGGTTAAAGGCTCTTTTGATCTTCAAGAAGAAGTTAAAATATTGTCGATACGATGTAGATATTTTACGACGGTGTTGTGGAACATTTAGCCAATTATTTATGGTGGAGCTCTCCAGTTTCGTACTTTGCATAGGGTTAGATTTTTAAAGATAAAGAATTACCCAGGTTTTCCTCACTGGCTGTCTTGGCTATTTAAAAAAAGACCTTTTATATCTTAGGTATTGTTAAAAGAACTTTGAAGTCCCTTTATTTTGGTGTATGATTGATGGGTGAAATTTGGGTTATAGAGTATACAGCTTGGTCTTACTTAAGATGTGCACCACTAAAAAAAACTGCTAGCTCCGCTTGGTCATTTTCACTTCCTGGACTTCAAAGGTAAATAATAAAAAAAAGAGTCAATAACTTTTTTTACTTTTTAGATATTTTGTAATTCACTCATAGTACTTTCAGAGGCTGGTATTGTCTGCTCTGGCAAAATTCGTTTCTCTACTTTAATATCTGCTGAAAATAGTGCACTTTTGACTAATTCAGGCTGATTTTTCGAGTACTTTGGAGCGGCCATTTTGTCTGCTGTGTGCTTAGATCATGTCCAGTTTCCACAAGTACAATATGTAAAGACATTTCAGCCACAGTACATGAAAGTAACATAGAGGTATGCCAATATTCTCTCCATTGTGCATGTTGCAAATGCAAAATACTTCATCTTACACCTGTCACTCTCTCAGAAGCATGTATTATCTGTAGAGTGCCCCCTATAGATCACGGAGGTAATTATCTCTTGAAGGAAGCTTCTACCATTGCCAAAGCGTATGGATTAGTTTATCGAAAACAGTTCATGCCTGAGAGCAAACTAGCCATCATACCACCTCAATCCAATCTCTCTGTCTGCCGTCGATATTCAGCCAGATCTTTCCGCTGGCTCCATTGCTTGTGCGAAACTCAAGACAAGTAAATACAACATGCTAGAAATGGTGGAGAAAAGAAAACTGAAAACTTCCGTGGATGGTACTGATTTAGAAAACCTACAGATCATAAACGAATTTCGGGGACGTTTATTTCATGGATGCCTTACCGATTTTCCTCAACGAGACCTGACAAGACCTTTCTCAGAGTTCACCATGGACGAGTTGTTCGACCAAACATATAAATGATGCCGGAGTTTAGAAAGTCAAGGATACCAAATAGTAGAAATGTAGAAAACGACTACGAGGACGTTTGAAAACCAATCCAGAATTTGAACGCATTACCGAAGAGTACGACGTGGTGGCCATTGAAACTTTAAATCCACGCGATAGTTTATTTGGAGGACGGACTAATGTGACACGCTTGTTGTACGAAGTAGATGAATCTCAATAAGAACAATCAAATACATCGATGTGTGTTCCTCGTATCCATGAGCGTGTAAATATGTTGGATGCATTACCAATCAACCTGAAATGTTTACAGTACACATCAACGTAAAACACATTCGCTAATACAAAGGTTTGATCATATGCAAAAGGTTGCCACCGACTAACTTGTACCATCCTGTTTTACAACATCATTTTCACATAAAACGGATGTTTCCTTTATGTCGTAGGTGTGCTAAAACGTGTAATCAAGACCCCCCTTGTCGCCACGATGATTAAGAAGGAGCATTGCAAGGAACCTTGGTGAGTGTCCAATTGTTTCATGCTCTCGATCGCGAATAATGCTTATTAAAATTATACGAAATTTGGCACTTTCCTGCCACAGAGCAATATCAAGAAGATGACGACGACTCCAATTCAGGAATTTTGTTCAGGCTATATCATCGAGTTTCTGAAATTGAAGCAAGAAGCAAGCAGCTATCCTTGTTGGTGTCAGACTGCAGAAGACAAAGAAGCATTCAAAGAAAGATACTGATCCTATGAAGGCACTAATTTGAAAACGTGGAAAAGAACGAAGGAAGACAATCATTTGCAAACGTCATGTTGAATTGTATGTGGGGACAATTCGCTCAACTTCCGATATTGCCAAAGACGGAATACTTGGTAGATCCAAGTGGATACTTTTAACTCGTTGACGAAAAAGCGAAACTGATTAAACATGTGAAATCATACGTGAAAATTTGATCTTGGTAAATTACGAAGAAGTCACAGAGTTTTGCGCCCCCTACGAGTTTGGAAATGTTATCATTGCAGTGAACGTGACAGTCAATGCCTGTTTAAATTGTATTCTGCCTTGGAACCTTTAGGAGATCGAGTCCTTTACTTTGACACCGATAGTTGCGTGGACCTTGACAAAGAAAGATGAATCCAGCGTAGAAACAGGGAGATCAACCCACGGACTCCAAGTTCAACTAAGACGAATGTGATGCATTACCCTGCAACCAGAGGGAATATGTGCCCTGTGACAAAAACAACTCAGAACCACAACCTTGCTCCACGGAAACATACCCTGAATGAGCCACGTCGACCTCTAGAGCTTTTACGTTACTATTCTTGTGGCTCCATGCGCTTGGCCACGTTCAAAAGAAGATGGCCCAAATATCAGGCAGGCCATCGTCCCAAATCTTCAGCGATAACAGGATTTATTCGCTTGAAAGAAGGAGAAAAGGTGCAATGGTTCAGTTGTAGCGTGAAACTACACAATGGAAACAAAAATCAGCTTACCATGAACATGCCAGATGATCTCTGCACTGTGAATGGATTCGTATATATGGAAAAGTTTGGGTTCACGGAGGTGACATGTTGTTCACCAGTAGTTGGTTCAGACCTAATGACTCTCATCACGGATAGTTTAGAAGAGCACAATCAGGTACTACCACTGGAACTGCGTGAGTGTATTTACCAATACTTTGTACAGATTCAAGTGAAACGCATAGAGCAATTGTATCCGAAATGGCACACTATTTTTTGATCATTGGTATCTGAATGCTTTAAGAATACTGATTATAATGATAATATTCAAAAGGTCAGACATTGATCAAATGCGAAGTCATTACAAAGCATACCGTTCTACGACTTCTGTCATCAGTGATACGCACAATACATTGGCATGAAGTCAATGACAATGTTCAAGACTTAGTGTGGTGTGTGTGTTAGGGACTACTTATCTTGGATTACGTTTACCAGGAAATTCGTTGTGGCAAATTTATGAACAGTACATGCAAAGGCATAACCACCAAAACTTTATAAATGCAGGAAAACGTATTGTGATTAAAAGCAAGAATTTGTTTTAGAACCTTTTTAGTGGAGGAAAATATTTAGTTTTCGTTACAGCCTATACAGAAACTTGATGTAGAAGCAATGGGAGAATACGCAGAAACAGAGGAAGAAATACTACGAGCCCACGTTACTCAAAGAAAGTAAAGTTGTATCAATTTCACTTGTACAAGGAATTCCCGGCGAATACGATGGGATCGTGTTTGACTTTAGTCAAACACATTTTGTTATCTGCGATGACATGTTAGGAGAAGACGAAGAAGAAATTAAACTTTTATTTACACTTAAAGAACATCATTGTAATGCAAGTATTATTTATATTACTCAAAAATTATTTCATCAGAGAAAAGTGCATCACAGCATCAGTCTTAATGTACATAATGTGGTGTTGTTCAAAAGTCCAAGAGATAAATCTAAAGTCCAAGTGTTAGTGAAACAGTTAAGAACACCTTGGCTAAATTATGCGTATGACGATTCCACTCAATCACTAAATGCGTATTGACTCATCAATTGAAAACCTACCACTCCCGATTATTTTAGATTGTGTAATGATTTGTTTCACGATTGGTGCCAAGAGGTAGGTCCAGTCATTTACACGTCACATTTCTCGTCTGTCAAAAAAAAAACAACAAAAAACAAAAAAACAAACAATAAAACAAACAAAAACAAACAAAAACAAACAAACAAACAAACAAACAAAAGAAAAAATAGGAATAAAAACACCATTCACTTCTTTTCTTGTTAACAGTATTTAACATGACTTCCTTTCCATCTCATCATCCTGTCAAATTGATTTTTGCAAAGTATGCCTTCACAGGCGAAAACAATGCACAAGTAAGTTACAATTTGTTAGAAATTAGTCTCAGAGAAGTGTTAAAATGACTTAGTTTGACAGCACGTCAATATTTTCATCATCATCCACATACCACATAAAACAAAACTTTTTTTGTTTGAAAACATAACGTAGCTTTATTACAACTATCTGATCCAAGAATTGATACTCAAATAAAAATGCAAATCATTTTGAAACCAGGTTTAAGTGGATATTTTGGAGGTGTAATTATTCGCTAACTTTTGAAATGGGACCCTATTGCCAAAGCTTAAAAAGCCAAACTACCTTAAAGACAGACCAAAGAGAAGAGAATCAGTGCAGCAAGTTCACACTCTAACAAAAAGAAGAAAAGCCCCAAGGAAAAAAATCTCCTGCAAGAAAGAGAGGTACTACCGCTAGAACGAGCAAACCTCGCTCGGTGACGATGTTTCCTGCTATTTCTTCTTCTTTTTTATTCTATTCCGTTCATGATGATGTCTACCAAACCCGATTTAAGACCAGTATTTCCCAATATAATGACCAAACGGAAACACATTTGTAAAAAGAACTGCTACTTCTCTGTTGACGTCTTTTTCTACTCTAGCTGCTGCTGCTGCAAGTGGCCTTTCCTAAGACAAAAGTACGAAACAGAACAGGTGTGTTAACAAAGTTTACTGTATTTGTACAAACAAGAACTGGCAAGATTTAGTCCGTTGAGAACACCAGTAGTACCTAAAGTCAAGCTGATACGACGTCCCGACAATCAGTGGAGGCGAATTCCAATATAAAAGAAGTGTTGGATTAGATTAACTTCAGGTTTTTTACTCCTTAAACAAATATGTCACAATGTTGACACCATTATCATCGACAACGTCCAAAGCAAATTCTTCCCAAAAAAAAAGGAAAAAGAGACACCCTCTTCGTTTGGCCAAACATGGGATGTTTTGTCAGCACTCAACAAATCCAGTGCTCCGATGCAAAAACAAATCATTCAAAAAAAAAAAAAAAAAAAAAAAAAAAATGATATCATTTATACCTTGTGCGAATGTTGTTTGAATGTTTTGAAAGAGGCGATTTCTTTGATCAAGAGACAGAAACGGTGATTTAGACGACATTTTCACCTTCTTCGCCAAATGATGAAAACGAAAATGACCATCAGTCAAAAGAAAAGCAATGCTCGTTTAACGAGGAGGTTTTCTACCTATGCTGATAGGACCGTTGTTAAAAGTGGCTGTTTCTTTGTTATGATCGATTGCTGGACCTATTTTATGTGATGGAGAAGAAAATATAAAGTACATACTTTTCTGGAAAGACATCAAAGTTGTATCCTTGGATTTTATGAAAGGACAAATATTGACTTTAGTTTTTTTAACTACTATGGATGAAACTCCGTCGTTGGTACGAACATCCCATTTACCTTCTAATCCAAATAGCACCCAGATGTTACACTTACAACAAAAATTACAGTTGAAGACATTGCGTTCATGGTCTCTACCGTTGCAATTTTTTGTTGTTTTTTGACAAATCTGTTTGATCCATCATCAAACAGATTTGTCGAAAACAGAAAAATCGCAACGGAAGGGATAATTATTGCAACGTCTTCAACTGTTTCATCAAAAATCTTCAGACGAGAAATAAAAAGTAGCAACAGCTCCCAAGAGAATGACATACACAACAACGGGGATGACGGAGAAAGGAGAAGCAAAAGAAAAAACTGAGTTTCAAACTCCACCGGTTAAGTAAATACGCCTGTTGAAAACACCTACATCAAGAATTGGTTAGATAAAAAAGATGATGCCCACAACCTTATGAGCAGAAGAGAAAACGAAGGAAGTGAAGACAGAAGTCAAACCAAAACCGATCACCCCTGCTGAGACAGCATCCTTTACACTTATTCCTCGTGAAGCATTGCAATAAACACACGAAGAAAACTGCATTGGTAGTTGGCTAACTGAATGAGGAGCAGCAACAACAACATGGATACACTTGTAGCCAGCTATGCTACAATCCTGCTCATGCTGCTGGCTACGGAGGAATTCAACAATTGTATTATGCGGCTGAAACCTAACTCAAAAATTTACATCTGCAAGATGTGCGACAATGGTTACAAGAACAATCGACGTACGCGTTACACAAACCCATTTGACGACAATTTTCCAGAAGTCAGATCGAAAGTAGCAGGCATCGAGCATGCAGATTTAGCACATATCTCTCATTTAGCATTGTACAATAAAGGTTGTAAATATGTGTTTTGTGTCATTGACATGTTTTCAAAATCAGCTTGGATAGATTCTTTGACTTCTAAAGCAAGTTCAGAGTCAGTGGAAGCTTTAAAACTGGTCTTGAAACAAAGTGGTTGGGATTCTCTGCGATGGCAAACATACAAAGGTACCAAATTTGTGAACCAAGCTTTTCAAACAGAATCGAGAAAAAAAAATCACATTCCTTTTGTCACCACTTAAAGTCCTGAAGCAAAAGCTCGTGTCGGGGAACGTTTTCAAATAACCTTGAAAGAACGTATGAGGATATGTTTTTTATACATCAACATACTATCAAATAGATCACGAGTTACCACGTCTGGTCAAAGCTTACACTCAATCATACTATCGTGGCAGCAGATGTGCTCTGGAAGAAGCGATGCCTCAAAACGAAGTGATGGTGTTTGATCGATTGTTTCGAACGTAAAAGATCAGAAATAAGAAAGAAGTGTTACACACAGGAGATTGAGATCGCACTGGAACAAACACACTTTTACAAAGTTATTAACCGAACTGGACGATCGAATTGCTTAGTGTCACTGGATAAAGGCATGAAGTGATTCTTCTGTTTAAAAATTGGACGATATGAAGGTAGAAGTGTCAAAAGGAACTTTTTACTTGCCTGAGTTATAACGAGTGACTAGGAAAGAAGATGACATGAACGATATCGAAAGTATTCTCGATCGAAGTACACATACAGTGGGAAAACATCGACTCTAAGAAGTGAAAGTTCGTTGGAAAAGATATATACCATATTTCGATTCTTGGAGATTGCAGCTTCATAAGTCTTCATCTGTAAAATGAAGTAGAAGTTACCACCATGACATTAAACACAGCTATATCTCCTTCTCTGAGTTTCTCTCTCCAAGAACTACAAAAACAACCCCAGTGGGTGTGGTGTGGAGGACGTGTCTCTCAAAATCAAATCGTGTTCTTCTACCAAGTCTGCGTGGTGCATTGTGTCATTGGAGAAGCCATTGGAAATTTTACTTTAGAGCAAGGATATAAACACCTGTGGACTATTTTTACTAAGCAACTGTATTGGTTATCTTCTTCTTTGTCCATCATTACGATATACAGACAGTAACGAAAACGGCAGCCTCGCCGCCAACGCCAGTCGTAACAACAACTATTCTAATCACAGTAGCAACTCTCTTCTGGAACATCTGAAAAATCATCCTTTGACAACGAGTGACTCCTCAGAGGCCATAACCATCGAACTACGAATAACTAATTGTATTTAACATTGGCCAGTGACAGTTCTATGGATGTGTTTCCCAACAACATCTTACGTTGTTTCACGCCTAAATTACCCCAAGTCATACAATTAGATCACGAAGCTCATTGAGCCTTGGTAGACATCAAGTCCTGAATATCGCCAACGGTCAAAACACTTTAATCGTCGATATCCTCATCGAATAAGTTAAAGAACGTTTGGACAAAAATGAGGCTGTCTATTGCTAATCCAATTATCCATATCCAACCAATCCTCAATTGAACATCTACACCATGAGAATTCATATAGGATATTATTTCAATGCTCAACATCTTGTTGAAACCATTTCAGCTGTTTTAACGACCACGTTGGCGAAGCCTTAGAGAGAGCTTGCCGAAGTTTACAGATCGAGTATCATAAAATTGCTAATCTTCTTAAAATGTATTTTGTCCGACGGCAAAACAATATCAATTACTTTTTCTCCTGATTTGTTTGTTAGTCTGAGTGGATACACCTCTCCCGCTCCTATGAAAGACATTCACATCAACGATCGATTCTACATGTATTTTCATTGCCCTATCTAACTGAATGAAAGACTAAATTTGGTGTTTGTGTATTCCGATGTCGTCGAGTACAAAGTCATAGATGCTTACGATGAAGAAGGAACCACGTATTACATTCACCGATAATGTGTACATCCTCATTATCTTCCTGTCATCAAATTGTATTTTGACAGTGTCAATATTATTTATAAAAGGAGATCTCGGACAAAATATTATAGTCTCCAAAGGAAACGTTACAGTGAAACCACATTTTGAGAACGATTCTCTAGTGAATTTTAACAGTTGAATCATATGTACCGAGGGGTCGCTCGACAACGAATACATGGTTTAGGAGATTTGTTAAAATCAGCTTTTAGTACGGTAGACCCCATCTTAAAACCAATGGCGACTCAAAGATTGCATTAGATTAATCAAACATTACAGCGGAGGAAATGAAAAGATTAGACAGAGAAATCAACATTACCCGTTTTAGGGTCAGTAGCTATAAAATATCCTTAATGACTTCCGACCCAAGGCACCTACCTTATAACATCTACATTTGCCAAGTGAATGATATCTGACCAACTTGGGCTTCTTGTTTTACTATTACGTCTTCCTTTGTATTTAGCAGATGGAGAAATGGCCCGAGAGGGACATACCTTGACAATATTAGAAAATCCAAGAACCATAACTCTTTTTCTTGAATGATCTGTATGAATTATGGTATTTACACACTCCCTTTCCGAACGATATGGAGATATCGTGCATAATACATATATAATGCAGAGCTTGTTGATTCAACTTTGTCTATTCAGATTAGGTGGGTCCATAGTTAGCATGCCAGAATCATGACCAGTAGGGCTTTGGTTCGAATCCTGTCTAGACAAGACTAGGTCGGCCACCGTGGTGTGTCACTGTGGAATACACTTTGCTCCAATTGCCTCGGGCTTAGCGATGTTTAATAGGCCTATGCACCGTACTGCATGTCGTAAAAGGCGACTAATGGATGCTGTTTCTGATCCTACTACCGGATCAGCAAAGATCGGCTACCGTGATGTGTTGAATCAATAAATCACTAATTCACCCATATAATGGCATTGACTTTATCCACATCACATTTATATTTTCCACAACGGTAAATATTTGAGGCTAATGCTTGTTCATTCATCCAAATTCCCACTTATCCCAAGTAGTTTATCAGATGTCTCCAAAGAAGAACAAGGTAATACCGTGTGTATTAGGAATACAACTTTAGATTTTACACCAAAAGTTCGCTACAGTCAAGGCATGTTACCAATATTTGAATTTTAATATATATATATGATGAAAAAGAGAGACTAGGCTGTACTAACTGCATTTACATGCATATAACGTACGTTAAATGATAACCAGTATAGACCTACACTCAGGATAGTTCTATGGTCAGTATAAAGATCTGATACTGAGTATAGACAATAGACAAGTGATCCGTATAAACCTGCGATCTATATTGTTTTGCGATCAGTATCGACCACAGACCTCGGATTCGAATAGATCTGCGATCGGCATAGACCATATACCTGTGATCGGTATAGATCTGCGATGAGGATAGACCACAAACCTGCGATCCGTATAGACCAGCGATCAGTATAGACCATAGACATGTGATCCGTATAGATCTGAAATCAGTATAGACCATAGACATGTGATCCGTATAGATCTGAAATCAGTATAGATGTAGATATATCATCTAGCTAGCATAGCACGTATTTAGGTCGATGCTGTACATAACTGAGTGTGAGCGATACATAAAAGACTGAGGTAGGTAAAGCCTTGACTATGATCCAGATGGTGTTTCATGATGGAAAAAAAAAAAACAAACGAATAAACCGGTGGAAACCAATGATCGTTTATTATCAATCTTAATAATCCTTGTTCTATATCACGTGTACCACGCTTTCCGATTAGTCCAACATTAAAGTTTGCAGCAGTAACAATTCACGATATATTGCTGGAAGTTTGGATGCTTCCTTTGATGCAGTGCCATAAAGAACTGCGTGTTCAGATTTTTTGGACAGCATTTTCCTGAAAGTGGGTTAGAATGGACCAGAGTAAGACAATTTAGGGTTGGCCTGAGCGTGTATCGAACTCGGGACCCCTGGATTACGAGCGTGACGCTCTGCCAACTGAGCTGCAGCAGCTCCCTAGAAATGTAATATATATATATATATATATATATATATATATATATATATATATATATATTGATATAATGAACACTTATTTCAATAGTTTTCTCACAAGTTCTCGTATGGCTATTGCGATCAAAAATTAACTGCCAAATATTAGAGTAGAACAGTTTTTTTTTCTTTTTCCTCCCAGTTGAAATGCTAGATCAAATGAACCTATAATTGTCATAAAATTATCAATACCAGAAAGTGTTTGGTTGGTCGTTTTGGCTTTTAACGGCACTTTCAACACGATATTGGCTATATCATGCTGAGGAAATTAGAGCGGCGTGCCTTTCCCAAGGACACACTGAGGCAACCGACCTAAACTAGCCTGGGCAGGTACAGAACCTGCGACACGTGGACTAACAGTCAGTTGTTCTACCACTTGAGCTACACCGGCTCCTAAGAAACATTTCAATGTTCGTACCAGAAAAGAGTTTTTGTACTACTTCTCTGTGCTATTGTCCTGATGATATCAGTTGATATGTCATAAAACACCACAAGCCTAAGCAGGCCATACATAATTGAAGAATGATAAATGTGTAATAGCTATCAAACATTACAAAAATACAAATTTCTTTATCAAAATTTTGTATGTAGGCGTGCAAAACAGAAATTGGTGTAACGAAATCTTGGGGGCTAATTTATTTGCTTAATGGTATCTGTCATGAATAGTCTGTACCATTTGACAGCAGATCAGATCAAGATAAAGATTAACAAAAAGTAATATTAAGTGCATGTATATGAAATTGTACACCTTTGAATAATGATGCAGAAAGGTTTTATTTGGTTGTGTGGGTTTGCCGCTATTTTCGGTACATGATAGGCTATACATGGCTTCGGTGAGGCAATTACATTTCTGTTAGTTTAACTTTCGTGTTTTACAACACAACAACACTCTGAAGGATATATCATGCTGATGATGTAGAATAAAATACCTTACCTAAAGATCACGCCACTGTAGCCTATTTCAAATGATCCGATGTTGGGAATCGTAATATGTGCGACAGATACCGTGAAGACTCTGATATGTCAGACATTATGTAACAAAATATATGGGTAGAGGTTGATATGTCAGACATAATGTAATGAAATATATGGGTAGATGTTGCTATGTCAGACATTATGTAACAAAATATATGGGTTGAGGTTGATATGTCAGACATTATGTAACAAAATATATGGGTAGATGTTGCTATGTCAGACATAATGTAATGAAATATATGGGTAGATGTTGCTATGTCAGATATTATGTAACAAAATATATGGGTAGAGGTTGATATGTAAGACATTATGTAACGAAATAAAAGGGTAAAGGTTGATATGTCAGACATTATGTAACAAAATATATGGGTAGAGGTTGATATGTCAGACATTATGTAACGAAATATATGGGTCAAGGTTGATATGTAAGACATTATGTAACGACATATAGGGGTAAAGGTTGATATGTCAGACATTATGTAACGAAATATATGGATAAAGATTGATATGTCAGACATTATGTAACGAAATATATGGGTCAAGGTTCATATGTCAGACATTATGTAAAGATATATTTGGGTCAAGGTTGATATGTCAGACTTATGTAACGAAATATATGGGTCAAGGTTGATATGTCAGACATTATGTAACGAAATATATGGATAAAGATTGATATGTCAGACATTATGTAACGAAATATATGGGTCAAGGTTCATATGTCAGACATTATGTAACGAAATATATGGATAAAGATTGATATGTCAGACATTATGTAACGAAATATATGGGTCAAGGTTCATATGTCAGACATTATGTAACGAAATATATGGGTAAAGGTTGATATGTCAGACATTATGTAACGAAATATATGGGTCAAGGTTGATATGTCAGACATTATGTAACGAAATATATGGATAAAGATTGATATGTCAGACATTATGTAACGAAATATATGGGTCAAGGTTCATATGTCAGACATTATGTAACGAAATATATGGGTCAAGGTTGATATGTCAGACATTATGTAACGAAATATATGGGTAAAGGTTGATATGTCAGACATTATGTAACGAAATATATGGGTCAAGGTTATTTGTTTTGAGATATCAGTAGTCTTAAAATTGTATTACAGTTTATGGAAAGAAACAATTTTATTAAATCAGGGAAACATGAATAATTTGGATAACATTGAAAGGTGGACAATGTTCAGTGCATCTAAGAATATCGTCGTGAGGATGTCAAAGAAAAAACCTTCAGTAGTTCCAGTCAGCGTGTGCGACATAGAAAATACGGATTGAAGATCCGTTTCATATGCCACTGAGACACAAAGCACATATTTCATTAAATGTCATGTTTCTAGACAGGTACAGGTACAATTAGTACTTCCCAAAAAAATTGCCAAAATGAGATTTTTCCTAACTTAAAATGCTTTTCCACACAATTTAATACTATCGCATTTGAATATAGTATGTGTCTTCTTGAGCAAACCAATATTTGTCATCAAATTATCAGAAGTAAATAATCTTCAGAAACGTTTCATTATATTTTGTTTAGTGCCACAATGGACGTTTAAAAAATCCTTTTAATTATTTTCTCGATAGTGACAATTGTGGTACCAACATCAAACCCCTAACTATATTTTTAAAAGAATCAACTTGTTTTAAGTTAAATTTGATTCATTTCTTAAAGTTTGTGAAAGAGCAAAACAGGCAGGAGTGAGAAGATCAATGAGTCATGAGTCAATTTACCTGCTTTGTTGGCGTCATTGAGGGTCTGCAGTGTTTATCTGCAAATCAGCACAAAGTTAAAATTAGCATACAATTTGAATTTGATGCGAATTTGCTGTCAGGTGTGAATAGAGTTAATTCAGCGTGAACAATGTTGCTTGACAGGTGTGATCATAATACATTCATTTGCTTCATTATATGTTCAGCTCGTGACTTCCTATTTAAATGCATTGCGTTGGATAATCCATTAACTTGTGCACTTATTGGATGTCTTCAAGTACTTATTGGATGCTGTTAAGCACAGCTAGCACACAATACGTGTCTTGCTACGTAACATGGCGTTACAGCTAGTCTATGATGACGCATTATTACGTAACATGACGTTACATCGTCTAGGATGACGCATTAGTACGTAACATGACGTTACAGCTGTCTATGATGACGCATTAGTACGTAACATGACGTTACAGCTGTCTATGATGACGCATTAGTACGTAACATGACGCCACATCATGGTATGTATTTAGGCGTTACTCAGTAATAAAAACAAGCAGAACAAAAAATTTCTTCAAAACATATTTGCATTTAATGTAATTTTATAAAAGCAATTTAAATACTATTCATTATTTCATTAAAGGAGGTGTATAAAAGGTACATTATAGTGTTTGTATTTTTGGATATTTTGGTCTCGTCCGAGTTAAGCACGCAAGCTTGCCCCTTTGTATTTCGGTCTCGCCCACAATATTCAACACTACAAACACACAAACACTATCATTTAAAAGTATGGACCTTTATACCATGTTTATCTGTCTACTGTATAACGCGTATTAGCAGACCAGACAGTGTATACCATAATATTCTGCATTATTAAAGTAGATACGTTATACATAATCAGGGAATGTGTACAATCCATGTTTTTGTCAGGAAATGTACACATTTCCTGATTGACTCAGGAAATATGTGCAATCACTGAAAAAACAGTAATTGGTGTTTTAAAAGGTGTTTTAAAAATTTGTACACTGTTCAAAGGAAATAAACAGTTGATCAAAACATACTAAACGGTGATAATCTAGGTAAAATTAAAATTAAAAAAACAAAACAAAACAAATATATATAAATATATATATATATATATATATATATATATATATATATGTCACTTTTTATATTTCTTCAGAAATGTAAGTTACTACATTCTTCAAAGAACGTAATATTTGTATACAACATTCCCTTTGCTATAAGGCACTTCATTATAACACGGTTGTATACAGCATTCCCTTTGCTACAAGGCACTTCATTATAACACGGTTGTATACAGCATTCCCTTTGCTATAAGGCACTTCATTATAACACGGTTCCTATTGTAAGGTGAATATGGTCATCGATCCAGTTCCATTAAGTTGTAGTATAATTATATGTAATATGTACTTCGTTATAAGGCAGTATACTCTCTCGATCATATGGACATTGCTATAATGAGGGATTAATGTACTTGATTATAAGGCGGTCTCATTATTAGACAGTACACTATATAGATTTCATGGACAGCGTTATAATAAAGGAGTACTGAAATATTTACAGCATAGTTTGATGAGATACAATCCTATTTTATTATAAAGGTTTTCAAAAGTGCAGGTTTAATATTATCAAAATGTATCATATATTTGATTACAGTAGTTTTCCCCAAGTTAGACTGCTCTTTTTATGACATTCGTGATCCTATCTCATTTGTAGCAATTTCTTTGCCTTATGATGAGAGGTTACACTCAAATGAGCTCACATTTGTTATCAAAATATCAACAGTAAATAAATTGCATTGTTTTGTGACATTTAATTGTCTTAATTGGCATGTGTCAGACATGAGAATAGATTTTTTATACGCCCGCCGCAAGGCGGAGCGTATTGTTATGATGTCCATCAGTCCGTCCGTTCAGTCTCTCTTTTACCAATTTCGTTTCCGCATAATAACTCGAGTTGTCCACCATTAACTGTTACCAAACTTTGAGGGTGGCTTACATTGTGGGTACGAAAAAAACCTTGTCGATTTCGGGGTCAACGGCACAAAGGTCAAGGTCACTGCAACTGAAAGGAGTAAAATGGTTTCGGCACAATAACTCGAGTTGTCCACCATTTACCGTTACCAACCTTGTGGCTGGCTTATACATTCAATCAGGAAAAAAAATCGACTTCGGTCTCAAAAAGTCAAAGATCAAGATCACTCTGACTGAAAGAAGAAAAATTGTTTTCACACAATAACTTGGGTTCTCCATCATCTACGGTAACTTAACTTTGTGAATGGCTTGCATCTAGAGTACGAAAGACGCCTTTTGATTTTTGGGTCGAAAGGTAAAAGGTGAAGGTCATTGTGATTGAAATAAGAAAACTGGTTTCTTCATAATAACATTAGTTCTACATCACAGACCAGGACCAAACTATGTAGCTTACACTTAGGGTATGGGAGAAGTCTATTAATTAGGGATCAAAAGATCAAAGGTCAAAAGTCACTGTGACTGAAAGAAGGAAAATAGTTACTGCACAAAAATGTTAGTAATCTACATAAAGGACTATTAAACATGGGTCAGGCATATACTGTGTCATTCATGTTACCTCTGTTGAACTAGCTGTAAATGTTCCTGATGATGAAAAACAGGGATTTTAAGTGGAAGGGTCTCCTGCGAGCACTCAGGTGTATTTAGTTTTTTCTTAGCCTTGCTTGAAAGTGTTACTGCAACATTTTAAAATCTACAAAACACCACAAACGGATTGAGTCCTCCATATCGGCCTTTAACTTCTGCTAGCATTTCATGGCTGAATGGTCAAGTTACAGTTTAATGTCAACAATTTTATTTCAAATAAAATAATATGTTTTCTCTATCTCTGAAAAGTTTCTCAAGTTTCTATGGGTCAAATTTTTTGTGTGTTACTTTGAGATTTAGTATGATAATTTGCCAGGTAAGTAGAAACATACAGTGTATGAAGTCATTATGGTCAGAAATGGTATAACTTTTTCAAAGTGGTATCAATTGTGACCACACTGGTCTTGTACACGCATGTTGTAGCTTTACTTGGCCAAGCTACTTTCACATGTGAAAATGATACAAAAACAACAAGAAAGGTGTACTAGTCATAGGTAAATTTCATTAATTGCATAGTTTCTATTATTCTGCATCTCTGTCTCACAGTATGTGCGTTTGTTTATCAATCTATGAATAACTATCTATCTATCCAAATATCTAAATCTATATTGTTTGTTTTCTGTCTCGCGACCTATATTATTTTTCTTTTTTTATCGATTAATCTGTCTATCTAGCTTTCTGAATGTATATAGTTTGATATCTCTCAGCCCATATTCAATCTATCTAGTGTCTCTCTTTCTATGTCTATATGTCTATCTCCATAGATATAAACGTGTATCTATGTGTGTACGTATATGTGCAATGTGCGAAGAAGACAGAGTGAGCACAACATCAGGTCAGGCTGTATTTTAAAAGACAATAATATGCAGCCAGTATCAGCATTTAATTCTTTGTTTTTACCAATTTCCTTCGTATATTACTTTTTATTATGGATTAAATGTGAATTTTAAAAGCATTACTAAAAATAACGCGGTCAACTGTGAGGTTAAAAAATAATTATCTAGATTGAATTTAGGAATTGTCTTACACAGCATATGCAATATTTCAATGAATTTGCCAGGCAATTAGATAATCCTAATAGTGTATGTTGAGCTATTAAAAGTTTCACAGACTTCATGTATGATACACCCTTAAAGTAGTTTGGCAAAATATTTAAAAACAGATATGATTGTAAAAAAAGGAGCAAAATTAATGGTTTAATGAAGAATGTTTTCAAACCCGTTCAGATTACAATCAAATTAGACACTTATATATGGGACACAAGACCAATGAAAATATTATAAATGTTCCTTAAAGCCAGATTAAATTATGATATAATCAAAAGGAGGTAATTATTAAGATTTTTAAAACGTCAAGCTTTACATTTAACGTGGTTGACAAAACGTTGTCCGAAAACATGTCAGAAAGAAATAATAAAAGTAACATTAAGAGTTACGCTAACCATTTCAACCTGACAGAGGTTGATTTCCACGAGCATTTTAAGAATATTTATGGTTATTGTGATTCCACTACCGACTTTCCCATATCAAAAGATTTTGATGATATAAATGTTACGGATTCTGATCTCGTCTCTGATATTACATTAGATGACGTTACAAAGATTGTTAATTCATTGTCCAGAAACAAAAGTGCTGGTTTGGATTCAATATCTTCGAAAATGTATCAATGCTCGTTTAATATAATTCTCCCTTTTGTTGTAAAATTATTCCATGTTATCTTTACTAATAGAATTTATCCAGATGTCTGGTGCGATTTTCTTAATGTTCCAATACATAAAAAGAGTGATAAAAGTGATGAAAAGAACTACGTGGAATAACGCTTAATGATAATATTGGCAAAGTACATTCACATTGATTGATTGAAATAATGTTTAAATGGACCAAAACGAAAAATAAAATTACTGATAATCAGTTTCATTTTCAAGCTCATAAGTCAACAACTGGTTTTATAGTTTTACTTATTTCCAAAATTTCAAATTGTTTGAGCACTGGTAATAAACTATACTTTGGTTTTATTGATTTTCCAATGGTATTTGACAGAGTTAATAGATCTCTTCTATTGTGCAAATTTGATAAAGTAATGTATTAGTATTAAAATGGTCAAAGTTTTGACAGCTACGCATTCATCAATAAGGCCATATATTAAACGAATAAATTTCAAAGTCTTTTGAATCATATACTGGTATCAAGCAAGGTGATTTTTAATCTCCATTGTTATTTATATTCTTTTTTAATGACATAGTTAAAAATAACAAATAATTTGTTTTAGAATGGAGGATAATTCAGAAACAAAAACGTTTAAATGAATACAGTTCATTTTCATTACAAAAGTTGTATAATATTTTATATCATCTGCCTCTACCAATCACAGATAAATGTATTTTATTTTATTCTTCAATAGTTTCTGTAATTCATTATGGTGCTGAAGTATGGGGATGTCAACATAAAAAAAAATAAGGAAAATGTTCATTTGCAATTCTGTATAAATATTTTGAAAGTTAAGAAACGTCAAATTTGGATGCATTATATGGAGAGTTTGGTAAAGTGCCACTACTTCATATAATACGAAAAATACGACTGATACAATTTTGCTCAGGGATTCTATTAGTTCCTTTCTGTCTAAGCACACACACACACACACACACACACACACACACACACACACACACATATATATATATATATATATATATATATATATATATATATATATATATATATATATATATATGGTTGAATCAGTATAATCTTGTGATACTCCGTGGTATAATTAAACAAAGGTTATATGACGAGTATATACAATCATGGAGGGAGTTGCTAGCACGTTCTAGGAAATTAACGTATTATGCTATGTATGAAAATAAGTTCGAGTGGAAAGCATACCTGTATACAATTACATATGATAAATTTAAATAACTCTTACCCGCTTGAGGTTTTGTGTATTACGTAATCAAAATATGATTGGAAAAGAGAATCAGTTTCTCCTTGTGCGTCCTTGCTGTTGTAACTGTGGAAACAAATATTTGCGTAGGTACTTTTACTGTTGACCTACATTGCGCAAATTTGAATATTTTATGCGTCCTGAGTCGAAAGATAATATTATTTGACTAGTTAAATACATTTATTTTGCAATGAAATTAAGAATCAGCGTGCTATTTTGATCCCTACAGTCTTTGTTTGCTCCTTATTAATTGTTTTGTAGAGATATAAATGCTTGTAAGTACATTTATTGTATAAACACATTATACTAACACTGTTCACCTAAAGACTACAAACATTGTGTATGTTTAAAGCTGAACTAATAAGAGGAACACTATTATCAACGTCAACTTCATCTGAAAAATAATTAATTACTTGGACCATTATCTTTTGTGAGATTACCAAATTTGAGACCGTGATATCAGTCACAGAATGGATTATAACATGAAAAAATCACAAACGTTTGCTAAAATAATATCTATAGCTGTGAGTATTGTATTAAGGAAAATTATAAATACCCTCGCTTACCTGCTCACGATTACTATATTAGGATCAGGGAAAAGATTCGCCAATCCGACTAGTTCTTTTAAAAATGCCGTGGTTGAGTAACTAATCTTGCTCGAATAATGCTTGCGACATGACAAAGCCTGCAATGTGTAACATTTTTCTAGTGAAAGACCCAAAACTCCTGCTCGAAACTTATCGTCAGGAATTAAAATTCCAACAAAGCAAAAGCTTTCAGAATGTGTAGCAATGTTTTTGTACCAGGAAATAAACCAGATCTGATATTTTCATGTAATTATCAGCCATGGCTGCTACGATAATCTGCCTTACAATTTAGAGAACATTTTCTATCTCGGTCTTGTAAGAATCTAAGTCATCAATGGGATGTGTCAGACCCCAAGATTGGCAGAAATTCTTAAACTCAAACTCAGTTGTGACATCTGATTGGCCAGTGGTTTGATTTGACTCAAAGTTCTTACATCTGATTGGTCAGTGGTTTGACCTGAGCCAATTGAATGTGTATTTTAGAGATGAGTCTAAGTCAATGGTGAGAATTGTTTGTAATTTTAAGGCTTGATCATAAATATCATGTCGAAATGAAGATTCCATTTATCGCATAATGCTAAGGACTTAGCATTAATCCATGACGTTGATATGTGACTCTGGAAAGAGTTACAGCACAGTCACATATCATGGCTTGACAAAACAACACGAGTTTATCCCCCCCCCCCCACACACACACACGTAACCCGCCTTTTTGACTATCTCTCGGGAGCAACACGGTGATGTTCATACGATTTATCAGTCAATGTAAAAATAATATGAGAGAGAGAGAGAGAGGGGGGGGGGGGAATTTATGTCCGCAACCTGTAGCCTCTATGGATTGGAAACAATGAGGGATTGTAACTAGTTATCTTCCCAATAGATGGAGCCACAGAAAGACCCGGTCCCGATATTTGATTACCATTAGGATTTTATCGTTCGCCAGAACAAATTTTAGATCTTGTATTATCCCTAAGAATGCATGATTCATAATGCATGTATCAATGAAAACAAATAGTGTCTTCCTTTATTTTGAGGCGAATCAAATGATATACACCGGAAGACTCCAAAATTGTCATTTTTCTTCTTCTCTTTTTTAAGTTAAGAAGAACAGTATATCTTAATAATTTTGGACACCTTCAGTTCAAACTTTAGTATATATCAAAATGTAATACTATTAACTTCGTGTTTTTATCCGTAGTTTTTATAAGGGATAGGAAGTCCCAGAGACCTCTTTATCATCTTTCTAGTAGACTGTTCTATATAACCTGGAATGTGTTGAAGGACTTTTAAATCAAATTAAATAAAATTCAGTAAGAGCATACATGTATGGGTTTAATATGAAATCAATAAACCCATTTTAAATAAGAAGACATAGTCTTCATAAGAAAGATAATATTACTCTGATAGTCTTAACGCAAAATTATTTTCAAACTCTTAATAAAAGTTGTGCCTTCCGTAACAATATAAAACTTCAATAATCAATAAGCAGAAAAAATTCTCTTTACAAAGCAAACATCTTTTTTTCTTTTTTAAAGCCCTGATGAAATTGCTCAGTCTTATGTCAAATTAATTTAAATGCCATTTATCATATCATAGAATACCTTTTATCTGAACTGTAAACACAAAAGTTATTGGGGTCTGATACATTATGTATGATGCATTAGGGACAAATTAAATGTAAAATTCACAAAAAAAGGAAGAAATTTTGTTTGTATTGAAGATGAATAATTTCATGAATATTAAGGCATGTTTAACGACTAAATTACCACGCCCATTAATATATAAAGAGTTCTTCACAATAAACCATTGAATGGTGAATGGAATACATAATTTTAGGGAACTGCATCTGTTGAAAAAATAATCATAGAAAAGAATCACACAGGTAATTGTGTGAAAATAACGCGTATGTCATTTTTATGCAAATATCAGAAAATGTGATTATCCATTCACAATCACAGATTATGCTTAATGTTTGATTACCGATCGATTTACACCTTTATTCTCCCCAAATAACTTGGTTACTCATTTTTGTTTTAAACCCCTCACTGAGCTACGGTAATATTCATGATCTGTAAGACTGAGACATCGTTAAAGTAAGTTGAAGATGTTATCGATTCTTTGTTTGTTTGTAAAGCAGGAAGTAAACCGGAAGTAATCTTGGACCATTTTGTTCCGTGCTGCCACCTATCGAATTAAAGGGATGCTACTGACTATTATCTCTTATTGTGGATACGCGTATCTTCGTGCTTAATGTTCATGGAATATTTTTAACCCCTGGACAGTTTATAAAGAGACTGTGTATTGTTCTGCCCCATCGCGACAGTTGTAGGAGCATGGTGTGCCCCTTGTCTATACATCCGTCCGTCCTTCCGTCACACATTGGATAAGTTTTGTGCTTAGGTTATTTCAAGCACTGTCTGTCGGGGTATTCGTCGTTCATGAACACATTTTGAGTTATACGTAATGTCTCTTTGATTGTGTGCGTGTGTATGTGAGAGAGAGAGAGGGAGGGCGGGGTGGGGAGAGAGAGAGAGAGAGAGAGAGAGAGAGAGAGAGAGAGAGAGAGAGAGAGAGAGAGAGAGAGAGAGAGAGAGAGAGGGAGGGCGGGGTGGGGAGAGAGAGAGAGATAGATAGAGGGAGGGAGGGCGGGGTGGGGAGAGAGAGAGAGAGAGAGAGAGAGAGAGAGAGAGAGAGAGAGAGAGAGAGAGAGAGAGAGAGAGAGAGAGAGAATGCAAGTGATAATGATATATGACAACTCTAACTCTACCAGATTGTTCTTTTGGGAGTGTTTCAAGTTCATTCTTTAAAAAAAAAAAAAAAAAAAAGTATGTTATTGTCATCCATTCAAATTTGGATTTACAGCCATTTTCTATAGGCTTCTATGGCAAGAGAACTTATTCTCAATTGTACAACGTGTTTTACGTGGGTCTCATGCACAGACGCACCCCCCCCCACGTGACCTCAAAACTCCATTTTTGAGTTTCAAAAATCCCCCACCACCTGTCTGGAAGGTTGGCAAGTATGTGAGTGACAAACGATTTATATGATATGACGTCTTGAGCTAATACAGGTGTGTGTTATGCGATAAATACTTCTTCAGCTTCTGTTGAGTAGTTAGGACGAGTCGAAACTCTGTTGAGCGACTTCCTGAATCATATTCTTTTTTCTGGAATCTCTGTTCCAAATGACTATCACACTTTTGGTCTTTTTGTAAAATCACAAACTTCATAAATCATTTTCCATGCATTTTGCATAGCAGATTTTTCTCATGGTTTAGTATGTGGAAAACAGATCATGTAAGTAGGAGCTGCTTTAATGAAGCATGCACCTTCAAATTTCCAAATCTGCAATTAAAAATATTGAGATATGAGCTTCATTTTGTATATTTTAACACTGTCTGCATACGGTTGCAGGTCAATATCAATTCATTCTCACTAGTATAGAACACAGGTAGATATTGTTAATAATGATTGTATTATGTATTGCAACGTTTTGTTGGTATTTTGACCAAATATATATTAGTATTCGATAATAGGCAATATCGTACACGCTTGGCCGGTCAGGCTTAACTACTACGTGCTTCTGGATATTAACAAGTCTGTACACAATAAATAACAATCTCAGAGCGCAGCTTGATACATACATTGAACGTAAATTAAAATAGTGATTTGTTACCTCTAAAAACCCTAATCTTTCTCACGATCTGTTCAAAGCGAGCGTAGCGCAGACACGCATAAGCACTGTCGCGAACAATGCCATTTATGTTTATGTACTGTAATAATGCTTTCGTAAACCAAATATCTTCAACATCAGTTGCTGCATTCAACTGAAACTTTGGGACATTATTATTATGTGTATAGGGTTTATTCTCTCTGACCTGCATGAAAAGAAGGTGGGTGGCCTCATTGTCGACAACGTTAAGGTCCCCTGTAAAAGCTTTCAAAGTCACATATATTCTGCACTAGTTGTTGTATTCAACTCAATGTTTAATACAATATTGGTACTGTGTGAAACATTTGCACTCTAATATGATAAAAATCACCATATCACAAAGCAGTATTCTGGTATCATTATGTTCAGAAATGTCACTGACTGTTGATACAAAATATAAAACTCTGTTCTCATCGTAAAATTCAAAATGGATTTAGAAAATCACTTTTATTATTTATTTAATGTACACATTAAAAATCAATTTTCAATATACCTCCGGGTGATTCAGACTTGCCCTATATTCTAGTATATCCTAATATATAACTCTTTCATAACATCTTTAATACCTGCCATTTCTGAACATAAATTTGTATGACATAATTGCATCCAGTTTATGCACAATATCCATTTCTTTATAGTCAGGTAACGAGACCCGAGGTTGGTGTGAACGTGATGACTCATACAACATGACCTCCTAACATAAAACTGTTTGGAGATTCTTAAATCATTCTTCCAAATCGACTAAGTTTTGCATTTTTCTTTCAGGATTATTCGAACTGTTTCACATCTAAGATAAAAGATTTTATAATTTTACACGTTGAGTATACCTCACTAACACTATGTTGGTCAAAGATAAAAGATTCTATAATTTTACACGTTGAGTATACCTCACTAACACTATGTTGGTCACACAAGTGGCTCCTCTTTAACATGATTTGATTTTGCGTCACCATCTCACAATAGTCTTTCCAAAAATCACTAAGCACTTGTACAACAAGGTAACATAACACACTACAATGTTTTGAAAGCATTTTAAGCATATCTTACGTTTCAAATGACGATGTTCCGCGGTTTACGCATATTGCATAATGATCTGTGCTTCTATTATCCTTTTAACGTCACATTTTCGAATGTGTTTGATTTCGGACAACTTCCTTACAGATTTCTTAAAACGGTATACATTAGATCAAATTAAGATAGTTTCTATCAGTATGAAGTCACAATTCAAGCGTGTCGTCATGTGATAAAATTCTACCAGCATCAAGTACCTATTCAAGCGTGTTATCATGTAATAAAATTCTACCAGCATGAAGTACCTATTCAGCGTGTTATCATGTAATAGAATTCTACCAGCATGAAGTACCTATTCAAGAGTGTCGTCATGTGATAAAATTCTACCAGCATGAAGTACCTATTCAAGTATGTAGTCGTGTGATACAATTCTACCAGCATGAAGTATCTATTCAAGCGTGTCGTTGTGTGATAAAATTATACCAGTATGAAGTACCTATTCAAGCGTGTCGTCATGTGAGAGAATTCTACCAGCATGAAGTACCTATTCAAGCGTGTCGTCATGTGATAGAATTCTACCAGTATGAATTCAATATTCAAGCGTGTTATCATATAAAAGAATTCTGGATTTTTGCATAAAATGATCCGATTTTAAAAATTGTTACATGTGAACAAATCTTAAAATGGAAACGTTTATTTTGAACTGCTTTTGGTGATCACACGTAATCTGCAAATATTTCTAATAAAACTAAACATGTACTTTTCACCAGATGTAACACATTTGTTTGGAAATGGTTTTTATTACATATATTGAAGTTGTATTTATGCATCTTGCTTAATTTTATATTTATGTGCAGTTTCCAAGAACTTTTGGGTCAACCTTCGTACACTGCATACATTTGGTACTTTAACCCGGGATATATATATATATATATATATATATATATATATATATATATATATATATATATATATATATGTATGTATAAAGAAAGTAGGTGGATGATGTCTTCTTATTTTACATATACAACATTTATTTATTTTATGGTTTGATATTTTGTCTGGACGCTAGTCTATTCGATAGCTTTGATCTGATTTCATTATAATTCAAGTATAAAATGCTTTTTGCATGCAGTTAAATTAGTAAATAGCAATACAAATGACCAAAATTGCACGATTATTGGCTAATTTAAATGTGCAGGCTATTTCTTACCCCGTGTATTAACCGTGTTATTTTTGTTATGTTCGCCGCTATGGTACGTGATCCTGAAATGATTGGTTCAGGCAGTCAATTCAATAAAACGAATAAAACCAGCAAGTTTCGCAGGAGAGAAATAAATATAAGTAACTTGGGATTCAAAATTATGGTGACAAAACACAAGCTGATAAATAGGATCTTAAAGATCGTCAGAATAATTTTAGATTTCGTCAGCTAGATTAGACGGGAGATTTGACTTTAATCAGTTTATCTATATCAATCAAACATTCATCGATTCCTTGAACAACGTCGGATTTTGTGGAAATTAAAACTTTAGTGAAATGTAACTGACTCGAGGACAGTGGAGGAAGGAACTGGAAAACTTTTTTTATGATGTATCACATGTTAAACAAAAGTCGGTTTACATCGCAAAAATCAAACCACATAATTTATATTAAGGCATTATGAACTATTCCAGAGACGTAAAATTTCAAGGAAGAATCATCGATAACAAAATTAGTTCCTCATCTCAAACATTGTATTCAGTTGGATTCAAAGGAATCTGTTAGATTTCAAAAAGGTGAAATAAATAGCATACGTAAAATATTCCAGTCGCTCTGTATCAGAGGAAAACCTTGCAAGCTGCCATAATTGGATTCGGCGATACGTCACTGCTGTTCATGATCGTGTTCACCTTGTTCATTCTGCATTTTATCATCAACTTTATTCGGTTTTCTATTTCTTTCTGGTACTCAAGATAGTACGCGATCTCAGAGAATATGTCAAGAGTTACGGTGGATTCTCTTATTCATCAGTTCATGCGGAAACCTCGAAGACAACGGCGTCGCATGTTGGGCAGATACTTATTTACGATGAGAATGATAATGACAAAAATGAGGTTGACGATGACTATCAGTTGTTGTTGCTGATGATACCGATGATGTCGCGCGAAGAGTAGAAAATAAACCATCAAAAGCATACTCTAACATCAAGGACAACAATCATGTGGGATATGGAATATAAGCATGCTCTAACGTCAAGGACAACAATCACGTGGGGTAGGGAATATAAGGAGTAGTTAATAATACACAAACGCAACACGTAAAATCTTGAGACAGTCGTCAATGTAAAGGCGGCAAGCTGCTGTTATGCAATACCCCTTACTTGGGGAATTTTAATATTCGGAATCGATTGTTGGATTTGATTGGAAGCAAATATAACGGCAACTAAAAGTCCCAGATATAATGAATACGCTCCGAATACAGTCCAATTACGCCTGAAATACATTCAAAATACATAGCTTCATGTCGCTAGGATACAGTCCAATTACGCCTGAAATACATTCAAAATACATAGCTACATGTTGCTAGGATACAAATTTGCCCTTACCCTTTCTAAGCTTTAAAATTTAAATAACAAGTGTATACAATCAAACACAATAGTCACTCTTGTCGAGGAAAGGTCAACAACCTTTGAGAAAAAGACTTTTTTTTTTTTAACAGAATGTACAGGTTATGCATAATAGTAACTTAATTGTTTTCTTTCAGATCGTTCCTCCCCTAATATATTCGCAAATTACTAGACCCTTCAGACTTTAAAGATGAAAAGCCCATACTTGTAATGTGTTTCATTATGTTTATTTATTTATTTCTTTTCTGTTCGTTGATTGTGTCAAAATTTAAAAATATTGCATGTATTGACTGACTCAGCCCAAATCAAGGTACTGCAAGGATCTCGTATTAGAAATATAGCCTTATAGAGCAGACATGTATCATGGGCAAAAGTTTGCATTAATTCAATTTCCATCCTTATTGAAATTTATAATTCCCGGCCTCAAACTTGGGGTTTCAAAAATCTATGAAAAATACACACACACACACACACACACACACACACACACACACACACACACACACACACACACACACTTAGAAAACGCCATTAAATATACCAAAGTAATGAGATCTCAGCTTCAGGCAGCAACATAGCAACATGCAGCTCTAATGTTGCTTGATGTCCTGCCTAATTTTCAGAGTCCTGAAACAGTTTCAGCAATTTTACTTGACTGAGGTCAAGCATAATCAATATTCACAACTCTAATAATCATAATAATAATAATCACAATTATAATTAGTAGTAGTAGTAGTAGCAGTATCATCATCATCATCATTATCACAACCATCTGAACCCTAAAGTTGAGAAAATAGAAGATACTCTTCAATTAGCCTCCAATAATATTTTGCCGGAACAAGTTTAAATTGTCAACATCTAGTCTTTAAATTAAAAGTTCAAACCGAAGTCTCCGTGTGATCTGATAACAACATACCAACACATGCTCAAATGGTATTTCAGGAATATATTTAGCGTACTTAAAATTATTGTTCTGCAAAAAAAAAAAAAAAAAAAAAGAAGGCGAATGCGCTTATATCATTTGATGACCTTAAAACATGAGTAGGCTTCATTTAATGGTTTATGAGTTGCTAAATTAGTAGCTTGTTTTTTATACACCGTTACCACTAATAACCAATGTATTATTAGGCTATATTAATGGGGACTGGATATGATATACCAATGTATCATTAGGCTACATAAAACGAAACTAGATATGATATACCAATGTATTATTAGGCTACATAAATGTGGACTGGATATGATATACCAATGTATTATTAGGCTATATAAATGGAGACTGGATATGATATACCAATGTATTATTAGGCTATAAATATGGGGACTGGGTATAATATACCAGTGTATTATTAGGCTATATAAATGGGGACTGGATATGATATACCAATGTACTATTAGGCTACATAAATGGGAACTAGATATGATATACCAATGTATTATTAGGCTACATAAAACGGAACTAGATATGATATACCAATGTGTTATTAGGCTACATAAAACGGAACTAGATATGATATACCAATGTATTATTAGGCTACATAAATGGGGACTGGATATGATATACCAATGTATTATTAGGCTACATAAATGGGGACTGGATATGATATACCAATGTTTTAGTAGGCTACATAAATGGGGACTGGATATGATATACCAATGTATTATTAGGCTATATAAATGGGGACTGGATATGATATACCAATGTATTATTAGGCTATATAAATGGGGACTGGATATGATATACCAATATATTATCAGGCTATATAAATTGGAACTAGATATGATATACCAATGTATTATTAGGCTACATAAATGGGGACAAGATATGATATACCAATGTATTATTAGGCTATATAAATGGGGACTAGATATGATATACCAATGTATTATTAGGCTACATAAATGGGGACTGGATATGATATACCAATGTTTTAGTAGGCTACATAAATGGGGACTGGATATGATATACCAATGTATTATTAGGCTACATAAATGGGGACTGAATATGATATACCAATGTTTTAGTAGGCTACATAAATGGGGACTGGATATGATATACCAATGTATTATTAAGCTATAAATATGGGGACTGGATATGATATACCAATGTATTATTAGGCTACATAAATGGGGGCTGGATATGATATACCAGTGTGTTATTAGGCTACGTAAATGGGGACTGGATATGATATACCAATGTATTATTAGGCTATAAATATGGGGACTGGATATGATATACCAATGTATTATTAGGCTACATAAATGGGGACTGGATATGATATACCAATGTAGTATTAGGCTACACAAATGGGGACTGGATATGATATACCAATGTATTATTAGGCTATAAATATGGGGACTGGGTATGATATACCAGTGTATTATTAGGCTATAAATATGGGGACTGGATATTATATATCAGTGTATTATTAGGCTACATAAATGGGGACTGGATATGATATACTAATGTATTATTAGGCTATAAATATGGGGACTGGATATGATATACCAATGTATTATTAGGCTACATAAATGTGGACTGGATATGATATACCAATGTATTATTAGGCTACATAAAACTGAACTAGATATGATATACCAATGTATTATTAGGCTATATAAATGGGAACTAGATATGATATACCAATGTATTATTAGGCTACATAAAACGGAACTAGATATGATATACCAGTGTATTATTAGGCTACATAAATGGGGACTGGATATGATATACCAATGTATTATTAGGCTACATAAAACGGAACTAGATATGATATACCAATTTATTATTAGGCTACATAAATGGGGACTGGATATGATATACCAATGTATTATTAGGCTATATAAATGGGGACTGAGTATTATATATCAATGTATTATTAGCTACATAAATGGGGACTGGATATGATATACCAATATATTGTTAGGCTATATAAATGGCAACTAGATATGATATATCAATGTATTATTTGGCTACATAAATGGAGACTGGATATGATATACCAATGTTTTAGTTGGCTACATAAATGGGGACTGGATATGATATACCAATGTATTATTAGGCTACAAAAATGGGGACTGGATATGATATACCAATGTTTTAGTAGGCTACATAAATGGGGACTGAATATGATATACCAATGTTTTAGTAGGCTACATAAATGGGGACTGGATATGATATACCAATGTTTTAGTAGGCTACATAAATGGGGACTGGATATGATATACCAATGTATTATTAGGCTACATAAATGGGGACTGGATATGATATACCAATGTATTATTAGGCTACATAAACGGGGACTGGATATGATATACCAATGTAGTATTAGGCTACATAAATGGGGACTGGATATGATATACCAATGTAGTATTAGGCTACATAAATGGGAACTGGATATGATATACCAATGTATTATTAGGCTACATAAATGCGGACTGGATATGATATACCAATGTATTATTATGCTACATAAATGGGGACTGGATATGATATACCAATGTAGTATTAGGCTACATAAATGGGGACTGGATATGATATACCAATGTATTATTAGGCTACATAAAACGGAACTAGATATGATATACCAATGTATTATTAGGCTATATAAATGGGAACTAGATATGATATACCAATGTATTATTAGGCTACATAAAACGGAACTAGATATGATATACCAATGTATTATTAGGCTACATAAATGGGGACTGGATATGATATACCAATGTATTATTAGGCTATATAAATGGGGACTACATATGATATACCAATGTACTATTAGGCTACATAAATGGGGACTGAATATGATATACCAATGTATTATTTGGCTACATAAATGGGGACTGGATATGATATACCAGTGTATTATTAGGCTATATAAATGGGGACTAGATATGATATACCAATGTACTATTAGGCAACATAAATGGGGACTGGATATGATATACCAATGTATTATTAGGCTACATAAATGGGGACTGGATATGATATACCAATGTATTATTAGGCTACATAAATGGGGACTGGATATAATATACCAGAAGTAATAACAGTGGAAGAAATGTTCAACAATACAATTATATTAGTTGAAGATCCAAACATAGGTCGGTCTTTATTTTATTCTTCTAAACCAAATCTGATTAAAACTAGACAGTATTTACAGGGACTTAAGGAAGGAGTAGATACAAATTTAACATTGTTAGTCACTATGTGGACAAGGGAAATATAACACTGTGGGTTACTCAGTGTAACAATCGGAACAAGGGAAATTTAACATTTTCGGTCACTTTCGGGATAAAGATAATTTAACATTGTGGGTCACTACGGAGACAAGAGGTAAGTTAAAAATATTGGTTGGTGGAATAGTTATTTAATATTGTGGTTGGTGGAATAGGTATTTAATATTATGGTTGGTGGAAAAATTATTTAATACTGTGGTTGGTGGAATAGGTATTTAATACTGTGGTTGGTGGAATAGGTATTTAATATTGTGGTTGGTGGAATAGGTATTTAATATTGTGGATCACATCACAATACTGACAATTGGAATTTAACATTATTCTGTTGTCATGCTATATACTAGTACATGTATAAATTACATTTGGTAATTTTGAATATATGTATGCATCTATAAACACACACAGGCACACACACACACATAATTTTGGTGAATTTCTAATTTCATATATTATGGTGTCGTCTGTTAAATCTAACTATATGTGACACTTGTCTCTAAGAACTGACAATAAATTTATCAATAGCGTCTTCACAAAATGACATTTAAAAATAAATGAAGTAGTGTCTCTTCAGCTTCATTACAAAAAGTACATAACGATATTTCAGAGATTTTCGTCTTAAACAATTTCTTATTAGCATATATAATTGTGTGCAGAACTTTATACTGAAAACTCTGACGTTCTGTATCATCAATAGTACAGAAAGGAAGTAACAATATTAATTCCCAATCTTCATGTGAATAATTTCGATTGAAAACAGAGTTTCATTTATTTTTCATTTGAAATGGAAGTCAGTTTAGTTTCGACTGATATATCGTATAAAATAATTTTGCAGTTTTGTCCTGCTTCCTGAAAAGATTTATATTTTCATGTAGTGGAGGTTCTAATTTTCTAGTATTTCTACAAGTTCCTGGTATTGCACCAAGAACTCCATATACATTTTTGTATGAGCTCACGGTATGTAAGGAACATGCCATCTTCCTTAATTATGTCATTGATAAAAAAACACACACTTTTCACATCATTTCTTCAAACAGAGTATATTACCATTTATCTTGATATATCTATTATACCAGAGTGGCATTGATAAAACGTGTTCAGGAGTTGTAGTGGGGTAGTAATATTTAAATCAGTGTTGACGGAAGTGCCATCACCAGCCAATAAGAGAGCTGAATGTGAGCAAAACTTCGCTTCAAACCCCATTCACTTTGCCAGGAACTTTCTATATCTAATTTTTTTGTAGAATGAATATCTATTAAAACGGCTGTATCATATTTATCCGTACATCTTGAGAAAATATTTCTAGGTTTAATCCTGTCTCTAAATAATCCTCGAAAATTAAGGTTTTCAATAATAAAATTACTCACACATAAAGGTTGAAGTCCACAATTTACTACAACTAATGTATAACTGTGAAGAAAGTTGTCAATTATATGACGACAATTTCGTTCCCCTTCAAACACATTCAATAAAAAAAAATCCTAATAGAAAAAACAAACCTCAACCCACTATCTAAAATTATGTCTCCTGTATGACTCTGAATATCAAGAGCACCAAAACATTATATTGGCACTAGCCCCAAAACATTATCCTGGCAATAAACTCAAATTTCTTGAAAGAATACTATTTATAATATTATTAATAATAGGTGTTATTTTATTTATTATAACTATAAAATAGGATAAGTAGTCTTTTGCAACTCAACAAAAGGACTTATATAGTACAAGAACAATTTGAAAAGTCGACTGCCCCAATTGGAAGTCAACATATCAGTTGCTGATCCTCCAGAACTGACTGAAAATGTAAAAATAATCGACCTGCTGTCAAAAGGCAAAGCACCCGGAGCAGATCCTATGTCTGCAGAAGTCTACAAAGCCGGAGGCTCGCACATGGCACAGAAACTGACTGAACTCTTCCAATCAATGTGGACTCCGGGAACTATACCCCAGGAGTACAAGGATGCATCCAAAGTCCACTTGAACAAGCGGAAAGGTAACAGACAATCTTGCGACAGCCATCGGGGCATGTCCTTTCTGTCAATAGCCGGAAAAATCCTTGCCAGAATTTTGCGCATCACATCGATCAAGGGTTCCTGCCAGAGAGTCAATGTGGCTTCAGGAAAGGAAGAGGGACCACAGACATTGTGTTTGAAGCTCGTCAACTCCATGAGAAATACCAGGAACAGAATTCCAACCTGTACACAACATTCATCGACCTGAATAAAACCTTTAACACAGTCAGCCGTGGAGGCCTTTGGAAAATTATGTCAAAATTTGGTTGCCCAGACAAATTGTGGGAGCGCAGAAGCATCAGTCTGCAAACAAAACTTAAGGTCTGAAAAGTGATTGTGTCTCTGACCATGTTGTATGTTTGCGAGACATGGACGGTGTACAGACGCCATGCCAAGAAGCTGAACCATGTTCACATGGGATGCCTGAGGAACCTGATGAGGATAATATGGCAGGACAGGATTTCAGACACTGGGGTTCTCACACCGTCAGTCATTCCTAGCATCCACAATCTGCTGATGAAGTCACAGTTGAGATGGGCAGGCCACGTCACCAGGATGTCAGAGGAGCAACTACCAAAGAAGATCTACGGCGATCTGAAGGATGGAATGTGATCTCAGAGTGGTCAGAATAAACGCTTCAAAGATGCCCGCAAGTCATCCTTGAAATACTTCAACATTTACCCTGAGTCTTGGGAAGATCTCACACAGGGTCGCTCCAACTCTCATACATCCTGGAGATACATACTTTGAACTGAGGAGAATTGTGAGGCAATGCAGAAGCGTGAGCAGCGTAAATCACAGGGCTGCAACACATCCTCTATTGATCAAACCTACCCAGGCGGCATCTCCTGTCAAGTGTGCCACAGACAGTTCAAAGCACAAATTGGCCTGCTCAACCACTAACGTACTCACAGAAACCAAACCAGTTAGGGATGTCATGGTCATCTTCTAACTCGAAGTACGAACATGGACAACAACAGCACCATAATCTGATTCTGATTCAGATGAATAACCACAATATGAATTCGACATTGTCCAGCCAGGTCTAGACCAACTTTCGCTTACACATTAACATCTTTATTTGGATGTAGATTTCATCATTAATTTAGATCTCATTGTAAAAAAAATTGCCAATATTGCTATCGTCACGGGGCATCTGGTAGAATAATAAACATATATAATTCACTTCATGTTCTTGTCCCTAGGCATCTTTGAGTATAAATATGTCTAAACCCACTTCATGCTATTGTTACTGGCCAGCTCTCAGTATAAATATGATTAATGTGCTTCATGCTATTGTCACTGGGCAGCTGTCAGTATAAACATGTCTGATCCATCTCATGATATTGCCATTGGGTAGCTTAAACCATAAACGTTGCCGATCAGCTTTATACTATGTATTGATGTTCATCTAATTCTCTATTCTTTTCAAATAGCCAGACAATCTAAGATTGTTCCAAATTCAATCAGAACGTTTGATTTGCATAAGATCTAAACCAAAATGTGGTGCTGAATTAACGAATGATTTAAATTGAATCCGAAATGGTCCGAAACATTTTTTGTTTTGGTCATGGGACAATAACATTCATTTTGATTGCAATACTGAATTTCAGTTTTTGTCCCATCAGTGTTTGCATCCACATGTACAAACCTGATCCAGCTTCAAGTAATTTTTCCCAAAAATAAACCGGAATTGAAAATTCGATGAGTAATGGTCTAAATATACTTAAAGATCGACTTTACTATAATATTTGCACACGGCACTCTCTTTGATTATGCTTTCCTTTGCCTCACGAACCACGTTAATTCTATATATCTTGATTTGCATGATGTAATACACCCTTTTGGTCATTTCTCTCTCTCTCTCTCTCTTTCTCTCTCTCTCTCTCTCTCTCTCTCTCTCTCTCTCTCTCTCTCTCTCCGATATACAACTGTTAGATAAAGGATCTTAGTATGTAGATTCCTTGTATTTGCTTTTTGGTTATTTCATTACCTATAACTTTGCTAAAAGAAAATCAGTTTGTAATCAATACCTAATATATGTGATCACTGACAGTTGAGGCCAAATATAAGGCTTTTTTCTCACTGAGAAATTCAAAATGGATATGGGAAATTATTTGTATGATTTGTTTCATGAATAAATTAGAAAAAAATAGTTAATAGAACTCTGAGTTATTCAGAATTGACCACTATTCGACTATATCTCGGTATATCACTCCGGCATAAACTGTCATTTCAGTTTACTCTAATATATTGGGTTACTTCAAATATTGATGGACGCTGTATAGAGGAATAAATTAAACCAAGCAGCATAGATGGAACATCTGCAATAATTAGTACATACCATTTTTGAACGTATCAGTAAAGTTTGTTTAAAAAATTGCATCCGGTGTATGTACTATATCATATACTATATCTGGTAAAGAGATATAGGACAGACGTGGATGTCAAGAATCGCGCAACATGATGTGGAAAGATAAAATTCTTAAGCGGTTAATAACTCACTCTTCCAATGTACTTATTTTTATTTCTTCTTTCAGGATTATTCAGGCTGTTCCATATCGAAGATCAAATATTTTACAAATTTCCACGCCGAATGATAGGATGGTCTTTATCAGTCATTGACATCACTAACGCTGTGTTGGTCTTGTAAGTGTCTTCTCTTGACTCTTATTTCTTTCATTATCACCATCTCACAACAGTCCTTCCTGAAATCGCAGTGCCACTTGTAGTACAATCTAGCAAAACACGATACTTTTTGCTGAAACCATTGTATGCATATCTTTCATTTTAAATGGTTATGTTCCAATGTTTGCACAATATTGCACAATGATTTGTTGCTGTGTTCCTTCGGGCGTAACGTTTTTCCATATATTTTATTTCCTAAAGTATTTTTTATAATTTTTTGTATACGTGGTTGGTGTGTTTTTATTCTCTATTAACAGCATTTCTTGTTTTTCGTGTGTTGATATTTTAATTATTTGGATGTTATTCTATCTGTCACTTTGTATCCGATTTCAGTACTGCTATATTTTGATGTATAATTGCAGAATATTTTAAGATGCTTACAAAGTCTTTGTTACAAGCATTTCGATTGGTTACAACTGCATCATCTTATTAGTCCATAACACTAGAAAGGAACAACTTAAGAATTCATGCGCCTTTCTTGTGTGTTTTGCCAGCATTTGCAAAAATGAATTGTTATTTAGTTCCTGAGATTCGTTATTGTTAAACCTATTTGTAATTATAGGAATCCAAGGTCATATTTATCAGGATTCATAAATCACAAAGTATGAAAATCAATCACACACTATGCAATAACGGCCTTCTCATCGCTATGCCCGTTTATGCAATGTGTTATCAATTTCATGCTTCATGACTTTGGTAATGTTGAAAAAAGGTATGAAGTTTAATTCCTAAATATAGCAATAACGCGAAGTGTTATTGAAACCAGTACAGTTCAAGCATAAAGTGCCTTTCTCATACATGTATTGCAGTAGATAGCGATAAAATGCCAAAGTGCAAGATTAATGGCTAATTTAGATGTCTAGATCATATCATACCTCGTGTATTAACCATTCATATATATTACCTAATTTTGTTTGATGTTTGCCTCTACTGCATGTTATTCTAAAATGATTGACTTAATTCGTTTATATAAGGAACTGAAGAAAGCCTGAACATTTCACACTGACAACAAATAACTCGGGGATCACAACTATGGTGAAGAATAGCAAGGATATGAATAGGTCTGAGGTCAACGATTGGCAGAATAATTTAGATTTAGTCAGCAAGATTCGAGGAGAGATTTGATCTTTTTAATCGTCGATCTATCTCAATCGAACATTCATCGATTTCTTTAACAATATTGAATTTTGTGGAAATTACAAATGTTGCTGATTGTAACTGACATGAAGACAGTGGAGAAGCTACTGGAAAACTTAAATTTAGAAAACACAGGAGTTTGAGTAAAGATCGGTTACGTCACAGAAACTAAACAACGGAATTTAACATGAAGGCTTTCTCAACCACTCCAACAACGCACAAATTCAATTTGAGCAGGAATCCTCGATTACCAAACATTAGTTCATCACCACAAACATTGTGATCAATGGATTTCATTAGACAAGAGAATATGGAAGATAACAAAAATCAAACAATTCTCATACGTAAAATATTCCACTCCTTCAGTGTCAGAGAAGGCCTTGCAAGGTGCCATAATGAGATTCAGCGACACATCACTGCTGTGCAAGATCGTGCTCATCCTACTGATTCTCTGTTTCCCCATCGACTTGATTGAGTTTTCCATCCCCTTCGGGTACGCAAAAGAACACCGTCCTGGGAAGAAATTTCAAGAGTTACGCTTGATTGTGGGATTTGTGCACTGAAAACAGCGACATGAACAACATCCGAAGACATCAAAGACAGATAATTATTTCGACGAAAAAGAACAATGGCAAGAATGAATTTGGCAACGACTAGCAATTGTTGTTTTTGTTGTCGATGATGATATCCATGACGTCGACGTCGATAGCTGCATGAACAATAGTAAACAAAGTCCTGCAAGTATGTTCTAATATCAGTGACAACAACCCGTTAGGGAAGGGAATAAGTGGGGTGGGGAAGAATTAACAATGACAAGAAGCAAAACCCTTACACGACCGTCAATGTAACAGTGGCAAATTATTGTGAAGAGAGAATACAAAAGCCAGTGATAAACTACACATAATTTCATAAAAGCTGGAAATATTAATCCTTTCTGCTATAAAACCCCATTTCTATGTCAAAATAGAAGCTTCAACCTGGCTGAAAATAATTATGTTCCTCGATTAATTTTCTTTACATTTTTGAAAGAAATGTATGAGAGGAATTGTATTTTTAGTCAGCATAAATTATTTCGCTGTAAACCTTGTTCCAGACGAGTATTGATGGTATCAGACAGATGATCCAGGCAACACATTATTTTTGTTGTGTCTCCAGTACAAAGATATCGTCTTAGGAATTACTTTATTGAAAACAGGCATTCTTTCTACATGTATATATGAGGTGAAAAGTTGCAATCAATTTCTTTTCGATTCTTACTGAAATGTATGATTCCAGGCTCGAATTTCAGGATCTTGAAAAGCCAGGAAAAGAAAAAACCCAACATACACATTCACACACTTAGAAATATCATCAAATAGGCAGCCAGTTATTTATAAATATTACCAATGTAATAAGATCTCAGCATTAACAAAAGCATCCCTAATGTTGGTTGATATCCTTCCTAACTTCGCCTAGACTCTTTTGGCATTATTGCCTGATTGAAGTCAGCGCAAAGAAAATTCACAATAATAATAATAATAATTACAATAATTACAGGAGGAAACGAAAGACTCGGTTTAGGTTGATAACACTATAGCAATATATGCACAGATACTATTTCAGGAATTTACTTGGCATACTTGAAATTCGTTTTATAATAATGAATACAAAATACGAGCATATCTTAACTGAACACATAAGTAGTGTGTTTTAATAGTTAAATATTTTTCAGTACTTGGGCTTGCCTGAAAACAAAACCGTAAAACTGGAATTTACTTAAAGCAAACAAATATGGTGTGCTTGTCGGTATTACATTTACAAAACATGCTGGATATATGCGTTATTTAATCTTTCATGTTTCTTGGCGCATTAATGACGGTAGCACTAGAACTTGATCCTAATTCATACTAAAAACACAATATGTATTGTACACTGACCGGCCTAATGTTATCAACATTCACTAACACATTGACATCTTTATCTGGCTGTGGATCTAATTGTTCATAGATTGTCAATATTGCTATTTTCGTTAGGCAGCTGTGAGTAATGATATGTCTAATCTACTACATGTTATTCTCAATGGACATATGTGACTATAAATAAGTCTAATCCACTTCACGTTACTCGGCAGCTGTGAGTATAAACATGGCTAATCCACTTCATGTTATTGTCAATGGGCAACTGTGAGTATAAACATTGCTAGTCCACTTCATGTTATTGTCAATGGGCAGCTGTGAGTATAAACATGGCTAATCCACTTCACGTTATTGTCAATGGGCAACTGTGAGTATAAACATGTCTAATCCACTTTATGTTATTGTCACTGGGATTCTGTCAGTATTAACATGGTTAATCCGCTTTATGTTATTGTCAGTGAGCAGCTGTGAGTATATACACCGCTAATCCATTTCATGATATTTTCACTGGGCATATGTCAGTATTGCATAGCTATTCCACTTCATGTTATTGTCACTGGGCTTCTTTCAGTATAAAAATGGTTAATCCACTTCATGTTATTGTCACTGGGCTTCTGTCAATATAAACATAACTAATCCACTTAATGTTACTGTCAGTGGTCTTCTGTCAGTATAAACATGTCTAATCCACTTCAAGTTATTGTCAGTGGGCTTCTTTCAGTATAAACATGTCTAATCCACTTTAAGTTATTGTCAGTGGGCTCTGTCAGTATAAACATGTTTAATCCACTTCATGTTCTTGTCACTGGGTTTCTGTCAGTTGAAATATGTCTAATCCACTTAATGTTATTGTCACTGGGTTTCTGTCAGTTGAAATATGTCTAATCCACTTAATGTTATTGTCACTGGGTTTCTGTCAGTATAAATATGTCTATTGGTTTTTATGCTACTTATTGATATTCATTTCATTTTCAATTTGTTTTGTACTAGACAGAAAATCTAAGATTTTTCCAAATTCAATAAAAACTTTTAATCGAAATTAATGACACTTTTAACTTCTTTGACTGTGCCTGTAAATGGTCTGAAACAATTCAGCTTGGTCAAAGTTAGAATACTGGATTTCATTTGTGTTCGGTTAAAGCTTATATCTTGATGTTGAAACATGATCCAGGTTCAAGTAGTTTTCAGTGTATTCGATCTGATTTGACCTCTGTTTCCACCAAAAATGTATCGGAATTGGAAATGGAGATATTCCCATGCATAAGGATTTAGAAATACATAATTGTCCCCTACGTTATAATATATACACAAGGCACTTTCTTGATTATGCTTTCCTTTGCCTAACTTATCTTATATATATATATATATATATATATATATATATATATATATATATATATATATATATATATATATATATACTCTCATTATGTAATGCATGTCTCTTGGGCATGCGTCTCTCTCTCTCTCTCTCTCTCTCTCTCTCTCTCTCTCGTCAGATGGCAATTGTTAGAGGAAGGATATTATTCAGCGGCTTTCTTGTCTTTAACATTGAGTTATTTCATTAACTGCTTGTGTGCTAAAATAAATTCAGTTCGTAATTATTGCTTACAGTACGTAATCACTGATAGTCGAGACGAAATGTAAGGCTCTCTTCTCAGCGTGAAATTCACAGTAGATATGGAAACTTAGTTTTATGGTTATTTCAGTCATGTACAACCTATGTGCTGCATCCAGGCCGTGACCTTGTTTTATCCGGCTTTAAAAATCAATATCCAGGCCCGTGCCCTGCAGGACGTTGTACATGCCTGATCTATTTGACGAACACATTAAAATACATTTCACTATATCTCTGGGTAATACAGACTTGCCCAAGATTACTGTATACCCCGATATATCGCTCTGGCATAAATTGCCCGATATATCTAACTGGCATAAATTTGAATTCAAACGTATCCAAGCGTAAACTGGATTTCCAATTTTAGGAAATATACGATCAAATGTCGGTTGAAATGATCAACATGAATAATTTATACCAACCTGCATAAATGGAACTTTTGCATATTTACAACATGCCATTTCGGAACGTATCTGTACAATATTATAATATAATTGCATCCAGTTTATTAACTGTATCCATTTCTTTATGGTCAAGTAAAGAGACACAGTACAAGTGAGAACGTCGTGAATCGAACAACATGACGTCGTAACATACAACTGTTAAGCCGTTCTTAAATAATTCTTCCAAATCTACTCAGTTTTATTTACTCTTTTAGGATTTTTCGGACTGCTTCATACCCAGTATAAAAGATTTTACTCCTGTACACGTTCTGTATACATCCTTAACGCTATGTTGGTTTGTCAGTGGCTTTCTTGACCTTCATTTCTTTCATTATCACCATCTGACAATTGTCCATCCAGAAATCTCTGTACCATTTGTACTACGAACTAGCATAACACAATACACTTTACTCAAATCATTTTAAGATTATTCTTCCTTTTAAAAGATTTGTGCAATATTGTACAATGATCTGTTGCCTCTGGTGACGCAGAAAGTAGACATTATTAGAAACGAACTACTTATGTATCCATACACCCTTCTTGCGTGTTTGCCAAAAGTTGTGAAGATTGGTTAAAATATAGTTCTGTTATTTATTTCTTGAGATTCGTTATTAATTTTGTAATTATTTTAATTATTCGAGGTATAATCGATTATTCAAGCGTCATGACTTCATGAATAATGAAAAAAAAATTGAAGTGATATTGGGAATCGTTACAACTCAACCATAAAATGCCTTTCTCATACATTTAAATTAGTATATAGCTATAAAAGGGTAAATGTACAAGATTAAAAGGTAATTAGATGTGGAGGCTATTTCGTTCTCCGTGTATTAACCGCGCGACATCTCACCTAGTGATCTTTTGATGTTTGTCGCTACGGCGGGTGATTCGGAATTGATTGATTCAGGTAGTCAAACTGGATAAAACCAGTAGTTGCCCGGGAGACACGAACAACAAATAACACAGGGTTCGCTACTGTGGTGACCAAACACAAGGTGATAAATAGATCAGGACTCAAAGATTGTCAGCATAATTTTAGACTTGGTCAGCTAGACTGGTGGGGAGATTTTATCTTCATCGGTCTATCTATATCAATCTAACATTCATCGATTCCTTCAACAACATTTGATTTTGTAGAAATTACAATTATAATGGATTGCAACTGATGTGAGGAAGTAATTAGAAAAATTATATTTAGATCAATTGTATATTACTTAAAAAAGCTGTCACATTACAGAAAACAAACCACGGAATTTATATCAAGGTATTCTCAACTGTTTCAACAACGCACAAATTCGAGCTCGAATCCTCGATTACCAAAAACTAATTCCTTATTACAGAATTGTATTCAACTGGATTCAGCCAACAAGGGAATCTGTTAGGTTACAAAAAGTTAAATAAACCCGATACGTAAAATATTCAACTCACTAAATACCAGACGAAGACCTTTCATAGTTCCAGAATGGGATTCGGCGACACGTCACTGCTGTGCAAGATCGTGTTCATCTTGCTGATTCTGTGTTTCATCATCGACCTGATAGGATTTGCCATTCCTTTCTGGTACTCAAAGGAGTACACGATCTTGGGGGCAAATGTCAAAAGTTACGGTGGATTGTGGGATTTATGTGCTGAAAGCGGCGTCATCAAATCATGCGGAAACATTAAAGACAACGGCCTCGCAGGTATGGCAGATAATTATTTACAACGTGAATAACGATGACGAGAATTGTTGTTTCAGTTGTCAAATAACGAAAAGCATACTCTAACACCAAAGACAACAATCCAGTTGGGTAGAGAATATTTCACAAAGACAATAAGCAAAATATTGATGGAACCGTCCATGTGACGGTGGCAAATTATTGTGAAGGGAGAATAATACAAAAGCAAAAGATGATTCAGATATTTTATTAGGTTAAATAGAGGTAATTTCTTACAGAGCTTAAGGATTATAGTAATACCATCTGCCAACCGATTCATCCATCCGTCAAACCATCTGTCATTCCTTTATCCATCCTGTCTAGCGTTTCATTTTTTTGCCCCACGTCATCGAGTGGAATGAGACAAATATCGATTATACACCCCTTATATAAAACATTTTTATAATGTACATATTTATAATGGAGGAAATTGTATTAGAAAATGCCGCAAAAAATCTCAGAATATTGCAATTTATATTCAGTTTCTAAAACATATATCCCCGTTATTTTCTTTCTGGCTGTCACTGTCAATTTTTAATCTCTCAGCTTTTCGCAACATTACACAGGGACACTGTTAACATAATATTGCGAGATTACACAGGATTACTGTTAATATAATGCTACAAGATTACAAAGGAATACTGTTAATATAATACTACGAGATTACACATGAATACCGTTAATATAATGCTACGTTACTTGTGGGACAATTAGTATTATCCTTTTCATAAGGCGATAAAACTTTCATCCAGTTGATGCGTAGGATTTATAATGAAGGGGAAACAATTTATAAAAGCTGAGAATGCTTCGCTAATTCTGAAACATCAAGAACAATTTAAAATTTAGAGAAAGGTTCTATAATTTTTATTTTTTATACATCCAATTATATACTTTAGCATGGACCTTTTACATACCTGTTTTTACCAGAAATATATCTACTTTTCATGTGCCAGTTTCATTACATAATTGCATCGTATTGTTCAACTCTTGACGGAAAACATATGGAGAATCACCACGATAATTTATTGCATTATGTATGCTTCAAAAAAAGCTTTCCTCTGAACGTTCAGTGGAATTTATTTTTGATCTATCGCTAAGTACACTTTAACTGTTCCCCATGTCTAGTAATACATTCCAAAGCCAATTTTCTCAAGCAGAATGTTTTTTCATCCATTGTGGTCATCAATGTATATGTTTGAAGGACCAGCTGGCATCTACTCATAGATACTTCTAGCGAATATTTCCTTTATCACAATGGAATGCTGAGATGTAATCAGCAAAGAACAATACCATTAAAGGCATATACAGACAAATTACTTTCTGCAATTTTTATTGTTTTATAATTCTGTCTTGATATTCAAATATTCCATTTTAATTATGAAACGGTGTAAATAACTATTAATAAAATCTAGCCACCGATGACACACGAGAAGTGATAGTTTTACCTTTTTTCTTCCTTCATACGGTGCCATAATTGAGCCTATGTGACATTAATTTAAATTAATCAATATCCAATTAAAATTTATTGGCCGTTGAAGTTACTAGATTTGCAAACCATCACGTATTTCATTTTGTGCGTCGTATAACTGCTCTACTAACAACTATAGTATTGTCTCTCATATTCCACTGTGGCACTTATAGTGTCAAAAGGTGTAAATAATTGGTGCGATAACGAACCATCAAACAGTTTGGTCATGCGATATCTCCCACCAAGTTAGAGTTTTTCAGACTTTATCCACATAATAACACTGGCAATTTTTCACCAATGTGCGCAGCAGAAAATGAACTCCTGAATTAATTTGTCCAAGATTTTTAATTATACTCTACATTCTTTCTCTGCACCAGCAAAAATATTGCTCTACATTTCTAGGGCTGAAAAAAAACATACCTTATTCCACATAGTTTACAGTCGCCTCTCCCTAAATAGTGGTCGTTCCCCTGTCTTCGGTAACTTAATGTCTGAACATATCATCTGCTTACTGATAGATGTTAACGTCCACCCACCCACTCTGAATAAAAAAAGGTGAAAGTGGTTCCTCCAGTCTGCATGTCCTTTATCATTTTATATGTTACAAGTCAAGGTTGAATACAATCGTGGAAGAATCTTCTTCGTTGCAATAGGATGAGGAGAAATAAGGGCCAGGGTAATGGAATGTCAATATCCTTTGTTATCGTATAGTATCGTACCACAAAGAAGACTTTTCTGTTTTTAAGCGTCCAAGACAACTTCTAAAACCCGTCTACTTGTCAGATTCTTTAGCATATAAGTAAAAAGATTATTTTAATAAAAATAAATTGTGTATAAAAAGTCATATCAATACTAATATAAAATACTTTAACTAAAACATATGACACTTGTGCACAAAAGAGAAATTTGCCAAAATGTTTCCATGACTGAAGTCGAGTACGAAAAGCTGCATGGCGAAATAAAAAGGAGAATTTATAGGTACCATTTTTTGCATTTCTGGTTTAGTGGAACCTCTCTGTCTGTGAAATAGTGATATCCCCCTGCCCGTGGAATAGTGAAACCACCCTGCCTGTGGAATAGTGAAATCCTCTGCATATGGAATAGCGAAACCTTCCTGCCTGTGGAATAGAGAAATCTTCCTGTCTGTGGAGTAGTGAAATCCACCCTGCCTGTGGAATAGTGAAACCACCCTGCCTGTGGAAGCTAATCATACCAAAGCTTGTCATGATCTAATGCCCCATTTGCTTCCTAAAGTTACATCTATTTCAAAGCTAGGGACTTAGTTATCTTGGACAGACACACAACTTTAGTTTCGGTTATATGTCGATTTCTGTAAATGAGTCAGTAAAGAAAACAATTAAAGCGGCTAACAGGCCAAATCAAATTTGGAAATAATTATATTATCAGACTGCACCGATATTCTAATTCAGTATGCTTTACTTTTTGAACAAACTACACACGATTCGCTCATCACGTTCACATTTGTATTTGTTCTCAAGGTTAAATATTGCTTAGATTTGTTATATATCCGCTCTCCCTGCCATAGGAGACCCGTTTGAAATGGTATGGCTTTGTTACATACGAGTCATCGTACTGTTTTTGTCTCAGTATGTGATTAAGGCTGTAATTAATTGCATCTTACATTGAAGAGAGATAGTCAATTCGGGCTCATTCAACAAAGTCACGTATCTGAGGCAGTCGATAACAGCTCATGCCAACACGTATTTGAGGTAGTCCATACCAGCTCATGCAAATACTTCACGTATTTGAAGTAGTCCATACTAGCTCATGCAAACACTTTACGTATTTGAGGTAGTCCATGATAGTTCATGCAAATACTTCACGCATTTGAGGTATTCCATACCAACTCATGCAATTTCTTCAAGTATCAGAGGTATTCGATAGCAGCTCATGCAATTACTTTAAGTATATGTGGTAGTCGCTAGAAGCTCATGCAAATACTTCATGTATTTGAGGAAGTCCACACTAGCTCATACAAATACTTCACGCATTTGAGGTAGTCCATACTAGCTCATGCAAATACTTCACGTTTTTGAGGTAGTCCATACTAGCTCTTGCAAATACTTCACGTATTTGAGGTAGTCGATAGCAGCTGATGCAATTACTTCAAGTATTTGAGGTAGTCGATAGCAGCTGATGCAATTACTTCAAGTATTTGAGGTAGTCGATAGTAGATGATGCAGTTACTTGAGGTAGTTGATAGCAGCTCATGCGTATACTTCACGTATTTGATGTAGTCGATAGCAGCTCATGCAATTACTTCAAGTATCTGAGGTAGTCAATACCACCACATGCAATTACTTCAAGTATTTTAGGTTGTCGATAGTGGCCCATGCATTTATAGTATTTCAGAAAGTCGATAGCAAATTACGGAAATATTTCACATATTTGAAGTAGTCGATATGGATAGGATAGATAGCAGCACATGCAATTATTTCAAGTATATTAGGTAGTCAATACCACCTCATGCAATTATTTCAAGTATATTAGGTAGCCGATAGCATCCCATGCATATACTTCACGCACTTGAGGTAGTCGATAGCAACTCATAAAATACTTCACGGCTAGATAGGCAAAATGATTTATATCCTAATTTCAAGGAATCGCCATGAAGGAGAAACAGCTATCAAAGAACCCGTCGTGCGTTTAGTTGTACATCCACCAGACTTCCAGTTTGGCTCATTTTTCTTAAATAAAGCAATGCCATATCATCTTATGAGGGAACTTTCCTTGAGATGTTAGAGCGTAGGGATGACGCTGTGAAATGTTGTACTTCCAAAACAACAGAAGACATTAAAACAAATTATATTGATTTTAATTCTTACTATGCCAGTGAAATACGTCTTTATATTATGTTTTCTTTTTTAGACTGGTTCCGAGCTGTACGGGCATTCTCGATCCTGTCATGGTTGTTTTTCCTGGCAGCGCTGGTTGTCGTCATCATCTTCATGTTCTTCATGTCTGACAAGAAAGTATTATATCTTGTAGCAGTCTGCCTGAGCTTTGCGGGAGGTAGGTCAACACAAAAGAAAAAAAAAAAAAAAAAAAAAAGAAAACAACAAAAATTATACATCCAAAAGTATTGACCGCTTAAATTTGGTATTATTTTGTCATTCTGCCTTATTTGTCTGTCTATTCGTCTGTCGGCGTTGGTCAGTATAAGAACAGTCGTACATATATGTGGCAATACTACAGGTACTTAATGCAGTAAAAAAATCATCACATTATGGTTGAATGTTTAGTGGACACTAAAATTATTTAATACGTACCCATTTAATATTACATGCTTGATCTGGCGTTAGATACAGCTGTTCAATCCGTATTTCCGTATCACACACCCAGATTCAAACTATCCAGTTGTCTTCTTTGACGTCCGCGCATAGATATTTTTAGACGCAGTAAATCGAACTTTCATCAATCCCAATTCGTTTTGAATTTCATTCATACAGTAAAGCTAAAAATATTTAGAAAGCGTAAAAGAAGGGGTATATAATAAATACAAAACCGCATTTGTGTTTTGTTCTGAGTCAAGGGAAAGAACTCGTTTGATATGGCTTATGAATACGTCTCGGCCTGACGGCCTAGCCGTATCCCTAAGCCATATCAAACTCGTTATTTCCGCTGACTCAGAACAACACACGAATGCAGTTTTACATATATATCTATCTATATACCTAACAGAGAGAACAGGGCTTATTTCTGGATATTATATTTAGGTATGGATACATGAGTATATGAAAGAAATTTACATAGAATGACTCCGATAAAATCAAATAGTTTAGAGACATATATTATACATCCGTTCCAAGCAAGAATCGAACCCATGCCTCAAGTGACGACACCTCTAAATATCATGCACCAGCGCCATAATGCCCTAGGCCATGCGATCATTCCCCCCAAAAGGATGGGACACTGTCGAAGTATATAGATTTGGTTTGTTTGGTTTTGGTGTTTTACGGCACAGCAACACAAGTAGGTTATTTAGTGCCAGGGCCAATTGGAGTAAAGTGCCTTGCCCAAAGACACACCAACGTAGCCAATCCGGGTTGATTCGATTGTAGGATTCGGACCCGCAACCTTTCGGTCGCGAGTCTAGAACGCCAACCACCGAGTCACAACGGCTCCTCAAATTATATTGGTGTCAATTTATAAGATTAATTTCATGAATATATAACTAGCATTTATAAACAGAAATCTTGTAGGTCTGTGAATACATACAACTAAATATTACATTCCGTTTGTCTAGTCATTGAGTTGTCATGGATCTTGTGCCCCTTTCTTTGGCTTTGTTCCATTATTATTTTCTTTTTATGGGGTGGGTGGATGGAGTGAGCGATGAGTATTGTGGATTAGGGCGCTGGTGCATGAGACCTAGGCGATATGTTTCCTTAATTGTGGCGTGTATCTATCTATCTGTAACCTATCACACGTGTATTAGTTAGACGATGTAGAATAGACTCAAGTGGGAGACTAGGTATATCGTGGGGTGGGGAACAGAAGGGTATTGCTATTAAAAGAGAAAGCACGTTAGCGCCCAAAAAAATTTTTTTTTGGCATCACCCGTTGATTCCTTTACCCTACGATATACCCGGTATCACAATGGAGAATATTGTCTAACTAATTTATCGCATGACCGCGGCTTTCTTCTCGATTTTATATCATTAGCCCTCATTTTTCGCCTGTGTCACATATATTACCTTTATGCGCCTCTTTTCAACCTTGGTTTTTTTTAAAAAAAATATTGCTTCATCAATCAAGGTAAAGTGAATGCAGCCAATAATGTTTTACTGCTTACGCGATCATAACCTCGTGATCATACTTGTGTTTCTTCAAAACTATTGAACATCCTTATTTGTACCTGTGTTATGAGGTATTTTGAACCACACTAGTCTTTCTCATTTTGTCTCACTTTTTGGACCATTGTTAAAGCTGGGAGGAAAGCGAAGACACTATCAATAGTAACTGATGTAGTTAAGGAAAATTCATTGGAAATTCACGCCATATTTAAAGTAGATTTTTGGACACTTTGATATGTATATTTTACTGCGTCTGGATATTCATCTGTTGAAAGAGAACTGCCTTGAGAATTCAAAACTTTTGTTGCTTTATTTTTTTAAACATATTCATACTGTATTAAAATGAGTTAATATTGTGTAATTTATGACTGTCAAATATAATAATAATAATAATAATAATAATAATAATAATAATAATAATAATAATAATAATAATAATAATAAGAATAAGAAGAAGAAGAAGAAGATATTTATTTCTACTTAAGTCCATATGTATATATATATATATATATATATATATATATATATATATATATATATATATGAGGCACAAGCAAGCAATTTTACACATGCGATATGACAAAAATATTAATACAACAATTTGCTCGAGCGATCAGTTATTGTTGAATTAATGCAACATGCAAAGAGAAACAATTCATTCAATATTCTATTAACTATTAGCAATTATATTTCCAAATGAATACAATCTTTTTTCTAAGTAATGGTTAAAAAGGTGATCTCTTTCTTTTCTTTCTTTCTGCCTAGATTCATTTTTGTCTTTCAGCAAGTTCATATTAGTTTTCTTTCTTAGTTCATAAAGGATTGCACGAGAAACACGGGCAATGTTCAATGTATAAATCTTTTTATTTTATTCGCTAAGTTAATCGATTTGGGAAATTTCCAAACGACCCCACCCCCACCCCCGCAACACACCTCTCCTTCTGTATCTCTCATTTTAATATACATTTATTCTACCAAAGACTGTAGACAGCGTCTAATGTCATTAATCAATATTGCACAAGGTAATGCCCATCCGTGGAATACCAGCTAAACTTACGAAAAGGCCGCCGTCATACAATAAGTGAATACCTGTTTGAGAAAGGCTATTCTTTTCGATCTTTCTTGTTTTTAATGACGTCAGCGTCATGCATGATAACTTGTATATTGTCGAAAGCCCTGTATTTTTTTATTTTCTACTTTTCGGTGAAACCAATTTAATATATATATATATATATATATATATATATATATATATATATATATATATATATAATTTGTGCATAGAATGCACATGAAAGTAGATCAGTCTTAAAGTATTAAGTCAGAAATCCTAGTACATAGCTTCTCACCTCAATGTTTACGTTTCTTTTTCTCTCTTTCGCTCTGTCTTTGTAGTCTTTTTCTCTCTCTTTCTTTCACACCTGCTCTCCTTCCTCTTCCACCTCTTCCTCCTCTTTCTTCTTATTCTTTCTGCTGCCCTATGATAAGAAAACTTTCCCTCAAAGGAGACTCATATCCAAAACTTCATGTCTGTCCTTGTTCATATCCAAAACTTCATGTCTGTCCTTGTTCATATCCAAAACTTCATGTCTGGCATTGTTCATGTCCAAAACTTCATGTCTGTCATTGTTCATGTCCAAAACTTCATGTCTGTCCTTGTTCATATTCAAAACTTCATGTCTGTCCTTGTTCCTTTACAAAGTCGGATTACTAGATGCGATTATTTACGCCAAAAATATGCCAACTGGAATGGTTGTTCAGCACATTCTTACGTTCATTTCACTCATATAACATAATTATATGTATCTAGGGACAGTCTAAAATTTATCTCAACGTACAGGTGTCTTATAAAGGCATATCATATATATTTTTCCATTACATGTAGCAACACCCGTAACGAACTTTCCAGTCAATAGGCCATTTTTACAGTAGCATGATACGCCATATTGATTTATAATTTTCTTTGGATGGGATATTAAATTAATATTTGTTATTAAGGGCTCTTTTTGTTATGTATTGTGTGTAAAACCTGAACGTAAATTCTTTAAAGAAACAATATTGATCCAGATCATGTATGGATTCCCTTCTTTAAAAGTAAAAGAACAACTGAACGATTTTCGATTATGGAATGCTTGAAATAGTTACGAATAACATTCATATTTTTTGTGTAACAAATTAAGTTTCAATTATCTCAATCTTTTTTTTCTGAAGCTTTTTGCGCCATGATAGCCTTTGCTGTTTACGCTGGTGAGTCGAGCGGGCTTTTCAAGGAGTACAGCGCCTCTTTCGCCTTGACCATTATAGCATTTATCCTGGGGCTCATAATCGGAATCCTCGGTCTCCTCGACTACCTCGGGGTCGTCGGCGGAAAGTAGAGTGTGCAACGATCTTGGAACTTTCTCAGGGAGGATTTTTGCAACATCTCTTAAAATCCCGTAAACGTTTGTGATCATCTCATAAATGCAGTACGTAGGTTCTGTCATTGTAAATGGTTTCAATCTATCTACATAGGTGAATTGTTACAAAAGATCGATTTTATATCAAGTTAATCTTTGTGTGGGTGAGGAAAGCCATCAATAAATTGGTATACAAGAGTTATTTTTTGTCCTGGTAGTTTGTAAGGAAGTACATGATATATTATCATAACTGGCATATAGCTGTAAAGTTCTGATATATAAAACAAATTAGAAATCCCCCTCCCCCATTTTGAATAACTGGTAGTCATAAGTATTTGTGGATTTGAATAAAACTTCAATTTATTTCTTTTCTATATTTATTTTTCACAATCTTTTTTTTCTCCTGTTTGTTGTTATACTTTACATGTAATGATTATAACAGAAAACGAATGTGAAATACTGAGCAAAAAGAAAAGTGATATGTGAACAAATTAGAGGTAGATAATGGCAATTTAAAGGAAATGAAGAATTCACGGGTTTTAAGGACTTACCATTTAATTTTCGGAGGCTTGGATTCTCAGTTGAGCCACAGTATATATATATATATATATATATATATATATATATATATATATATATATATAATCTCAAGATAATTTTTTCAGTGTTCAGCTAGTATAATGGATATAATAGTTCTTTTGCCTATGAATCAGAGAAAGAATATTTTTGTCAAGATATTTGAGGGCAGCCTCTCCCCCCCCCCCACACACACACGAAAATTAAATGGTCGGTCCCATAGCAGCTTGTAACCCCAAACCCTGTCTAAACAGATTGAAGTAGGGGTGATCATATCCCAGGATAAGTACATGACAACACAGGTTTCAGCTCTAGGTGAAGGGAAGGAACGAGGGTCAGTTCCTAGATGTATCTTTAGAAGAAGGGAAGGAGAGAGGCCTAAATGTAACTCTTTCAATAACAAATATTACATTTATCGATCTTTTGTATCTTTGTCCTTTTGCCATATTTATGTATATGTGCAGTAGATGTATATGTTTAATTTGTGAATATTAGTATATGATTTAATTGTATCTTGTCTTGTATCCGATTAGATGCTTGTGAAAAATAAAAGAATTGAATTGAATGCAATAAATAACAAGTGGTTTACTTTGTACGGCTTCCATTTCTAATTGTACTTTTATATATATATATATATATATATATATATATATATATATATATATAGTTATCTGTACATTAGAACAAGGAAGGAGCACTAATCAATGACAGCGTGTGAAGTAGCTGTGTGTGATCATCGTTTTATGTCGAATAGGTAAAAAAGCAAATATACCATATGTATTAGGTAGATTTAAAGGCAGCCGTGTTTTATTACAAGTCATTTGCTTGACATTAAAAATCTATTAAAATTTATTTTTTGATCAACATTTTTTCTCTGTTCTGTATAATGCATAAACCACATCCAATGCCCGGTAAACTCTCTCTCTCTCTCTCTCTCTCTCTCTCTCTCTCTCTCTATCTATCTATCTATCTATCTATCTATCTATATATATATATATATATATATATATATATATATATATATATATATATATATATAATGTACTCTGCTGTCTACAACATCTTTATAGAACGGACAGCATATTTACATTGATCGCTGGTTTATTACTGCCCATCTCAATTATTAAGGGCTGACAACTAATTCGCAAGGAAACAAAGGCTTTATTGTGCGAACAATTTGTAATAAAAGGGAGATAACTAAAATATATATAATTTCTTTTCAGGAACCCAAAGTTGTATGATTGTTTTTCTTAGTGCCACCCGCAATACGTTCTTTGCTTGATTTTGTTCAGCATATACGGAAGAACTGATGTTGTAATTTACCTTTTAATCCTGCTCATTTCCTTCTGTTCTCTCTCTCTCTCTCTCTCTCTCTCTCTCTCTCTCTCTCTCTCTCTCTCTCTCTCTCTCTATATATATATATATATATATATATTGTTTTTATCTTCATTTAAAGCATGGTGTATATATCTCTAAACGAAAACGGTCATAATCCTACTTCTGTGAAGTCATCGATATTACTTACTATTTTTGGTTAGTCTACGATAAATCTGTCACCTTTAATTGTAGATCTGTTACAAGCTAATTAATCCTATTTTGTCATCATTTTTCTTTGGTAGTCCCACATTATCTGTGCTTGCACCATTCTTTCTTTGGTAGTCCCACATTATCTGTGCTTGCACCATTCTTTCTTTGGTAGTCCAACATTATCTGTGCTTGCACCATTCTTTTTTTTTTGGTTGTGCCACATTATCTGTGCTTGCAGCATTTTGTTTTTGGTAGTCCCACATTATCTTTGCTTGCACCATTTTTTTCCGAAGCCGAATTGGTAGACATCTAAGTGATCATACGTCCAGAAAGTTATTTACTGTACTATTCATTATTAATTTTAAAAAATTATTTAACTTAGGAAGCTGGAGAGAATCATTGGACTGTAATTATACCAGTTGTCTGGGTATCTGGTCGCTCAGACGGTCCATTTAGAAGCTACACTCACTTCAGAAAGAAAACCGCCCCTAAAATAAACGTTGTCAATTACTTTCGGAAGGATTTTAGCATTTGTTTTTTAACTGTACCTAAATCCATATGAGAAAACACACCTGATTAGTTGATAAGGAAGTTTTAGAAATTCTCTATAACACACGCGAACTCAGCGCTCTTTGTCGCATAATCGAGGAGCAAATCTAACCCCTTCATTTTTTTTTTTTTGCCGGCGTGTTCAGGTTGATGATCCACGCCATCTTGCGATCCCGCAGCACTCGGTGGCAGAAGACAGCTACATTTCCCTCGTTCTGCTGCCTGTTCATGCGTACGAGTTCCGACTGGGCCCTAACATCAAGAAGAAACGAAATTAAAGTGATGTTGGAACCCGTCCAACTTATTCGGGCTCTGGATTACCCAGCCTTAGTTAACAAACGTCAGCTCAAAGGAGAGGTGGTCTGAAAGGTCAAAATGGTAGTATGGCATGTGACCATTCAGCAGCTCGAAGTCAAGCGGTATGTAAAAGCAGTTCCCAAATGCGGAAATGCGGCAGCGACATACGTATCGGGCTGGGAATCAGCGACGGCATTGCCAGCGGCTACATATATGACATCAATGTTGATGTTATGTATAGCCCGATAGGTTGCGTTAGTCCACTTTTTGTCCGTCAGTCACAGATCCTTGTAGAAGCTCCAAACATCGGCATCGTCAGCATAGGCCACTTCATTCCACTCAAGCTTTACGTTTTTTTGCGATGGCGCTGCCGATGTATTTACGATTGTACGCTTGGAGTCCGGCGCCAGTGCGCAGCCGATCAAGTAATTTTGAATTCCAGCCTGGCAGTGCTGCGCACTATGACATCGTTGCTGCCATGGTTTCGAAATCTGACGACAAGCAGCTGGTTTCAGTCTATGGTGATTGGGTTATTAGTCACAATGACGGTGATTAGGATTCCTTTTACCACTAGTGCGAGGCGAAGAGTGCGAAATGGGTCGAGTTTGTTTCCGTATTGATACATGCTAATGTTTAGTGATATTGGAGTTCATGTGTCCTTCCTTTAATATGTTAAGATGTGTTGGTGTGTCGCACGAGTGCTTCACTTTAATAGCTAAGCATGGCTGAAGACCTTGATATGAAAGAATTCGGCGGTCGTGAAGGAAGGAGGATGAAACCACTCTTGCCATCGAAGCCAATGAGGCAGAAGACAGAGGGAAACCCCTACTTGGGCCGGTGGTGGTGCCAATTGGGTGAATGCGAGAAGATGTATCCGCAGTAAGGGAACTAGAAGCAACATATTGTCGAGTTTTTGATGAGTACCGCAAAACAAAGAGCTTTACTAAAGAACGTACAACCAGGCTCAGTGTTAAAGTCCGGCATTACAGTGGGGGCGAAACTGGGTCTCGCCAAAATACAAAGACAACCCGAGTAAGTGTTTGTCCCCATCCACGCTAGGGGGTATGGGCTCTCAGTTTATCCACGTGATCGGGATCAAAGAGAATAAGCTACCGACCCAATCACGAGAAATGGTCGAGATCCCGACCAGCACAAGCAGTCTAGAAGATTTGGATCTCCTCGCTGTGTCAGCGTCCAAGAACACAGCACTCAAAGAAGCGGCGGCACAGGAACCTGACAGACTGCCGATGCAAGAGATCCTTGATCTCAAGAAGACACTCGAGAAGTACCGCGGTGCTCTTTCGCTTACCATCACGAAGACCGAAGACAGTAGAGCTCGATGAACGTCTATTCGAAGAGAGGAGAAAACTAACAGAAGCGGAAGACGAAACGACGCACCAGGAGTTACGAGAAAACATTGTAGATATGGAGTTGGTACGTGAGGATCAACTAAATATAGCTAACGATTTACGAGGAGCACATCGCAAGCAATTCTCCACGACGAAACAACTCGGCTGCAAACATTCGTTCGCGAACAGGATATTACTATAGCCGCGATTCTCACGGCGCTGAGGTTCATCATAAGCACAATTGTGCTAGCGATCACCGGTGGAGACGGTACAATGCCACCTCCCGTCGTCCCGGAACCGAAACCTGACCCCAGCAGCGCAAAATAATGGATTAAAAACCAGCTGGAGCGGCCGGTCGGAATGCTGAATATATTCGTAGAAAACAATTTGGCCGCGCTTCCCGGTATAATTGTCACCATTCCTCCTAAAACAGCCTGCAATATCATGAATTGACATGACGAAAATTTGATGGTACTTGTTATCATGATAAAGGCGGGGCTTTTTGCCGTTCCGCTCTCACATTAGCACGCGCAAACAGCAGAGCGAACGCCAGAACAGCGCTAGACAGTGTGCTCGTCGTTCAAGAGCGGAGAAACCAAATGGCCGCAAGTCCGACCGCAATACTACCAACGACTAGTGTTGTTTTGTCGGCATCGTGGTCTTCGGCTTTTTTTTTATTCCTGTAATTTATGTATGGCGATGATTTGTGCTGCTGACACGTCTTGAGCAAGCGAGTCAAGCCTACTGATTCATGCTTAATTGGCTGCGGATGTTGTGCGCTTGTCGCTTTGCTAACATCGCCGGTGGTGCTAGGCATACTTGTGTAATTAACATCAACTTTGGAGACTGGCAACATGTTTTTTTGCCATAAGAAGTTTGTTTTTATATTCCTATTAAGTGCCGACTTGAAGTTCTGTGTCACTTGGGATCAAGGTCGTAATCTAGCTTGCTTCTGAGTATTGGAGCAATTCTTGGTACTTTTTTACCATCTCGGGGGCGTTTTCAGCGCAGGCGGCCATATCTTCTACATTGAAAAGCAACTTTGTACATTAAAGGCCTTTCCTGATCCCATTATCGAGCTAAGCGTTTGGGTTTGTGCGCCAATGATTGGCCACATGTGCGCAAGAACGCTTTCGTTGAGACGCTCTACCCTGGCTTGGGTAAAACTTTCTTAATTATCCAGCATAAACTACGCAAAGGCGTTGTTAGCCCCACTGTCTTGTGCAAAGTAGTCGATGTGCATTGGTTCCATCATACATTACAAAAGAATACTCTCTGATGTCCCAGTCAGAATCAACTGGTTAATAACCTGTATACTGTTGATAGTCATGCATCGTGCCAAGGCCTTAACTTTGGCTGCAAGTCTGAGTTTCTATCCACATTAAACTAGTTGCAAAAACGCTCGTAGGAAACCATGTCCGATGCTGTTTCCAAACGCTCTTCACCCTATTTAGCCTGTAAGGGGGCATCGCGTCTGAATGATAATCCTTTTCACATTATAGTAAGCATGAAACAGGTGAAAGCTGCGCATCATGCCTGGCCCCTCTGCTCCTACGGGTAGCAGGTGGTTGCGGACTCTGATGCCACAACCGGTGGCTGCAAATCAAACAACAAAGTGTAGTTAATTTTGCCAAAACTTCATCTTGTGGTCTGCTGTTCCGGATAACCAAATGTCAACAATATTCCTCGACTTGATGTAAGGTAGCACGTTGTTAGCGGCTATGACAATACATTTTTTCCAAAACAAAACGCCCTCCCGTACAAGGTTTAAGCTGCACTTAGCGGTGTTTTTTTTTCTCTCTCTCTTTCTCTCCGATTCGCTACAGGAAAAGACGCCGCTGACACTGTATTTAGCGTTGCTATTAAAGTGGAGTAATTGTGGCATTGCCCTTTTTAGTCACAATGTATGTTGTGTTGACCAATAATCTCGTTGGGCCCGTGGCTGTAGAACAGGTGATGTGCACTTGTCCTGGTACCCATGGTGGGCTTAGTTAAATTGCATTCAAACCAGGATGATATAACACTTCGGAGGCGCTTGCCAATAACATCTTTGACGTGACCTCGTTCGCGACCGCTTCGTTGAAATCCATCATAATTCCCAATGGATATTACGGCATAAAAACGCTCGAAAAAGTAATAAAGGCTGCCATTCCTGGAATGACTGCGGACTACAACTCGGTCACCGGGCAGGTCACAATCATTCTTATGGGTCCAAACAATAGTATCGTTCTCAACAAGTTCGCCCCCATCTTTGGATTCACATTTCAAGGGGTTTTCGGAGCTGGCACACACATGGCAACAAATGCCCCAGCGTTTTTCAACGTCTCGCGTGTTTATGTCCACCTCGATAAAATAAAGACAGCTGGGAGTATTCTTGATGGAAAAATAGTCCCCTACTTCAAGTCATTCCAGTGGGTGGTGAGTCCTACGGTAGACTCGTACTGTATCCTTTGGAAAACCATATTGGCGCAGACTACGTGAAAGCAGCAGGCATGAGTATTACCCATTACGCATTTTAGATGAAAAACAATCGCCTGTTTATATGCTGACGTGCACCATTACCACTGAATTTAAAAATCCGCATTAGTGCTCGTGCACTAACAACAAGCACCCTATGAGTCTACGTGGTCCTGGCCTCTTTACCAGCCGCTTTGCAAGCGCCTCCCCGTTTAATGTCGCTCTAGATTCTAAAACTCTCGGCCATGTGGCGGGCTGTGCCAGCACGGCCAGCGCAAGTCCAAGCACTGGTGCTGCCTTAAAGATCGTGTACTTAACGGCTGACAGTATCACATCGGTCAGCGGAATTACTGCAATAAATACGTATGGTTACTATTGCTGGTTTTACCCTCAGCAACAACAACAACACTATCACCGTTCCGGGCACCGGAGTTTACTTTATTAACCTCCATGGGAATCGTGGTAACGGAACGTAGTCAACGCTTTCAATCCGTGTAAACGAAGTTGTATGAGCACACAATGGCTACATTAATCAGTATGCCGATATCATCTCACAAAAAACTTTACAACTAACGTTGCGTCTATTTTTTGCCGCTGAAGACACCATCGGTTTGAGGGTAGCAACGTCAACGCAAAAGCGTCTGGATTTTCGGCCACTCAAATGATCTTCGGCTTTCACAATTAGAACATTCGTGCAAGACATCGACAAAGAATGCACACCACTGGTACGAGAGTATCTGTTCCTCGTTGGGGTTGAAACGTACAGGTTTAGATTGGGGTGTTACGAGAATGCAAAGCAGATGAACATCGAACACTGGGGATACTTAGAGCATTTTAAGCCAAGCCACGATCTGCTAGGATTAAGGGCCATTTCGCTGTCGGAACAACATACAAAAGTAGTGCCCTCAGGTAGTCTTGGAAGTCGTTGCTACGACAACAATAGCGTGATATTTGGCAAAACGCCTTCGGGAAAAACCTTTTATTCGGGGTATGTATCACCCATCTCACCAACAGAAAAAACAGAGTTATATTCGAAAACAATGCGCTGTACCGTATCACAGTAATCATCGAGAAAGCAAACAGTCGATGATCCTGGAAAAACAGAGACCATGGTATTTGTGACCTTTGCGAGCCTATTGGCAGGCGTTTTGAAGACCGTGTTATTTCCAGATCTAGTGGATCTCAAGCACACTGACTCCTTCTTTGACATCGCCGCCGTCATACAATGCTGTTTTTCAATAACAAGACCGTGCCGCTGTCGCTGCTTTAACTTCTTGCCTCTCGAACGAGCAAAAAACAGGCGGAAACCATGAAAAACAAGAAACAAGATATTGCGTTGTGTTGTGTAAACGCACAAAGCGGCCTTTATTGAGTTTTATCTGCTTGTTTTTCTGGTGAATTTAAAAGAATGGCAGCCGCCTTACGTGCCATTGACCGCATCTGATATGGCTTGCAAAATTGCATTAGTAAGTTGTGAACTACCAATGCCACTGTCAACATAGTTGTACCGACTGGCCTGCTTTCCTGCGCAAATTCCAAACCCAAGTAAAAAAAACAAGGCTGCCAAAGTCAAAGTCGCCAAAGGCGCAAAGGCATCAACAAGAAAGCAATCGGTGCACATTTTACCTGCAATACCACACTATTTTTAAATAAATGAAACGACAGTTTTGCGCCGATCTGCTAAAGGGGGGAGAGTGCTCGGCTGGCCTAACAACTTCCAGTTTTCAATTGGTTTCCTAAATGGCTTCCAAGCGGCCGGCTTCATGTGGCTAGCAGACTTTCTGACGGGGCTCCCCAACCGGCTGATCTCCACCCCCGGCTGGCCTAAAAGCTCTATTTTACACTTAGTATAGATTACCTGACCTACATCTCCTGCCGCCTGCCACTTAATTAATATATGTTTATTTCTTTCCTAACAAACAATGAATTAAATATAGCGGAGGTTTCAAACTTTTTGGAAAACAAATGATTGTTTCCTGTTAGACTTGTTGTTTTCTTGTGAATAAATTTCCAGTTTGAGCAAACGACGTCCGTCTGTGATGGTTATAGTAGTACTTTGAAAGAGCGGCTACTGAAAGTCAGGGGACATGGTATAGGTATAATAGTTACGAAGATATCATCTGCGAATTGCACCAGCAATCAAGCTGGCTCAATGTTGTGTATACGTGTACATAACTAAGTGAGAACGTGGTTTTGTTTATTTTGCTACATCAGCCATATTGTCGACTCGGTACATAAATAAGTACATCGTTTTAAATTCCGTGACAATTTCCTGAAAAATATTCATGACTTATTTTCCACCGGATTTGTATAGCTCTACTGGTCAAAGGCCAGAAAAGCGATATCATTTTGTTTGTGATCCGGTGTCCGGCGTCCGGCGTCCAACGTTCTTCGTCCATTGTCCGTTAGCACAAGATTGTTATCGCCACTCCTTCTAAACTACTCGCAGAATTACCATGAAACTTTAAAATCACATTCATCCCATCGTCTAGTTGGCCCTAAATAAAACTGGCGTCCATCGGACATTCAAAATGGCTGTCACGTCTGCCAATTTGAAAATATTTTTTTTCTTAACCTCCTGAATAGATGGTCCTATTGACACAAAATTTTGTTTAAAAGACTTCTGATGGCCATCTTGAAACCTTGTTGTCAACATTCCTTCTGAATGGATATTCAGATCGAGATGGGGCTTACACTAAAATACTTTGCAATACGTCTAGTTGATTCTAAGAGAAAATGGTGCTGATAGGCTTTCCAATATGGCTGCCATGGCATCCATTCTTGAAAATCATGTTATTTCTGCTCCTCCTAAACGGATGGTCGTTTCCACAATGGAATTTCGCTAAAAACTTATTATGATGTTTCGTTCAGACATGCCCTCGGACATCCAATGTGGCCTCCACGGCGGCCTGCTCGAACTCTTGTTATCAGAACTCGTCCTGAATAGATGGTCGTATCGACAAAGTGTTTTCTCTCAAAGATGTCATGCGAAGTCTAGTTTGTCTTAAATGCAAATCTTTCCAATCACTCTGCCAAACGGATGGCCACAGTTACATGGAGTTTTCAATAAAAACATTTTAAAAAAAAGTCTTATCATCTGTGATTGGTACTCGAAGAAAATGATGCCAATGTGACAAAATGATGCAGTGTGACATACAATGTGACCAGCATGGTGACCATTTTAAAAATCTTGTTATGGCTACTTTTCTAAAATTGCTGATAGTATCAACATGGGGTTTTCTTTAAAATGCTTCTTATGATTTGTAGTTAGACCTAAATGAGAAAGATGCTGATCTGATATTCAGTATTGCCCGCTATTACAACTAACATGAAAATATTGTAATTGCTGCTACTCCTTATTCGGTAGTCGTAATGATATGGTGATTTACTAAAAGACTTTGTATGGTATCTTGTTTGTCCTGAAGCAAATAAAATGTTGTCGATCAGATCTCCAATATGACTACCATGATAGCTATCTTGAAAATCGTGCCATAGCTGTTTCTTCTGAACATATGGTCATATAGACATGATGTTTTTAATACAAGACTTCTTATAATATCTGGTTGGTCTTAAATTATAATGGCGCTGAGCAGACCCCAGAAAATCTTCTTATCACTAGTTCGCTTAACTTTGAATGATGCCACGTAAATAACCTCTTTTTTTCGCAAGAAATATTACTTTTAGATTAATCCAATCATAGCATGTGTCTGACATTGTGTGCGACAAGTTCAGTAATCTTCTATCCATAATATCAGGTTCAAGATCAAAAGCCATGATAAAGAAATTTGTACACCACTTACATGTATCTTGGGAAACATAAGAAAATAGTTTTGTTACCAAATTTGGTATACTGGGGTTTCACGAGAGTATCAAAGTTGATTTCAATACTCAACAGTTAAATTGAAGAAACTGTCTCATCTTGGATTCTGTATAATCTTTTTGGCCATTAGAGCGCCATTCTATTCGATGAACTAGTGTTTATTTTCATAATTTACATATCAACAAAGTGGAATAGTGCTTAGCGCAGACGCACCTGTGTATTCAGTTTTTTTAGAAGCTGTCTCTTTTTATCACATAAATCGTGTTTCTTCCTTTTCTTTCGCGGTGTAGATTATTAACACCTCTTGTGTGACAACTAAATTTCTTCGTATTTCAAATACTGAACATTCATGATGAATAATTACAATACAATAATAGCTGATAAGCATAAGGATTTCTGCTTCGTTATGGCATTGAAAAGCACACAACCTTTTCTGAAAAAATATGGACAAGATATTTAAAGTTTATTCAGTTTCTTAGATTTTTCGGTTTCATAACCTTTATCTTTCCTGCATTGACATACATTGTGCTGGTGAGTAACTCCAGATTGCACCGAATAAAAATGGGGGTCGGAGGTGGGGAATTTGCTCTACATAATACAGAAAGAAGATGGAAAAGAAATTCATCGCTACATACGCTGCCATTAAGTCAGCTTAGCATAACAGTAAAAGATATTTGTCCAATCCTCAATCACACAAGCGCCTCGACACTTGTCGTGGTGGTTTGCACCTGGTAATTGGATAGATTTAGAAGTAGAGTTGTAAATCTGTAAGAAAAACATTTCTTCAAGTGACACTGACAATGGGCGGAGGAATCGTATCGGAGAAAGTTAAAAGGAAAATCCAGTCTTTAATCTTGTTATCACTATATGAATCCTTATTAAATTCAAAGTTACTGTACCACTTTTTAAAGGTTTTGCTGATCAACGCTAAAATTTAATTATCAAAGAACCGCGCCACGTTGGCTATATCCTGGTATGCTCAGACAACTTGAGTTAACCACTTGTCTCTTCAAGTGAGGTCAGACAGGCACATCTTGCTGGTGATAGTCGTCGAGATATACACATTTAGGTGTATTACTTCTATAATGTTCTATGTATTAAGTTCGTGCACCTGTATATTTATTAAGATGGATATTAACAAAAACAAACATTTGTTCAAGAGAATTCTGCTTTTTGCCAGCGGTTTTTCTTCATACATTATTTATACAAAACTGGGAGATAATGGTTCGCCTTTCCAATCATGATCCTGATAAATAGACAAATACAATAAATGATATGTTTCCCTGTAAATTTTATTCTTTTGGCATTTAGTGTGAGCCGACCTGCAACGTACCATGTTGAATCTCATTTCATATATTGGATCAACAGATTGATCAAGAACAGAACGTGCCATTTGTCATTGTTAATTTATCTTTTAATTCGTCTTTCACAGCACGGGATATATTTTATTTTGAATGTTCGTAGGTATTATGAGGTAGATGAAATTTGTTGATAAAAGTTGCGCATTCTTTAAATCGTGTTTGTAAACCAATGCTTGTTTCTCGCAATACTTTTCTTTGGTTCCCAATTTGAGTAACACCTCTACAAGCCGCACGTATATTTTTTGATGACGGGTTTGAAATAGTAAACTTTGGTTATCAGATGGAAGACGGTACCACTCCGATTCAGTCTCAGACGAACACCGACTTCGTTCAACAAGAACCTGTCTTGCAGCTGCATGTTCAAGTGCAAACGATCATTTTCAAATGGCGATCTTGCATATTTTGTTTCGGTCTGTAAATCCTTGATCACTGTGGTCTGTGTCATCGTCTGCAATCAATTCCGTGCTGTTTAATTTGCACGGCGTGTCAGGTTTCCAGACTACACAAGCATCGAACTGTGTGTCTTTGGCTTCTTTTCCTGAAATGAGTAAATTATCTTGGCAGACCTAGCTAAGGGTAAGTGTCCGCGCTGCTGCTTGTTAATGAATCTGCTTGTCATTGAAAAGGAAAATTATAATACTCTACCAAATAATAAAAGAAATCTTCCCCGAAACCTCTGCATGACTGTAGAACATGTCTCTTTTACATGTTCAATGATATTAGGAAGGACCTTAAATACCGAACATCATATGTAATTTGCTTTTGGAAAGATTGCTGATTCTTTGTTGTACAAAGCGTCATACATTACAAACAACCCTCCAGGAAGTAAAAGATTCCTCCTTTACAGAAAAAGTGTGATTCATAGCAATTGTATTATTATAAACGCATAAAAAATCGACCCATAAGTAATACTTGTAGTCTTTGGCAACTCCGCGGCTGCACTGGTCGTTGCTGTTTTAGTGCTGGTAGTCGTTGGGGACTGTGTAGTTGAAGTAGCAGTGTCAGCTTCAGTGGTTACGATTGTTGGAATCTCCCTTGTTGTGCTTATCGAGTCCACTGTCGTGCTGACAGTCGTCTGCGACTCTGTTTCCGCAGTGGTGCCTGTGGTTGGCATCTCTGTGGTACTAGCTGTTTCAGTGGTGATGGTGCTGGTTGTTATTATCAATTCTGTTGTTGTGCTAGTAGTTTCCAACAGCGTTATAGGTGTTGTTGCCTCTGTGGTGATAATAGAAGTGTCAGTCGTGGTGCTGCCAGTTGCTGCTTCCTATGAAAGAATGAATAAAATGGATGAATTGTCAATAACTATTATTTTCCAGTCTTTAAACGATACGTGCTCTAAAACAAGCAGTATCTTTATATGCTTAACATAATGCCATATATTCCATACGCGTTCATCCTTATATGTTTAGTATAATGCCATATATGACATACGCGTTCATCCTTATATGTTTAGCATAATACCATATATGCCATACGCGTTCATGGGAATATTGCTCTTTGAATTCTCTAAGAGTACACAAGTATTCAAACTACATTTGTGAAGAAAATCAACGATATTTATTCCGGTAGCTAATATATATTCATAATATCTATTACATTGTCCAGATATGTATCCATGCTTTTTACTCAGTTGTTAATCAGTCTTTGGTAAGAATTATTTCTAAATCGCTTTTGCTAGAAATCACATATATTCAAATAATTTTCTTCTGTTTCTCCTTGCCTCTAAGTGTTAAATGCGCATGAAATTCAGCAACATTTAATACTGCATTTTGGTTTTCAACAACTGTTCTCATCACGGTTTCAATATGAGAATGTTTTAGTTATTCGATCTATAAATCGGGTGATCTACATTTCATTAATCGTCATGATCATAATTGAAGCACATACTTACTGAACAAAATCTTTCCAAATTAATTTACTTTCTTTTTTAAAAGTTCTTTCTAAACTCCATCGCACTGCATATGCAGTTCTTACTTTTCCTTGCAGTTATCCCATCCTCATATTTTCTGAAGCACCCTATGCAGTACCTTTTTCTGCCAGAACGAAGCTATACGCACTTAGAAGTTCTGCCAATCTTTCCAAATGGACTGCAAACTTTATTGATTATTTGTGTTTTTAATTTTTTATTTCGCATGTTGAAGTGTAGAACATGAATTTCTCTCGCACTCAAAGTTTGTTCTTCTGGTACAACTTCACTGAAAACCGAATGCATAATATTGTTCACCGGAGCATCTTGATCTGGATTCGTATATTCGTCTTAACCATTTTTACATCGAGACACAAGTCATTTTCATTTAACTCGATGTAATCTTCGGTTCGCTACTTTATTTAGAACTCGATCGGAGCCGTCGAGGCAATGGACGACGTTGGATGTTACTGTACTCACAAGGATTCTTGAATATTCATCATGGGTGGTGTAGCAAACAGGTCGAGTTCTGTCTTGGAACATTTGCAGAAGTTGGTGCATCATCTTATTTTAAATAGTAATCGAAGATATCCAGGTCTGTTACATTTATGCGTATTATATTTTTGCCGTGTCCGCGTTGTCGTAGTGTTTTTGTTGCATCCTTGCTGTCACTTTTGTGTCGGATCAACTGCTGCGATGTCTGTGCGATGTCGTTTTATAGTCGTTTTCTAGATGAACACGTTTTTTTATTCATTCCATGGCGCCAGTTTTGATTACTGTCGGCCCACATTCACGTTTTGGATGAGTTATTTTCCTTCCGACAGGGCATGACGTTTAAAGGTATTCAGTCCTTGGTGGCCGAAAAGTTTAAAAACCGGCACGACGGTACGAAAGACCTATTTAATCATATTGCCCAAAAACCGTATATCAAGCTACTCCTTGATATATGGGAAAAATGGGTTCCAAGTCACTAGACAATAGTTTGTGAAAATGACTTTACTTTTGGCGAATACAATAAATTGTCAGAGATCTCCTGTTAGTGACGAGAAGATAGTGATAATGAAGAAATTATCGAGCGTAGGCAATAGATGCTTCCTTCTTGTTCATCAGCACAGTTCAAAGACGCAGACTCCACTTTAAATGGAATTACTCAGCAACGGAGCTGATATTTTCCCCATCAGGTTGTATTCTGGCCATCCGAGTACACGAACATCAACTTAAGTTCTTCATTCATTTTGATGTTGTATCGACAATACTCAAAGAATATGTTGTTGTTGATATCTTTCTACTGGGAAGGTAAGTTCGTACTACCAACCAGAAGAACAAACAAGGTCGGAAAAATTTTAATGATAACGTGTTGCCGTCGGAACAATACATTCGTAGACGATGTGTTAGTTCATGGTACTCGATATTCACGCGTTTGATGGTTCTAGCGAGTGCGTCGCAAAATTGATCATTGAATAAATTCGAGATGGTATCGACGAGATGTCGAGCATTAAATTGATATCCTTCACTGATTCTCATCTAGTGCACATTCAGTTGGAAATCAGCAAAAGACATGATATGTTCTGTAAAAATGTTTGTGTACTTGCTTGTCTAGTATTTCCGCAATCAAATGCATCTGATTCTCTGTGATATTCAAGCCTTGGGTCGGATGAATGATTTATACCAAGGCTACCGTAGGATGACGACGATAACTGACGTGGTCAACTTTGCTGTCACGGTTTTGGTTTCAGGATTTTCTGTCATAAATAACCTGATGTGTCGTTTCTTCAAATCGTCTGGGAACTGTCGATTGAGAAATTCGATTCCGTTGTCGGTTTGCCATTAAAGAGGGTGTCCCAGTAAATGCTAGCCTACATTTCTTCCATGTTAAATAGGTCAATTAGTTTCTGATGCTCTTCTGTTATTGTTGCTGCAATGCTCTGCTTATACAACAAGCAATATAAGTGGACGATGATATCAAAATTGGTGTTATTGGTTCTTTCAACACTTCTTTATTAATTTATTTTTTGGTCTTATAGGGATCGTCATTTTGACCAACACTTTTATTTCTTGTCGAATCGATATTGGTGCAAATGTTGCTGCAAAACTCATCGATTTTCCTTGATGTACTAGAATATGTCGTTTTTCGTAGGACACAAAGGGATGATGCCATACAATGCGTAGAAACAAACGCGCGTTCCTTTTTGTATTCCCTAGGCGGAGTCTTGAAATGTTACCATCTTTTCTTTGGTCATCAAATGTTTGATGGCTCCTAGAGTTGGTTGTGCTGTCTTCTCTTAAGATTTCTGTCGAAACGGCTGAAAACGTTGACACACCTGTCTGTACAATTGCGCTTTTTCCTTTCTGACACGTCCGATCAATGCATCGAAAGCTGCAACTCTTTTTGCAACTTAGTCGTCTCAGTCATATTCGGTTCGGCAGTAAGTGTCTTATCCGCTTATCGTACCATCAATTGTCGTATCAGCTTATCGTACTATCAATGGAGGTCCATCCAGCGTTTCCGAGGGACCAATTTTAATTTTCGTTCCTCCATGGGGAAAAGTTTTATATCATTGACATCATTCAGGAATGAACCGTCGCTTTCATTTAAATAAAAATGTCATGATTCCTTGTCAAATAGGACCGGCTACTGAGGGGAGATGCCACCTTGTATAACAACGGTATCATAAGCATAGGACGAAACTATCGTCGTTGGACGAACACTTTTTCTTTGGAGTCAATGGATATTTCTTTTTATGTTTTGAAGAACGTAACGATATCATTCTAATCCCAGTTTATTCGTCTTCCTTTCAACATATTCAAACAATATTCGGACAGGATATCGACGATTTCTTTCGGAGCATTCAGAGTGATCTGTTTTTGCATTTCGTATTTATTAGACCTACCTCGATGACGACAATGCAGTGTGATTTTCTGGATGATATTTTGTCGATGTTTCTATTACAAACATGTACAAACATTTGTTTTTATACAGGAACTCGTGTTCTCATGATGACGTACGAACTTTACCGTGGACACTGTATGAGAAAAAGAAGGAGTTTTCAGGTGACCAAAACGAACTTGTTCTTGTCTTGGAAGACTGGATAAGGCTTGTAACATTCCAGATATGTCTAGCACATTTTCCTTTGGATAAATCTCTTTTCTTAAGCCAGCCAGCAACCGTGGTAGAAGAAGAAGAAGAAGAAGAAGAAGAAGAAGAAGAAGAAGAAGAAGAAGAAGAAGAAGGAGAAGTAGCAGAAGGAATAAGATCACGAGAATGAATGGCTTTATTGAGCAGTGCCAATGTCAGCGGCATTGTCAACAGATTTAGAAACTCTTAAATCTGTTTAGCTAGAATTATAATGCCTGGTATACATACATACATACATACATACATACATACATACATACATACATACATACATACATACACACACCCATTTCCATATTTAATATGTTTCACATTACGAGCTGAATACGCGTAATTTGGTCAGCGAGTTCAAATTCTTATTTATTTATTCTCGGGAAGAAAAAGCAAAAACAAAAACAAAATCAAAAACATTTGTTCACGGTGTAAAGAATCATCTCATGCTTCGTTCTATATCCGCTATTCCTTTCACAGATGGCCAGAATGAAATGGCAAGTGTCGGACTTATAAATGTAATTACAAATCATGTTTGTTGTCTTTGCTTCAATTTGTGATTCAAGTTATAATTAATTAAGTCTGACATTGTAACAAGAGGCAGTCGGTACGAGCTCATTTTGTTGTTCTCAAGGTTATATACCAAAAATGATTCATCACCCTGAAGGAATCACCCTAAAAGAGAAACATATTTTGCCTTGAAGGAATCACCCTAAAAGAGAAACATATTTCACCTTGAAGGAATCACCCTAAAAGAGAAACATATTTTTCCTTGAAGGAATCACCCTAAGAGAGAAACATATATGACCTTGAAGGAATCACCCTTAATGAGAAACATATATGACCTTGAAGGAATCACCCTAAAAGAGAAACATGTCTTTCCTTGAAGGAATCACCCTAAAAGAGAAACATATTTTTCCTTGAAGGAATCACCCTAAAAGAGAAACATATTTCACCTTGAAGGAATCACCCTAAAGGAGAAACATGTTTTTCCTTGAAGGAATCACCCTAAAAGAGAAACACATTTTTCCTTGAAGGAATCACCCTAAAAGAGAAACATATATTAGCTTGAAGGAATCACCCTAAAAGAGAAACATATTTTTCCTTGAAGGAATCACCCTAAAAGAGAAACATATTTTCCCTTGAAGGAATCACCCTAAAAGAGAAACATATTTTCCCTTGAAGGAATCACCCTAAAAGAGAAACATATTTCACCTTGAAGGAATCACCCTAAAAGAGAAACATATTTTTCCTTGAAGGAATCACCCTAAAAGAGAAACACATTTTTCCTTGAAGGAATCACCCTAAAAGAGAAACATATTTTTCCTTGAAGGAATCACCCTAAAAGAGAAACATATATTACCTTGAAGGAATCACCCTAAAAGAGAAACATATATTAAAAGCATTCTGTCTTTTTGACTGTCGACGAGGCTTTCAGTTTTGCTGATTTGTTTTGTCAACAAAACAATTACATCAGTCTGAAGGACACGGTGAAGTGTCATTGTCACAATAATACAGGATTAATTACTGGACTTTGTAAAGACAATGAACATAATAAATGGAGTACAACATACACATAGAAGTAAACAGAGCATAATATGAACATAAGTGACACGAGTTCAACGTAAATAGAAGTGAATACAGTACAACATAAACAGAAGTGAATAAAGTACAACATAGATAGAAGTTAATAGAGTACAACATAAATAGAAGAGAATGTAGTACAAAATAAATGGAAGTGAATAGAATGCAATGTAAACATAGAAGTGAATAGAGTAAAACACAAAGTGAAGTGAATAGAGTACAACGTAAATAGAAGTGAACAGAGTACAGCGTAAATAGAAGCGAATAGAGCACAACGTAAACAGAAGTGAACAGAGTATAACACAAATATAAGTGAACAGAGAGTACAACATAAACAGAAGTGAATATAGTACAATAAAAATGAATAAAGTACAATGCAAATTCATGTTGGATGGGAGTGAGTAAAGGTCCGGAGTAAACTAATCTCTTAATTGTCTTTTCTTAATGAACGGTTCTTTTCTTAAATTTAACACCATTTACGATGCGAAAAAGGTCACCCTCAGGATATCATAAAAAGAAGATATTGTCTTTGACTGTATATAGTGTGTTATCAGACAAAGTCTTAACTTCCACCGCCTATTTTTTAAATCTGCGTATCGCAAATTGATGATGCTGACAAATGTTGCATTCCCCCGAAAAAGAATCAGATTGATTTTAAAGATAGACTTGAAGGCTATACACTACAATCTGGAAATTTTTTTTTTAATATTTCGCTTGCACTTGGAAGGCTTGACGCACATCCGTTCACTGGATTAGGACATATAGCGATTTAATTGCCAGCAAAATTCGACCTTCACGGAAACAGCCTAGAGAATTTTTGTAAACAGCTAGATACGCAAGCGTGAGCTGGTGACATCCCAAAAGGAACCCATGTTGGCTAGCAACATGGCTTATCGGTGTCAGTCATAGTACTAATAAAACTTGTTTTTCTTTTGCAACATTGTTTAAATGATGTGTATATTTTCATAAGGTTCGGTTGATAACCTCTGACACCTATTTTCAATTTCATTTAAACGTTTTGCTTATGTTTAAGTTTAGCACTGACTTGCGTGTCAAACTCTTGTAAGAATCGCAAACAAAACACACTGTATGTTTCTGAATCATTTTTTTTCACAAACAAGACGTGCAAAACATTTGTACAATAGTAATAGCCGGATACCAAATAATGAATCAATCGCCTTTATGTCGATTATATATTTGAAATATATATATATATATATATATATATATATATATATATATATATATATAAATATATATATATATATATATATATATAAAATTTTAGAAGATTCTTGTATAGTGCATGTGTCTTTAGGTGTCATTGATATTTCACGAATCCATCTAATATGGAACGATGTATTTAAGTATAGCCCATCAATTAATTAAGACTCGAAGTTTGTTAGTTGGAAAATTGATAATTGACCATTTCAGATTCCTTTTGGGAAAGGTATAATTTACACGAAGCCAGCTGACTTGGCGCATCGTGTTTAACAGCCCCAATCTTAGCAAAATAGTTAACAGTGGAAGTTTGATAATTGTTTGATATGTGTCCGTAAATACCGAGTTAAATGTATTGCTAAAATGAACAATAATGTGGGAAAATAGAGGTTTCCGGTGAGGGGACACTGAACCGTTAGCCTGACACTGCCTTGTGTTCATCTGTTGCTGTATTCGTCTGTCTTCGACAATCCTTCTGCATCTTTCTCTCTCTCTCTCCAAGAAATGTGAGAATTCGGTGAATTGTATTTTTAGTTGACTTTTGCCTCATAATAAAATCGATAGCTTCTGATATTCTGTGTTTGTTTAGTTTACCCCCTTACTTTAACTCTTCTCTTTCGATATTTGTTCCATCGTCCTTTTTATTCTCGCGGTTTAATTTTACATCTTTTCCTAATCATGTTTGATTCAAAATAATGAAATTCACTTTTAGATGTAACTCGTTTTCTTTCAACACATTTTTCAGCGACCGCTCAAAACCTACTATCTCTCTCTCTCTCTCTCCATGTTGTGACTTAAACCTTCGGTTTATTTTTTTTTTATATCCATGTAAATATATTAATTTACGTGTGACTAAGAACATCTTCGCCAATGATGGAACTTTAATATCGATGCCTCTGCTTCAGATAGACATGTTTGCAAAGAGAACCATGTTTAACCAAAGGCATAATTTTTAAAAGAACCACGTTTTACTAAGAGAATTTGATCACGCATTTGTTTTGAAACAGTGGCTGCATATGAAACGTTCTCATTTAACAAACGCTTTTTATAGTTTTTTTTTTTTTTTTTTTTTTTTGGGGGGGGGGAAGAAATTGCATGTATTGTGAAAATATGAGCACAGATTTACATGTCTTCAGCAATCGTGAGCACAGTCTTAACAGCGCCCCCTCCCCCCCCCTTTATAGCAAAAGATTCGATGAATTGATACATTGCAGTTTCATTTGACGTTTAGCTAATAAAGAAAAAATTCAAGCTGATATTATTCTATTTTTCGTGATGTTAAGACGGTGAAGACTTACTCCTACTGCTACATCTAAAAAGAACACACCTCCTTCCCACGTCGCAATCAGAAAAGAATCTATAAAATCGTCACACTCCACAACGGTAGAACAATGGTGATTCACAATGCGGGGCTCCTCTCGCGAAGTCATACGTATACGAGTCACGGAAACTGCTTAAGTTGTGCGTGGCCTAGGGGGAATATTTTGACATGTACATTTAAACTTAAATATTTCACTAACCGTTAATAACACCGAGTGAAATTCTGAGACATTGCACACATCATCATCCTGAATAAATTAGAGGTAAATGATATGGGGGTCTCAGGTCTACCTTTAAGCTTAAATATCCCACCAAATAAGTATTTCACTTCCGTTTCCTATTGCAGACTGGTTATGAGCTTTATGAACTTTTTCGACCCTGTCCTGGCTGTTTTTCCTAGGGGCGCTTCTTCTTGTCTTCGTCTCCATGTTCTGCATGTCCAAAAAGAAAGTGCTCTACCTCGTTGCGGTCTGCTTGAGCTTCGTGAGAGGTAGGATCAAATCAAATTGAAGAACACCCAGCATAAATATAATATTGCCACAAATGTATTGCTCGCTTAAGTTTGGTACTATTTGGGATGCCTCTTTGTATGTTGGCTGGTCGATTGGCAAGTATAACAATAATCAGAGAAAAGTTTGGCAATAATATAAATATTTAATTTTAACAAATCATTTCCAATTATGACTTATTTCTCGGAAAATAACATTATAAATTATGTACCCAGGCAGGCTTGGTGAATGTCTTGCTGAAAAATAAAGGCTCTTCTCCTCCATCATAATAAACACAACATCATGCATGGTTTCATTTAATTAGCAATTCTATTGCAATTAATTTTGACAAAGAAATAAAACCAATGAAATATTACACTTGTACACAGACTGTGTATGAAAGTAGAAGAATTCTCATGTGATAAGTTTTAAAGTAGAAGAATTTTCATGTGATAAGTTTGAAAGTAGAAGAATTCTCATGTGATAAGTTTGAAAGTAGAAGAATTCTCATGTGATAAGTTTCCACTAGTGGTAGCATCATTTTAAGGTCAACGTTTAAATTTTGTCTTGCATTTGTTTAAATCATACTTAAATATGGAGTCAATAAAAGGTCCAAGTCCATTGTACTACCAATACCAAGGTGAGAGTAATGTACAATTACTACACACTAAAGTGTGACTCGGCCGTCGCTTGCTGAATAAAGCTGTTTTAATCATTTACCACCTGTCCTGCATTAAAGAACTTCCAATGACCCGTCGACCAGTCTAATCATCCAGATCTGTGTTTATTCCAAATAAACTGTCCTGCATTTCTGCAATATTATCCAAAAAGAGAGTCATATTATAAACTGTTTCATAGGAACATTATCATTTGGGATATAGGTATTGTCACTACTTCTGGGCGATCGCTTTCCAAAGATGATGCTAATGAGAATGTGTCGCTACTACTGGGCGATCGACTTATATACTTTAATGATAATAAAGATATGTCACTACTACTGGGCGATCGACTTATATACTTAGATGATAAAAGAATATGTCACTACTACTGGGCGATCACTTTCTATATTTAGATGACAACCATGATATGCAACTACTACCAGGCGATCGTTTTCTATATTTTGACGACAACAAGGATATGTCACTACTACCAGATGATCGTTTTCTATATTTAGATGACAACAAATAATGTGTCTACTGCTCAGCGATCCCTTTCTATATTTTGATGACAACAAGGATATGTCTCTACTACTCAGCGATCGATTTCTATATTTTGATGACAGTTAGGATATGTCACTACCAGGCGATCGTTTTCTATATTTAAATGATAACACGAATATGCTTATTGTTGAACACAGATTTATAGGAGGTATTGAACAATTGATTTATTTTTGTTCCAACTTCCTCAATACCGTCTCAATAAATATGGTTATATATATATATATATATATATATATATATATATATATATATATATATATATATATATATAATCATACAGGTGATAAATACGAATAAATAATATTATCATACAGGTTAGAGAATTTATAGATCTCCGTAGAGTTCGAATTAAAATTCTCTAACCTGTATGATAATATTATTTATTCGTATTTAAAAATTCTGTTAATTTTATCAAGCATTTTCATATATAATCCAGGCTCTGTGTGGTTTATATTTGCAATTCTCTGTCTCTCTCTCTCTCTCTTTATATATATATATATATATATATATATATATATATATATATATATATATATATATATATATGCTACTATACTTTTATATTTATTATTAATGAACCCACTTAGATTTTCCCATAACCTTCAATTGATATTGTTATTGATATCTTACAATTCAGCGTCTATAAGAGTTGTGCATCTTTTTGTACTTATTCAATATTTGTTATGTACGATGTAAGTCAGTTTTCAACGATGATCTGAAAATAGTATAATGGTCCTTGACTGAAACTCGTGTACAAATGTTTGCCATTTTTATTAGTCCTTGACACATCAATGATCGATGTATCTACTCATATGTTGGTGTACCTAATAACTTGGACAGCACTGATACATCGATGTATCTACCCATATGTAGATGCACTTAATAATTCTGACAACATTGACACATCGATGTATCTACACATCGATGTATCTACTCGTATGTAGGTGTGCCTTATAATTCTGACAACATTGACACATCGATGTATCTACTCGTATGTAGGTGTATCTTATTTTAATTTATGGACAACACTGACACATCAATGTACCTTATAATTTATAATAACTATTGAAACCGATATTACATTTTAGCAAGAGTTATCTTAAAACTCAAAATCAACAGAAGTTTTCTTCCATGGCTGATCTGCACGTACATATCTTATGAAATAGAAAGGCCAAATCTAGTTTGAGTAACAGTTACCTCGATCTAAGAGCTACTGCTCCCAAACTGACCTCTTTGATTTTTGTAGAATGCTCCACCACTAATTAACACAGGTATTTCTTTAAAGTCGGCTTTTGTTTCTCTCTGAAAAATATTATGGTGATTGACAGAGGATTTTAGGTATGTGATGAAAATTGTATGCAAATTGCACTATTATACAGATTTAAATTGAATATGTTATGCAGTACAAACATCAAATCCGAGCTGAACAGAACAGAACACAATCTTGTATTAATTTTATTCAAATATCAGGTCACACGCAAGTAGCATGTGATGAAAAGAAACAGTTTATAAGTGGTGACAAATTGTGTTGTCAATATGTTGAATATGTAGGAATTTTTGGATGCAAATAGAAAACTTATATATGTAACATTTGGAAACAAACATTTTAGAGAAACTTATCATTCATCATTCACAGTGATATTCCTAAGTTTGAAATATTGCAATCTTTCAGTGCGAATGTACATTACTATGGCAAATAAGTACTGTTGTGAGAGCGACCTTTTTGCCGATACGCTTGACCGACCAGCAAGTGATTCAACATGTTGTGAGTACATTGTAGGTAAACACAGGGCTGGATGATTAGACTAGTTGACTGGTAATTGGAATTTAGGATATGCGGTAGATGTTTGATACTCGTCGCGCTAGGTCAAAAAGAGGTCAATTCAAAGGCTAGATCCTGGTACTAAGAGAAAAACACATTCCCTGTGTTGTTAATTTCTATATCTTAGAATGTAATATTTGTGCGGAAAGCAAAACGAACACCGGCACTCACGCTCAGTAATCTGCTCCGACAGACGATGCTATCAAAAGCTTTAAGTTACAAGCTATACCCCAGTTTCTGGAAGGTAGAATACATTCCGTTTATATGGGCCTTATCCAAATTGTCGTGCTAACATTCTCAACTTTAAAATTTTAAAATCGCAAATATTTGGAATGCACTTCGCGTAACTGCAGAAGTTCATGTAATAATTCTTTTCATAACATAATATTTCTCCTGAAAGAGAAATCAGCGTTAATTTGTACATGCATTTATTAATTAAGTTGAATGACTCGTAAGGAAATATAACGAGCAAATCACCCATTTGAGTATATGACTTCTGAATAGTTAATACAAGGGATGACATCCATGATATAATTTACAATAGTACACAACGTTCGTTAGCAGGGTATACAACCTTTGTTGGAAGGATATATAACGTTTTCACGGTACCTAAGGTGCAGAAAATCATTTCTGATGATATAAAAGTAGTCAGAAATGATGAAATAAACAAATTGTTCGGTGTTGCAGTATAATAATGAAACAAAGTTAAAAATAACTAGAAAACTGCCATCAATCATCCTCTGAAAGTCACAGAGATATAAATCACAACAAGAAAAGAATTTTCTCTAGGGTCGAATATATGAAAAAGCCAACATAAGTTTTGTAGAGCTGTTATTAAAAAAAAAAAAAGGCAACTAAAACAAATTCAAACGATGAAAGAAAACCAGTCTGTAGACACAAAACACTGTCACGCCATACACAAAGTATAAATAAATTACCATAATCGATACATATATAATAACAAAAAATCTACGTAGACATTACAGTATACCATTATTTAATAATACAACCATGCAAAGTAATTAGAAACACGAAATACATACTTTCTTACAAGCATATCTCAATGAAAAGTAAGTCTTGCATTTGGAGGTTAATTTATGCGCCGATCTTCCACAAACATTCTTCGGTAATGTTTCTGCTTGTAGAGGTAATACAAATCCTCATTAGAAAAGAGGGAACTTTTCACGTAAACGAAGGTTTTATCTTCGAAAAATTCTATCTCTGTTCCAATGTGTTAGTAAATTACATCTCATAGTAAACCATTAGATATATGCGCTCGTAAAACATAATGCAGCCCAAAGATAAATTAAACGAATCTTAGCGAAACACATGTATCGTTTTTAATTTTGTTAATATGAACTGCATCAAAATAACTTCAAATAATGAATACCTGTAATTGTAATCACTGAGAATAAGAAGCAAGGAGAATATTAGCAACAGAAAATGAGTGGCAAAAGGAGGTGTATATAAGTATATATGAAAATATAAGCAATAGGAAGGGGTGACAAAAGGGGTGAATATAAGTATATATGAAAATATAAGCAATAGGAAGGGGTGACAAAAGGGGTGTATATAAGTATATATGAAAATATAAGCAATAGGAAGGGGTGACAAAAGGGATGAATATAAGTATACATGAAAATATAAGCAATAGGAAGGGGTGACAAAAGGGGTGTATATAAGTATATATGAAAATATAAGCAATAGGAAGGGGTGACAATAGGGTGTATATAAATATACATGAAAGTATAAGCAACAGGAAGGGGTGACAAAAGGGGTGTATATAAGTATATATGAGATTATTAACAACAGAAAAGGGGTGGCCAAAGGGGTGTATGTAAGTAAATATGGTCAGTTATACAATATGACAAACCGTATGTAATAAAGACAAGCAATATTTCTAAAATTGAAAGAGACCAGTTTATCTTCTGTATTTCTGCTATTAGCTTCTTAATTTGTATTGATTTAACAGTTACAAAAAGTATTTTTAGACTGAAATATACAGCTATATATCATAGATTTTGCAACAAACGAGATTTTATTTTTACAATCTTATATATTCCCATGAAAGGAATAGTTATATTAGAAAGAATAGCACAGTTATGAAAGTAATTTTTAGTGGCTATATGTAGATTAATTGTGCAAGAAATAGAAACCTTTTCATCTGTGTGTAATATTGGGCGATAAATGCCCCTAAAGGAAATCCATTGTATCCAGTTATGTGTCACAGATCGCTGTACCATCATTAACAAGCCTTCAAAAATAATGAAATTAAAGATCAAGGGTTGCGCAAATAAAACACTACAATTTCATGTTCAGTGGATGCACAGACAAAGCCGTACAATTACAGGGTAGGGTAAACACCGATATTAACGGTCAGTGCGATAAAATCGGTCGCCGTCGTTAAATCTCATTTTGTATTACAATGTGTCACGCAGTGGCGCAAATGTCTTGACTATTAACTTACATCAAACCTCATTTGTTTAAATCTATTTCGTTGGACAAACTTACAGGCAAATTGGCAGTTCGAATGCGTTTAACTGATTTGTTGAATTCCAGCCACTGCCAGTTCCGAACCCCAAGTCATGCAGTCGCATCTATGTCCCACACATAATACTCGAGTAGTTATTTTCCAAACGTTTTCCATGACTCTATTATTTGAAGAACAATGGATAGTTCCACAGGAAACATTTAATATACGTATTATTATTTCTATTAACTGATTTGTTTGTTGTTTTTGCTGGTTTTACTGACACTTTTAACACATTATTCCGAGGAATGGGGTCTAAGTTTCTTTTTCAAGGACACACCGAGGCAGCCAACCCCGGCTGGCCTGGGCGGGTATCAAACCTGCGACCCTTGGATTACGAGTCCGATGCCCATCTTCTACAAACTGAATGCTGGTAGAATACAATAATAAATTATAATGACCGATTTTTCCCAACGGTAAATATGTCAACTCGGGTTAATTCCGTCGCTCTTTTGTTAGGAGCGCAGTCAAAGCAACAGCGGAAACGGTTACCTTTTACATTTGTCTCAGCGTGATGCGTATGCGTTGTTGTCGTTGTTATTGTTGGTTGTGGCGTAGACAATCCCAAACATTTTGACTCTTGGATACGTCTTGTGTCCGGGAATCTAATCTAAGATTTTTCCAGTTACGCAGATCATATGGAGTATGCCGATGCAGATTACTATATACACAAAATGGTTGTACGCGTGATGCGTCGATAAGATGAGGTAAATTGTATCCTCACACGGTTGTATAGCTCGAAGTGCTCCAATTCCTTTCTTTCCAACGATCGATACCAGCGTTTAAATGCCTCTTTCTCATTGTATGCATAGCAAAACGTCAGATAGCAGCCGGTTTCTAGTTTCAATCTCAGAAACTCGTTGACGAATCCAGAACAACAATGTCTGGATTTGTGATTATACAATGGAAAGATGCACGGTCATTTTTTGCCGCTGTAATAGATACCAATATTTATTGCAATGTGAGTTAATAAGAAACACCTCTTGAGGCATGTTCTTCAACGCCAATGTTCGTGTATCTATATACGTTTTGATTGATGTTATTCAAAGTACACGACTGACTATGGGTGTCCAATGCTTGTGTGCTACTGAAGCATGTTTAGATCAAACACAAAGGAATGAACCACTCAAGGATGTGCTGATAAACGGAAAAAGCAGATTAAAAGAAATCTTGATATGCATCGGTGTAACATAGGTATATTACATTTGATATTTAGCATTTGCTGGTGAGGCACAGGATTTTGCAAAGTGTTTGACGCAAACTTCCTATCCCAAGGGTGAAAAGTTCCAATCCAACTGCCATACATATCAGACAGATTATTGATTTTTCTAAGACTCTTGAACTTTATGTATGGACATAATTCAAACGTCGTATTGGAAATGCTGACTTGAAGAAACAGTACACTTATCGAAAACTTCTTAACCTGCAAAAACCTTAGGTTTATACTGAAACATGCAGTGTTAGCTATGGACGAAGATTCATTATTTCCATTTACAAACCAGTACCTGAGATAGTAATACAAAGCGTTCGAAGTATGTACCATATAATCGGAAAGTGCATCACAATTTATCACTACAAATCAAACGATCATTCAGTAAGAGACTTAATCGCTACAGTTTCCTAGGTCATTCAATAAGAAACACAATCACTAAACGTTCTTCGATAATTCAGTAAGGAACTTGAATTTCCTTTAAAATTGTCGTATTTTTGGGGTATTATTGTGAAAGATTCCTTGTTTTTTAAATTTACATCGACATGATTATCAAATTCGATGTATTTGTTCACTGCTATTTACTTGCAAGTTCATTGAGGAAACCGAAAACACAAAGGGAAATAGGAGAGGAGAAAAATAAAGGAGTAAGAGAAAATCGACTAATGATATCAGTATAACTCAGGAATAAAATGTCTCTCTCATACAGTTAGATTGGAAGACATCGATATATAATGGCCAAAGTGCTAAGGGCTATTTCTTTACATAAGCTAACCTAGAATGAGGGGACTATGTACATAATACAATTGCGCTTGCTGGTCACCGATTAAATCTGAATGGACTAGATATAGGTACCTTAGTTGTCTGGAGCAACCACTCATTGTCAAAAAATCTGTTTGGTGGACGATTCGTTTAGTCCTTTTGCATCATGCAAAAAAGAAGTGAAGGTTTGAGCTTTACAGCCTTCAAAATGACCTGTCGGATTTTGAAGATTACTCCGGTCTCTAACTAATATAGATGTTTCTTTAAAGTCGGTCTAGTTGGGTTTTTTTTTTTTTTTTGAATTGACAGAGGGGATTTTAGTTATGTTGTGAAAATTACATGAAAACTGCACTATAGATGTTGAGGTTATACTGATTTAAATTGAAAATGTACAATGGCAATCGCATAGAAGCAGAACAGAACAGAACAAAACCTAATATTTATTTTATTAAAATCTCAGGCCACACTCAGGTACCATGTGAGAAAAAGAAATAGTTTATAAGTGGTGATAAATTGTGTTGTCAATATGTTGAAAATGTAGCAAATTTTGGATGCAAATATAAAACTTGTACATGTAATATTTGGAAACATCATTCATCATTCACATCGATATTCCTAAGTTTGAAGTATTACAATTTTTCAGTGCGAATGTACATTACAATGGCAAATAAGTACAGTTGTGAGAGTGACCTTTTGACCGACACGCTTGACCGACGAACAAGGGATTCAACATGTTGTGAGTACATTGTAGGTAAACACAGGGCTGGATGATTAGACTGGCTGACGGGTAATTGGAATTTAGTATATGCGGTAGATGTTTGATACTCGTCGCGCTAGGTCAAGAGGTTAATTCAAAGGCTAGATCCTTGTACTAAGAGAAAAACACATTCCCTGTGTCGTTAATTTCTATATCTTAGAATGTAATATTTGTGCGGAAAGCAAAACGAACACCGGCACTCAAGCTCAGTAATCTGCTCCGACAGACGATGCTATCAAAAGCTCTAAGTTACAAACTATACCCCAGTATATGACTTCTGAATAGTTAATACAAGGGATGACATCCATGATATAATTTACAAGAGTACACAACGTTCGTTAGCAGGGTATATAACCTTTGTTGACAGGATATACAACGTTTTCACAGTACCTAACGTGCCTAAAGTCATTTCTGATGATATCTTATAAAAGTAGTCAGAAATGATGAAATGAACATAATGTTTGGTGTTGCAGTATAATAATGGAACAAAGTTAAAAATATCTAGAAAACTGCCATCATCCTATGAAAGTCATAGAGATATAAATCACAACACGAACAAAATTTTCTCTAGGGTCGGATATATGAAAAAGCCAACATAAGTTTTGTAGAGCCATTACTAAAAAAATCAGTCAACTAAAAACAAATGCAAACAGAGGAAGAAAACCAGTCTATATACATAAAACACTGTCACGCCACACACAACGCATAGCTACATTGCCATAAATTGATACATATATAATAACAGAAAATCTATGTAGACATTACAGTATACCATATTGAATGAAAACATGCAAAGTAATTAGAAACACTAACTTTATTACTAACATACCTCAATAAATTGCTAGTCTTGCGTCTGAAGGTTAATTTATACTCAGATCTTCCACAAACATTCTTTGGTATTTTTCTGCTGGTAAAGTTAATAAAACTCCTTGTTAGGAAAGTTGAAACTTTTCATTTCAATAAAAGTTATATTTTCGAAAAATTCTATCTCGATTCCAATGTGTTTGTAAAATGCTTCTTATAATTATATATCATATATTTTGCTAGAAACAAGATTTGATTTTTAAAAATATTATTTATCCCCATGAAAGAAATGGTTCAATTGGAAGGAATTGTGAAATTAATTTACTAGTTATACAGCGATTAACTGTGTACGAAATAGTAACCTTGTCATCTGTGTGTAACAGTGGGCGTTAAAAGCCCTCGAATTAAATCCGTTGTATCCGGTTACGTGTCATAGCTCGCTGTACCGCCATTAACATAGATATTATGCAGAGACACTAAATAGTCCGTATTATGTGTATTTTGCATAGTTATTATTTATATTATTAAAACATTGCTGATATTCCTAACTTGTCCATTTTACCTTGACATGGCATGTTTAGGTAGTGATAAGGGTATGTGTAGCACTTTTGGACCAAAAATACACAAGCTGGCCTAGAACGACGAGGATATGTACATACCCCAATTGTACTTGCTGGTCACCAATTAAATCTGAATAGATTAGAGCTAAATCTGGTTAATTTGTGTCCGGAACAATCACATATGGTCAAAGCAATCTATTTTTGGGACGCTTTTGTTTACTCTTTTTTGTTTGATCTGTACTGCATGGCTAAGTCTAAAGTGACAATCTTTTCCAAAGAGTTGATTAATTAAGTCATAACAGTTATTTAAAAGGTGAAATGGAACATTGCACATTTACTGCGGATTCAACGAAAGTAAAAAGGCTTTGTCCTTTGCAGATGGGCAACGACTCACATAACTTCTAGTACTTTGATTTCAATCTGCAACTGTTAAAGGAGGGATGTCATTTCGTGGGGTTCTTGTATTTCATTTTGCTTCGGTTAATTTGCCCTGGCTTAATTCATGAACCATTCATTTTTAAACAAGACTTAGTGTATGTGTTTATTGACAGTTGAGATGAAATATAAGGTCTTTTTTCACTGTCGAATTAAAAATGGATATGCAATATAATTTGTTGGATGAACACAAAATATTAAAAAATGTTCAATATTCCTCGAAGAGATTCAGAATTGTGAAATATTCTACTATATTTCCAGATATCACATTGCATACATTGGAATTGCAATGTGTCCCGGTGTATACCGGAATTCCAATTTTCTACAATATACACGGCCCTTCACTGAGTTTGGTGCTCTCCCCACCCAACGCTATTACGAATAACAGGGGTTTGGCTCTCCTTTTACTTTACATAAACGTAAAGCAAATTATGATAAATCAGCATGATAGAATATATATGACCACCACGACACTAAATGAACATTGCGCTTAATCACTTGAAGAAAGGCAGATAATCGGAAAGTGTATCAAATATAATCACTACAAGTCCTATTTTCTTTCAGTAAGAAATTTAATGACTACATTCAGTAAGAAACATAATCATTAGCAGAATCTGTGTCATCTACCAAGGAAATTTGTTCTGTGGCATTTACTTGCAAGCACACTGAGAAATCCAAGAGAGGCACAAATGAAAAGAGAAGAGGAAGACAAGAATGGAGTAAGAGAAAGTTGACTAATGATATTATTACAACTCAAGCGTAAAATGCTTGTCTCAAACATTTAGACTAGACGACTGCGACAAGTAATGGCCAAAATTGCTATGGGCTATCTCTTGACCCTTCTATTATCAGTTTATACGTCTGACTTTGTTATCTTTCAAATTGCGCCACTACTGCCGGTGATTCTGAAATGGTATAGTCAGTTAGTCAGTAATGAAACTGGAAAAATCCGGAAAGTTCCCCGGATGAAATAAACAGGAAATAACATTTAGAGTTCACAACTATGTTGACCAAACACAAGGTGATAAATGTATCGGAGCTCAAAGATTGGCAACATAGGTTTAGATTTGGTCAGCTAGGCAGGAGGAGAAATTTGATCTTTAGATATATCAGTTATTTCATAGGAGTCAACTACATCTCATAAAACAAACCACTGAAATTTGTTCAAGGCATTCTCAACTACTTCGACGAAGCATGAATTTGATCAGGAACTCTTGATTATCAAAAGTTAGCTCCTCATCATAAGTGATTTCTTCAAGAGAATTAATGACTCGAGGAAGATAATAATCAAGTCAGATTCTTCTAATTTGCTCAATAAAATCGGAATCTGATTCTGAAAATAATCCACTTGCTCAGTATTAAGGAGACAGTTTTAAGGTGACAATATGGGTTTCGGTGACACATCATTGCTGTGCAAGATCGTGTTGATCTTACTGATTCTGTGTTTCATCATCGATCTCATTGGGTTCGCCATCCCCTTCTGGTATCTCTGGCAGACAACAGACGTCAAGATTTACTCAGGACTGTGGACTTTGTGCGTGGAAAGCAACACCGTCAAGGGATGCGGAAACATCGAAGCCGAAGGACTCACAGGTAGGGCAGATAATTATTTACGACGAAAATGATGATGACGAGGGTGATGCTGACATCGACTAGCAGTTGTTAATTTTTTTATTGTTGCTGATATCTGTAACGCTATCTGTATGAACATGAGAACAGACAACAAAAAGCATGAGCTAACATCAAAGACAAAAGCATGGTGGGGTTGGGATTAATTGGGATAGAGAATCATTCGCAAAGACTGCAAGCAAAACCTTGAGGAAACTATCAATTTAAACGAAGCAAATTCTTTTAAATGGTAAGTACAACAACATATGATTGTTATATAACAGATAGACATATTAAAATTTATTTGTTATTGCTGACATAAAGCTCCATTCCACATCTAAAGTGAAAGTATAGACAGCAATTATGCTCCTTCATTATTATTCTTTAATATTTTGAGGTAAATGGATGCGATGGGTTTTTTTTCAGCATAAATTTTGAGATGAAAGGCAAATTGTACAATAGTTTGAGCAACGTTAATATTTTGAATCAATTGTTGCGTTTCATTGGCAAGTAAATATAAAGGCTGCAAAAAGTCTTGGGAAGAATGACTATGCGCGGAATACAGTCCAATTAAGCCTGGAATACGTTTAAAACACGTAGAAAGATGTTCCTAGGATTTTATGATTGAAAGTTTGTCCTTACCCTCTTTTAGGCTTCAAACTTTAAAAAACACTGCTGTACGAAATGCCAGTAGCTTTAGAGAAATAAACTCTGTATTCCTCTTTATAATTCTAATTGATACCATGTGCTTCGGATATTTTCATTTGTGACGCTTTTCGCCCCCCAATATACACACAAATTACTGGCAGCCCAAACGTAGTCAACAGGCATGTAATGTCTTGTACAATTGTAATGTTATTTGTTATTTAAGGATAACTTCAGTAGGCGAACTATACGATTTATTACTTACAAGATATCAATACTGTTGTGAAGGAGAGACAAGACTGCTCTGAATGCATTTCTCTTATAGAACTTAAACACTAGTGAAGACATAACATAAAACAGCTGTTTGTGCATATCAGTTCTAATTCAGTGTGGAATTTCTGTTTACATTTACTGCGAAGAACAGCTGAGTGATATTTAAAGCTAATTAGATTAAGGATAACACTACATCTCCCATTCTGAGTATGTTAATATTTAAAATGAAATGTGATCTGGTGATCACACTTCTAAACAAGCTACTGTTTGTTTCAATTTTACATGTTCAGTCTCTCAGATGGATTTTACAATTGTCCCGAACGTGTGAGATATCCATTTTGATCGGTACTGGCTTGCTTTTATCATTGTCAGACAAAGAATCAGGGTTTGAAACATTCACTCCGACAGGCTCTGATACTTAGGTAAGCGTGGAAATTAAATGTCTTCTATTACTCCGTATCTCTGCCGCATCCGTTACTACCATGTACGAACGAGGTGTAGATGCCTCATACTTAACAATACCCAAAGAAAAACGATCTTTGAACCAGTTTGTAACTTTTTTCCCATCCATTCGGTAATGATGTTGCACAATGTGTCAAAAGAGCTATGTAGGTATCGTCTGTTATTTTTAGCATTCTTTTCATCTTTTGAATAGCAAGACCATTACTCTGTGCATATATTGCACTACTTGTAATATGTATGAATCCATAATATTTCGCGAATTCTTTAAGTATTAGGGATGTATATTGCACTCTATTACCTGAAATTAATACTTCTTGTATACCGTGTTGTGCAAAGATTGATTTGAGATGATTGATGGTTGCTTTTGAACCCGTACCTTGTAGTTTTGCTATATCAATGTATCGTGAATAATAATCGATTACCAAGAGAAACCTTTGACCATTGAGTTCAAATAAGTTTGATGAATATCTTTCCAACGGTCGATCTGGGAATTCACTTGGTATTATTGATTCAGCTTGATCTCTCGAGTTTTCGATGCAATTTTGGCTATTTTTAACCAAGCGTTCTAGCTGAGTGATTAGTCCTTTCCACCAAACTGACCTTTTGGCGCGTTTTCGGCATTTAACTATGTCGTTGTCACCATCGAGAATTCTCTCTAGAATTACTTTTTGCAGTGATTCTGGTACTACAAAGCGTGTGCCTTTCATTAAGAAACCATTTTATACCGTAAATTCACATGTATCTGACCAGTACGACTGAAATTTTCTGTGGGCCGATTTTTCTGGTACCCCTGTTGGCGGAATTGTATATGTTTGCAAATCGAATCATTTCGATATTCAGACTTGATTTGTTCAAGTCGAGTATTTCATGACGGCAAAGTACTCACTACAGAATCAACGTAGGCATTGGTCTCGACCTGAAGTTCCCTGTTACTTTCAGAGTGATAACTCAAAGGTTCTCTGGATTCATCATCGGCAGTTAATAGATTTCTGCCAGCAACATGAACTATAGAAAAGTTTACTCTCATCAAACGCTTTCTAAAGCGTTGCATTCCAGGTGGTAAATCTCCAAAGATTTTTGTGCTCATTAGTGGTACTAATGACTTATTGTCAATTGTAAGTTTGCATTGTGGCCCAATTAAGTAGCTGTTGAAGTATTCACATGCCTAAATTATTGCAAGCGCCTCTTTTTCTATATGAGCATAGCATTGCTCAGTTTCGGACAGACCTCGCGATGCAAATGCAATCGGTTTCAGAGCACTACCATGTTTCTGCCTTAGCACAGCGTGTAGTCCAAATGAAGATGCATCTGCAGATAGAACTATTTTTTGTGATCATAATGTGCCAAAGTTGGTGACGATATCATTCCTTGCTTGATATCTATAACAGCTTCTCCTTCATCTGGATCCCAAGTCAACAAGTTTTTGCGTTTCGAAAGCTCATATAACTTGTTTTGAATTTTCCGCCAAACTTGGACAAAATTTGCCAAGCTGATTGGCCATTCCTAGAAATCGTCGTATATCTGTTTCGGAGTTTCCATTTCAGTTATGTTTTTTTTTCAGGATCTGGTCGGCAACCATTTTTGATAACAGCATGCGAAAGAAATCTAATGGATGATCTTGAAAATTTGCACTTTTTGAGTTAAAAAACAGCGTTTTCAATTGATTTCAAAACTCTTTTTAGTCTTTCATTGTGTTGTTCTCTGTTTCCCCATGAACAAAAATATCACCCACGTGACACAGAGTTCCGTCATATCGCTCAAGAGTTTCCGACATCCTTTTCTGATTTCGAATAGAAGGCGCTTAAAATAAAACCTACCGAAGGGAGTATTGAAAGTTGTAAGGCGGCGCGAATCTTCCGACATGTTTATTTGCCAAAAGCCTGAGTTTGCGTCAAGTTTTGTGAAAAAATGTTGCACCTGCTAACTTTGGAAGATAATCTTCCACTGATGATAGCGAGTGCTTTTCTCTTTTAACTGACTCATTCAAGTTTGTTAGATCCACGCAAATTCTTACTGTACCGTTTCGTTTTGGCACGACTACCATTCCTACGCACCACTCAGTGGGCTCATCTACCTTTGAAATAACACACATTTTTCCATTCTATACAACTCCTTTTGGACTTTATTCAATAAAAGCAAAGGGACCTTTCTAGGGGTAGATAAAGCACAAGGTTTGGAGTCAGGAGTTAACTCACAGAACCACTTTGTTTTCTCGCGATAATCTCTATCTAATGTTATAGATTTTTCGTGATTTTTACTTGCATTTTGCGTGCTTTGATCCGAGACATTTACTGAGGATATATTTAACTGTTCAATAATACTGACCTGACCTATCGCGGGCCTGCCCAAGAGTGCCCGATTCAATCCCTTTACAACTAATATGTTTTCTACACTGTCAGCTACATTATCAATTTTGAATAAAATTGAAGCGTTGTTCAATCTGATACACGTTATCCTCGGCTGACCATTTTTTGTGCTAATAGTCCCTAGAAATCCAGGTTCCGCTCTCGATTGATTGAATTTATTTCCCTTTATCATGCATCCTTTGTTGCTTAAAATATTCGGTTGAAAGATCGCGCTCTACAGTTTCATACTTTGCATAGGGTTTAATTTGTAAAGAATTTTTTTCTCCAGGTTTTCCTTACTGGTTATCCTGACTATTTAAATAATACCTTGTATATCTTAGGTACTGTTAAAAGAACTTTTAATTCCCTTTATTGTGGTGTATGATTACCGGGTGTAATTTGGGTTATAGAGTATAGAGCTTGGCCTTACTTCAGATGTGCACCTATCAAAACACTGCTAACTCCGCTTGGTCATTTTCACTCCCTGGACATAAAAGGTAAATGAAAAAAAAAAAAAAAAAAAACGAGCCATGACTTTTTTTTTATTACTTATTATATATTTTGTAACTCATTCATTGCACTTTTAGAAGCTGGTATTGCCTCCTCTGGAAAAACTCGTTTCCCTATTTTAATACCTGCTAAAGTTAGTGTACTTAGGAGTAGTTCAGGCTGACTTTTCCGAGGACATGGGGGCAGCCATTTTGATCAGATGCGTGCTTAGATCATGCACGATTTCCCCAACTACAACATGCAAAGAAATTTCAGCCACAGTACGTGAAAGTAGTATAGAGGTATGCCAACATTCTCTAAATTGTGCTCGTTGCAAATGCAAACAACTTCATCTTATACCTGTCACTCTGTCAGAAGTACGTAATATCTGTGGAGCGCCCCCTACGAAAAATGTAGCGTCATATATATGACGTCATAATGTGATGATTGCGTCCTTTAGATCTGCGCAGATGGCGTTGATTTTACACAAGCTTCCTTAAATCATCATAATGGTTATACAAATAGTACTTATCATGCAATTTGGAATGATGTTGACTAAAGTGAGACAAGTTTAAACTTGTTGACAGAAGTTAAAATGGGATAGGCACCATTTAATATAATCTGTGAAATACTGAATTATGTCTTGCACGAGACATCAGAGCAGCTTCTAAAAGAGTGAACCCCTGTAAGGTCCAAATTGATCCAATTATCATTATATAAATAGAATGTTGAGGGAAGAAACTAGACTCCAGAATATTAATCTGTAGTTTCAGAAATTGAACACGAATATTGTCTTGATGCAATCAGATATTTGATAACATTTAACAACACAGTTAAGCCTTAAAAATGATATTAAAGTTATAGCAATTTAACTCCATGATGATAACCAAATGCTAATTTTTTTTGTCGGATCTTATTACTCACAAGTGAATATTCTCTCTTTATTTTATGCTAGGCAGTGAAATACTGGATTTTCCGAGAGATATAATTGTGATATTTCACTGCAGTGAAAAAATATCATGATATTTTTTCACTGTACGTCAATAGATCGCGTGGTGTAGTGGTAAAGATGGCCACTTCGCATCCCGGCGGACGCGGTTCAAATCCAGCAACAGACATAAAAAAAATTTGTTTCATTTTCTTTTTATCTGATATTTTACCTTGAATTGGGAAGAAGCATTATGTAACTACTGATATTTTATGTGCAAATATACACAAAACAGAGCAAATCATAAACGGTAAACCGCTGACATTATCGCGCGGGATGCAGTAAGAAATCAGCTACTTCAGTGTGTTATACAAATTGCTAGACAATACGCTTGAGCATAAAATAAAAAGAATATTTGCTTTCTCCGAGTGAATAACGGATATATTTCATCTCGTGGGTGAAAAACTCTTGAAAATACTCAGTTTTTCACCCACTCGATGAAATATATCCGTTATTCACTCGTTTCAAGCAAATATCCTCTCTGTACTATTAACCACAGAGTAAACAACAAGTGAATATTTTCTCTGTACTATCTATTAACCACAGAGTAAACAACAAGTGAATATTCTCTCTATACTATTGACCACAGAGTAAACAACAAGTGAATAATCTCTCTGTACTATTAACCACAGAGTAAACATTCTCTTTTTAAATTCTCAATTAACGGAAATTTTCCTGCCTCCCCCCCCCCCCCCCTTCCCTTCAGCTGGCATATACAAAATTGGTAGCGCCATAGGGCTCTCCATGCGCAGGCCTAGGAAACAAAGAGAAAAAGGGGCTATGTATAATTTTACTTTAAAGAAGTGCGAAGTATACTTATGATGAAAATGAAAAGCCAATGATCTTTGTCAATGGTTGATGCATGGTAAGACTGTTCGGTGAACCAAATCGTGTCTTAGTGAGTTTTATAAAAGTACAACTTCAGAGACAACGAAAAGGGAGTGTTTGCCAGTACCACGTTTGTCATGTGGAAAGGGCGAACAATTAGAATCTAAGCTCTGTCATCTGTAAGTCAGCAATACGGTGTATATATAGTCAAAAGGGCCAGAAGACAGTTTGCTATCATATTATAGCAATTGATGAAGGTTAACAAATTAATTAAGAGATTGATATCTCTTGTAGTATACTGGTAAAATTGTATTGACATGAAGAAATTATAGGATTAAAAAGTCCATTTCGAAATTTGTCTCTCTAATTATATCTTTATAAAATAAAGGCATTACAGGAGATTAAAGACGTGTTCTTAGTCCATAGTCTCATGCAGTTGCAAAAGCTACTCTTATAGAACACCCAACTCTTGCACAGCGCCCGCGGAAAGGACGGCCTACACCAATTCCGCACCAGCGTGACGAACGGACAACTGCGCCAACGCATCAAAAGCGAGAGTCTTCATCGGCGCCATGTCTAGCACGCAAGCGCGATGAGAACACCGCTTCTCCCAGTCCCACACTGACGGATAATGAAGAGAATGCCTACGCCATAGAGGTGGAAATCTATCTTAGAGGCAAAAAGAAAAGTGATACGACGCGAGGGTGGTACAGATAAGCCCTCTGTATTCTCCCAGAGGGTGAACAACTCAGTCTCTCTGGGAGAGTCCGGACTTTCCTCCTAACCGCTGCCTGCTCAGTGCGTTTCTAGGTCAGTACAAGGCTGCTCTTTAGATGCGCCGACTAACGGCCAATCCAAACTTGTATTACGAGGGACTGTAGAAGCATGCACGCCCTGGCCAAACTTTCCTTGCTGACGACAAGTCTTGGGTGATGTGTTCGGACGATGCACAGGATTGGCTGCTCATGTGTCACCTACATGGCATTACTGTCGACATTCAAGGCAACGTGGTGTGCAGGTTTGAGCCTAAGCAACGAAATTCACACATGGGGGAAAAGACGAAACGCTGACCTTTGCATTTATGCTGCTTAACAGCCACCTTTGGTTTGTAAACAAGAATTTTACGATCTTTAAACAGCTTTACGCCAACAAGCCTGTTCCGATCGAATCTCCGTCACCAAAGAAAGCGACCAGCTCAGCGACAAGTGGCCTCAAACTAGCAGCGCCGAATAGACGGTTATTCCCTTTGACTCTGCCAACGACATCGTGAAAGACATCCAACTTGCTGCTTAAGAACAAGCGAATACACGAGTGATCTGCATTTCCTGAGAGGAGACAGAGTATCTTATCCGCTAATGTACCATTCTTACAATATTGAGCCCGGCTGTTTGGTATGCCTCAATGGTATTTTTTATGGTCTTCCGTTCAGGTAGGCAAAGCGATAGCCAGTGTTCGGCGCGGTGTACCTGTTGGCAACCAGCCAGACGATCACAAGAGCTGGACCTAGAAGCGCTACCGGCAGGTTATGTGATGGATTAAATAGCTCCCCAACGAAGTGACTCCACGGGCTGCGATCGCACATTACAGTCAAGATGCGCATACTCTATTTGGCCGTTACCACCGCAGTCTGCGCTGTGGGATGCTTGTTAGCGCGCAAGGGATGGAACTGATTCCATATCGAACTAAGAATATTGGCATTGACATCTCTTACGCCTATGTTGGTATCATGGCCAAACTACCATCTATGCATGTACTATTCAATTTTGAATACCTGCAGAAATCCAGCGGTTGTCCAATCTGGCCAACCAGCTTGTACCTTGTAGAGGTTGTACACACCGACCCCATTCTTTTTTCAACGTGGCACGTCAGTGTCTCGGGTACTGTTCTAGTACATGCCGAGGAGTGACCCATTAGCTTTATTATTCTAGGAGAGCTCGTACCACACAAAACTATACCACACGAAGCAGCCAGGGTTCAGTGTCAGCTGTATACTTATGCCAGCACTGATGTTTGCGATGACGACAGAACGTATGTAGCTATCCTGCATTTTTTTCGCAGCTCGGAGTTGTTTCATCACATCGGGAAATCTTTTACTAGCAGCAACTCTACCTGGATGTTTAACCTGGCAGATTTGTGTCATTTTCTGAGATTGTTCTGATGACGCATCTGTCCTCGGTTCTGCTGACGCATTCTTTGTCGGAGGTGCAGACATATCGTCAGTTGCGCTTGTAATTTCTTGTTGTTGTTTCATTCCAAAAGTGTCATGTTTATATGCAGTCATACCAGCTGCAATGGGTACTAGTACAGCACCGTACCTAAAGTAAGGTGACTGCAGATGTTCAACAAACATTTTTGGATCATTGGATCATTTTATAAATCACTAGCAAGATGTTCGCGGTTAGCTATAGACAGAAAGTGGCTTACAACAGCTGTATACAGTTCCGGCAGAGATGACCCAAGCAAAGCAGTCATACTGGCCTCCAGTTTAGCCTCGTATATGGCATCTATCTTTGCTACATCCTCGTCGCTCATCACCATAAAGCCCGCAAAGGTAAGAGGTCAGCCTACCTATTTTTTTGATGCTCCAGAATCCACCAACTCGGATAGGCGATCACGCTTCTGTGCTAATGTTGATGCGTCGTGTGCGGGAACCGCGGCGTCAGTGGCCGGCTTGTCCGTTGTTTGTGCTTTGGTTGTCAACCCATATAGTCTCTCGTCAAGATCAGCGTCACTTACAGCAACTGCCATGGTTCTTATGAAGTTCTGGATATAGTTGGTTCAGCGCCTAACTCTAAGTAGCTTATAGATAGTACAAACAAAACACAAAAAAACAAAAACAAATACGAAGCCGCCAGATTACACCAGCTAGCACAAGTGCGGAGTAAACAAACAGCTTCAATGATACTGTTTTCTATTAGCGTGTCCCTAAATGAGTCTTCGTCTTTATGTTTGGTGTAAAAGAGAGCTATCCACAAGGTCTGCTCGCGAAAGTCATAGGCAGTGGAGTTGTACTTTTCTGTTATGGCGGCTGACATAGACGAGCATAGTAAGGGCGTTTCCTTATGTCGGACACCAGAAAGAAAGGCGCAAAAAAGTGTGGTGGTTTCCTCAAACATTTTAGGGAGTGCCCAAAGCAGGACATCCAGATCATATCCCCATATCCCTCAGGATTGATCAGAAATACTGCCTCATTTATCGAGCTGCCTTCCTGGCGGGCATATCTTCTACGCTTGCAAAAACTGTTTTTGTACAAGGCCTTCCTGATCCTACAATGGAGCTAAGCATTTGGACTTGTGCGCCCAGGATTGCCCAAACTTACCTTAGCAGACAATCGGTGGTCGCGGACGCTAACACCACAACCGATGCCCGCGTACCAAGCAGCACGGTTTACTTTATTTGCTAAAACCTCATTTCAACATCTGCCATTCCTGAGTTCCAATTGTTCAAAATATTTTCGGACTTGACTGAAGATAGCACGTACTTATCGTGGAACTGCGCTCTCTCTGCATCACTATAATTATAGACGCCGCAGACACTATATTTAGCGTCGTTATTTAAACGAAGTTCCTGTGGTAATAACATCACTCCCGCACTAGTACTGGTTGTGACAACGAATGTTGTATTGACTAATCCTCTAACAGGTGATCCGCGCTTATTCTGGTACCCGTATAGGGCTCCGAGAGATTTCATTCAGACCAGAATGGTACAACGTTTCGGCTGCACTTGGTAGCAACAAATGTAACGTGCTTGATTTCAGGGCCCATAAAATCCAGACAACCACCATTGTTTCTGATGAGTATTAAATCACAATCGAAGCTCAAAAAATACAGGCTGCCATTCCTGAAGTGACTACTGACAACAGCGTGGCGATCGGGTGGGCCAACATCATACTTCAAATTCGTATTTATTTATTCCCGGGTTTATAAATTCCATTTTTCGGGATAACAGGTTAATCCCTATCTTTGTTATATATCTGTTATTCCTTTGACACAAGACCTGGCTGAAATGGTAAGAATCGGTGTAATATATGTAATTCCAAGTAATGTGTGTTGTCTTCACTCGATTAACGTTATAATTGATTATATCTGACAAGAGGAAGTTGATATAAACGCATGTTATTGTTCTCAAGGTTATATACATAAAATGGTTGGTATTGTACCTTGAAGGAATCGCCCTAAAAGAAAGACATGTATCTAAAGCATGTTGTCCGTTTGATGGTCCATTCACGAGGCTTCCAGTTCGTATGGCTTTTTTTTTCAACAAAACAATTACATCGGTTTGAAGGACACTGTGAAATGTCACTGACATAATATTAAATGATGAGTAACTGGACTTCGTAAAAAACAGAATAAATGTAGTACAACGAAAATGGAAGTGAACAGAATACAACATAAATAGAAGTAAAAAGAGTACAACGAAATTAGAAGTGGATAGAATACAACATAAATTGAAGTTGGGTGGGAGTGGGTAAATTTCCGAAGTAAACTACTCTCAGTCAGGTTGACAGAATTAATTGTTTTTTCTTAGCGATCTGTTCTTTTCTTAAATTAATGAGTATTAAGATTACCTTTAGGATTCCATACATAGAATATCTTGTCTTTGACTGTATATATTGTGATCCAGATGAAGTTCTAACTTCCGCCGCCTATCTTTTAAATATGTGGAATACATATTTCGTGAATTAATGATTCTAAGAAATGCTGCATTTCCAAAGAAAGAACTATATTGATTTTAAGCTTTAATATCCCACCAAAAGAAGTTTTTCAATTTATTTTCCTATTCTAGACTGGTTCCGTGCTGTACGAGCGTTTTCGACCCTGTCCTGGCTGTTTTTCCTAGAGGCTCTTGTTCTTGTCTTCGCCTTCATGTTCTGCATGTCCAACAAGAAAGTACTGTACCTCGTAGCGGTCTGCCTGAGCTTCGCCGGAGGTACGATGATATCAAAGTGAAGTGCACCCAGCAGAAATATAATATTGTTACAATATTATTGCTCTTTTAAGTTTCGTAGTATTTGTATATGCCTCATTCTATGTTGGTCGGCCGATTGGCAACTATAACCATAATCAGATAAACGTTTGACCATGATAGAAATATTGGATTTTAAAAGTCATTTCAAATTATGATTTATTTCTCAGAAAATAAGATTAGACATTATATACCTCCACAGAGTTGGTGAATGTCTAGCTGAAAAAGGAAAGGCTGTTATCTTCCATACTAATTAAACTCAGCATCATGCATGCTTTCTTTGTTTCTCTTTTGTTTCTCTTTTATTTCCTTCCATATGATTAGGAATATTTCTTCCAAATAAGACATGAAGCTTTAGATACAAAGTATGCTTCTGACCGTTTTCTTTAAAATAGATAGACCGACTGATTTATGCCATTATTTACGGAGATAGCGTTCTGACTGGGAACAAAAGTTAAGGTTGTCAGGGATCGAACGAGTTGTTCAGCGCACCATGTTGATCGACTCATTCCTGCAATACAATTAAAGACATGTGTATCTAAATAGGATACTTTTAATTTCATTCCGATGGGATGTCATGCTGCGGAATCATAATTCAATGTCTATGATTGCGGGGGAGTGTGGTGGGATGGGGGTAAGGCAAGACCTGTACTGCGACGTGAAACACTTGAATAGAAACAAACACACACATATATACTATAGTTCCACCGACGGCCCGGATATATTAATATATCACCACAGAGGCCATGCTCGAGAGCTTTACAAGACGGACACGGATGATGAAGTTGTAGAAGTTGTATATACATTTTTCATTCACGGTTATCTTTTCTTGTGTAATTTCTCCATGTTTTAGTTTTTAATTAATAACGCCGCCTTCGGCCTTACCATTAAATCTGTGCACACATTTCGAATACGGATAATTTTGAGACATCTCGTTTAATCTGTGCACACATTTCGAGTATATAGAGCGAAACAAATGTCAAGATTTTTTTCATATTAATATATCATCATATGATTGCTTTCTTGATCAAAATAACAATATTTGAATGGTTTTATGTTATGGAATCCTTAATATCGTTGCGCATTGCATTCATTCATTAAGTACTTATTACTTACCTCAATATTTTTTACAGCTTTCTGTTCCTTGATAGCCTTTGCGGTGTATGCAGGAGAGTCGAGCGAAGAATTGAAGGAGAAGTTCGATGCCGCCTTCGGCCTTACCATTGTAGCCTTTATTCTTGGACTGATAACCGGAGTCCTCGGAATAGTAGACTACCTCCGGGCCGTCGGTGGAAAATAGAGGGTACAACGACCTGGAGAATGTTTTCTGGGGGATTTTAAAAAAAAATTAAATTGTAATCAATCCCATAACTGTGTTAGTAATCAAGTCATAAATTAAATGCGCATATTGTCTCTACTAATCCTTGTTAAAAACTCCACAGAGCTGAAGTGTTACAAGAAAAAAAAGTTAGGCAAAGATTATGTTGTAATCTTATCCAGCCTAACGAATTTTCTTCATACGGATTTTTGAGACATCTCGTTAAATCTGTGCACACATTTCGAGTATATAGAGCGAGAAAAATGTCAAGATTTTTTTAATATTAATATATCACCACAGAGGCCATGCTTGAGAGCTTTACAAGATGGACACGGATGATGAAGTTGTATATATATTTTTCATTCACGGTTATCTTTTCTAGTGTAATTTCTCCATGTTTTAGTTCTTAATTAATAATGGTTATGGTGATGGGCAAGCTCATCGATGAATAACTGGAAAAATTGAAGAATTTGAACAGACAGCACATTACAAGGGTGCATTGTTTATCTGTGTCTTCTTTCCATCTCGAACACCATGTACTAGTACACTGCCGTTCCAAAATGTTTAACCAATGTGATTTAATTGCAAATTGTTTAACCTTAGTGATTAAATTCTGCTTGAGACAAATACAAGAATACAAGAATTGATTTGAATTCAGTGAATAAAAACTGAGTAATTTTCAGTGGATTTTATTTCTGATTGTATCTATATACACTAATTATGATGAACAAACTTGGAGAAACGAAGACCAATTAATGGCTGCCTAAGAGATTGTTGAGTGTACATTATTTTTGTAACGTAATAGATACAAATGTCATGGCTAGTAGATTTAAAGGAAGCATGTTAGTTAACCTGCCGTTTTGTTATAAGTTGTTGTAAAATATTTACTGCATGCTATCAAAATATAACACTCATAATTTACATAAAATATTGAAATTTCTTTTCTTCCGAAAAAGTTGTTTCTCTGTTGACTATACTGCATATACCTCGACTGATACTGTGAAGTTCTCTCACCTCTCTGTCTGTCTGTCTCTCTCTCTATCGCTCGTGCGAGCGCGTGTACGCAGCGTACAGCTAAATTTGTATTTGTTACACATGCAGAAATTGACCCCTCCTCCCCCCCCCCCCGCCCCGTGCTCTGGACAGTTCCATCTGATATTTACACATATACGCATCTTTTGACAGAAGCCGAATATATGTCATCAGAAAATAATATAGGACGATATAACGCATCACTGTCATCAGATCCCCAACCTGAGCCGATATGCACAAACCGCTGACCATTACTCTAGCTGGCAAAAGAAGTGACGCATCACACGATTTACAAGCTTGTCTGACATTCAGGTTAATGTCTTGTCACACTGCCGGCTGCTACAGTATATCATATACAAATAAAAATCGCTATAATTTCAACATTTTTCATGAAAAATGTCAGTCTGAACTAAAAGGATTAATCACTAATTCACATTGGATATCTGCCAATGTAAGATACCCTGATTTTATATGATATGCAATGTTATTTAGTAGGTATGGTCAGGTTAATTGTTTATCAGATACCATCCGTACCATCAGGTCCCTTAAGACATTTTCACATACCAGATATTCTCGGTTTTGATCGCAATACGTAATTAGAGTTAGCTCGCTTGCAACATGGTAAGCTCTTAGATATTGTACAGGATATTATCAAAACTGTATTCCACGTAAGAGATTCAACAGCATTTTGGGCAAATTCATTTGGTTTAATTGGAACAATACAATCACAACATAATCTGTAACTTTTGTTAAAAGTTATATACTATTATTTATTATCATTCCGTATCCATTTATATCCGAACCCACTAATTTCTGATATAAAGCACATTTGGAAAGTATTTGCTCAACAGCGTTGTTTAAACTATAAACTTGGCTTCGGCTTGATTTTTCGCCTAATTTCATGTTTTTGACCAAATATATTTTTAAAACTAAAATTTATTTTTAAAAAATAAATCGACAGTTCGGTAGAGCAGGGTCCACTTAGTGTATGTGCCGAGTTTGGCTTAGTTATCATGATTAGAAATTTTTTTAAAAATCATTCCGCTATCAAAATTATTTACACGTCATCAAGCTCGGAAAGCTGCCATTCCGACGCAATCCGAGCCATTCCGAGCCAGTCAGATGGATTCAGACGTTTTCATTTCAGGTCATATCAGGTCGAGGGGGGGGGGGCATCAAAAGACGCGGAATTTAATTACCTATCCAATGGTACAAACGTATCTTCATTCAGATTCCAACTGTTTGAGTTATGCTCAAAAAACACGAAAATCCGACCCTTTCCGAGCTTCATAAAAAAATTCTTAGCTTTTCAAATACTGACTATTTCAACATTTATTGACATAATACATCGGTATATATATCAAAACAAGCGGCTTTCGATGCTCCGTCAGTTGGTCTGTTCGGATTGAAAATATACATATATTTGGTAAAACTGTCGTATTTTGAAATATGAAAAAAATCGGTTATTTTGGCCGCGAAGCCTCGTTCCCATTCTTGTTCCCTTGTCAGGGTAGGTAACATAGGTACCACGTGTGCATTTCAAGAGATATCACGTGTTATTTATATTGGTAAACGCGCAATTGAAAGACCTTTCCAACGGTGGGGTCAAATTTAAAATATCTTAATATTTGGTGAAAATATTGTCCGAAATTTCGGCGCCATTTTGGACAGCATTTTCAGGCCGATTTGGGGGTTTGGGGTTTAGGAACATAGGTCCCACGTGTGAATTTGAATATATATCACGTATTATTTAATATTGGTAAACCCGCAATTAAAAGACCTTTCCAACGGTGGGGGCAATTTTAAAATATCTCAATATTTAATGAAAATATTATCCAAAATGTAAGCGCCATTTTGGTCAGCATTTTCAGGCCAATTTGGGGTTTTTGGGTTTAGTAACATAGGTTCCACGTGTGTATTTGAATAGATATCACGTATTATTTAATATTGGTAAACGCACAATTGAAAGACCTTTCCAACGGTGGGGTCAAATTTAAAATATCTTAATATTTGGTGAAAATATTGTCCGAAATTTCGGCGCCATTTTGGACAGAATTTTCAGCCGATTTGGGGGTTTGGAGTTTAGGAACATAGGTTCCACGAGTGTATTGGAATAGATATCACGTATTATTTAATATTGGTAAACGCGCAATTAAAAGACCTTTCCAACGCTGGGGTCAAACTTAAAATATCTTAATATTTCGTGAAAATATTATCAAAATGTTTGGCGCCATTTTGGTCAGCATTTTAAGGCCGATTGTTGGGTAAAGTAACATAGGTCCCACGTGCGCATTTGAATAGATATTACGTGTTATTTTATATTAGTAAATGCGCAATTAAAAGACCTTTCCAACGGTGGGGTCAAATTGAAAATATCTTAATATTTCGTGAAAATATTATCAAAAATTGTGGAGCAATTTTGGATAACATTTTCAGACCGATTGTCGGGTTTAGACACATAGGTCCCAAGTGTGTATTTGAATAGCAACCACTTGTTTGTAGGCATTATTGTACATATATCCCACAAGTGTAATTAAATAGATACCATGCGTTGGTTGATATTAATATACGCGCAATTCAAAGACCTTCAGAGGGGTGGGCTGGAATTAAGTATATACATAATGTTTATTATAATATTGATTTAACCCGAAACGGACCCCCACCAACCTCTGTTTTGTTTAGCCGAATGTCGGGTTTAATCATTTATGTCCCTTCGGCGTATTTGGATATATACCATGTGTTAGTTATTTTTAATATACGCGAAATTGAGAGACCTTCGCGTGGGTGGGTTGCAATTAAATATATATAGTTAGTTAGTGAAAATATTGACAAAATATATAGGCACGATTTTAGTCAGCTTTTTCAAACCGAATGTCGGGTTTAGTCACATATATCCCACAAGTGTATTTAAATAGATACCATGCGTTGGTTAATATTAATATACGCGCAATTCAAAGTCCTTCAGAGGGGTGGGTTGGAATTAAGTATATAAATATCGTTTATTATAATATTGATCTAACCCGAAACGGACCCCCCCACCAACCTCTGTTTTGTTTAGCCGAATGTCGGGTTTAATCATTTATGTCTCTTCGGCGTATTTGGATATATATCATGTGTTAGTAGGCATTATTATACGCGCAATTGAGATACCTACACGAAGGTGTGTTGGAATTAAATATATATACATATTTAGTGAAAATATTGACAAAAAATTCCCGGAGCGATTTTGGTCATATATGTGAAGCCCGCTGTCGGGCTTAGTCAGATAGTCCTCATAGGAGTATTTAAATAGATACGATGTGTTAGTTGGTATTATTATACGCGCAATTACAAGACCTTCCCGTGGGTGGGTTGCGATATTAAATCGAAATACATTTAGTGACAATATTGTCAAAAAAGCAGTGAAAGAATGGCTCCGCTATATGAATCTCGGAAATGTCGTGAAAAGTCGACATTTCCGAGATTGCGTGAAGCCCGGTTCCTAATCAGCATTATAGTAATATGGTATAGTCACATATATCCCACAAGCGTATTCAAATAGATACCAAGTTGATATTAATATATGAGCAATTGAAACCCACAGGAGGGTGTGTTGGAATTAAATGTATATATACATATTTAGTCAAAATATTTACAAAATATATAGGCGCGATTTTAGTCAGCTTTTTGAAACCGAAAGTCGGGTTTAGTCACATAGGTGCATTAGACGTATGTGAATAGCAACCACTTGTTAGTATGCATTATTATACGCGCAAATGAATACCTACACGAGCGTGTGTTGGAATTAAAAATATATATATAGTTATTGAAATTATTGACAAAAAATACTCACGCGAATTGTATCGGCTTTTAAAAGCCAAATGTCGGATTTGCAAATTACTACCTTTTTTATTTTCCAATTTTAATCAAAGTTCTTGTTGCAGACCTCTTTAATACTATGTAAAGCATACACATGGATATTTTATTTACAAAAATCGGATAAAGTTTACGATTTCTGTGATTATTTCTTTATATTAAAAACTACCCGAATAAGCTCGGCGTGTCATATAGCCAAGCCGTGCATTAGGTGAAACCCGTTATCGGTGCAAATTTTCCAAGTCCAAAACATGGAAAGCTATAATAATAATTTAATAGCAATATTAAATACCTATTATGGATTCGCTTGAAAATTTTCAAAGTCAAAACCCAGTAAGGCTATAATAATAATAGTCCAGTAATATTACCTAGCTATTATGTAATCGCTTGAACATTTTCTAAGTCTGTATGTCTGTCTGTCTGTCTCTCTCTGTGGTTAGAATTTTACCTTTATTTTCACAGAGTCGGGTAGAAGATGAATTTTACCAATTGCTGGTGTTATACCTGTTACTATAACCGATATCCAGACATTTTGAAGCGATTTCATAATACCTAGGTAATATTAACATGATATTATTATTATTATTATTATTATTATTATTATTATTATTATAGCCGTGCTGGTTTTGTACTTAGAAAATTTTCAAGCGATTCAATGATAGCTAGCTATTATTAATATTATATTATTATTATAGCCGTCCTACTGAGACAATAATATATATATATATATATATATATATATATATATATATATATATATATATATATATGGGAATGTGTCAATTTGTGAAAGGTCTCTATAGTGTAACATATAATGTTCTAACCCTAACCCATGTAAAGAAATACGATACAAAGAACTCCAGTAATATATGGATTTCCTGTCTTCAGGTACTATATGCTTCAGGCTAAATAGCCAAGCCGGGCAGAACTAAATAGGTAAAACCCGTTATAATTACAGGTATAACTTCCGACATGGGGTATAATCCCCACACATTGCAAATTACTACCTTTTTTATTTTCTAATTTTAATAAAAGTTCTTGTTGCAGACCTCTTTAATACTATGTAAAGCATACACATGGATATTTTATTTACAAAAATCGGATACAGTTTACGTTTTCTGTGATTATTTCTTTATATTAAAAACTACCCGAATAAGCTCGGCGTGTTATATAGCCAAGCCGTGCATTAGGTGAAACCCGTTATCAGTGCAAATTACAAACTCTGTTATTTTACATTTTTAGCAAAAGTTAATAGCGCATACTTCTTATCAACTATATAAGGAGTTAATTAGTGTTAATTTACGCCAAATTTAGAGATATCCCCGTGGGTAGGTTGAGATTAAGTATATACATATACTGTGAGATAATATTGATCTAACCGTAAACGTACCCCTCCCACCTCAGCTGTGTGCAATATGGTAATATGGTATAGTCACATATATTACACAAGCGTATTTAAATATATACCATGTGTTAGTTGATAGTAATATACGCGCAATTGAAAGACCTATTTCTAACACATACATACATACCGGCATGCATACAGACATATGTAACATGTATTTATTAATGAAAATGTAATAAGAATGTGTGGCAAACTTTACGAGTGTATGTGCTGAATATTCAAATATATAATATCTACCATTAAGCAATAAGTAGGAAATAATAGACTATGGGATAAATAAAGAGAGGAGGAAATGAATGAATGAATGAATGAATGAATGAATGAATGAATGAATGACAATGTATATCTAGATGACAGAAAGAAACAGACGTATATATAATTTTTATTTTATTTATGCTTTGGGGAAGTAATAAATAAATAACAATTGTATTGATTATTTAAATTATATTTGATTTTGTATTAATATATATGACATAAAAGTTTTATAATTGTAACATTTGGATTCCAATTAAGTTGTCATAGTCCTTTTCCGGTATTCTGGTGAGTTTTACAGCCAGTAACGTAAGGGCTTCTGCCATATGGCTCGGGATGTTTATTAGAACAGCAGAGAAAAGGTAACGCCTATTATTATTACAGGTAAAACATCCGCAATGGAGTATACTCCCTCAAATCCCGACCCCGTGAAATATAATAACTTCTTTAATGTTTCTTTTTTATTAAAAGTAATGCCATATTCCTCTTTAAAAATATAAAAACATATACATTGATATTTTATTTGTAGAAATCGGTTAAGGTTTAAGATATTTGTGAATTAGGTGTGTATGTGAAAATGAATATAAGTACATATCGGCATGCATACATCATTGAAAGATAATAACTTTTTTATTTGTTAATTTTTCAAAGAAGTCACGCCATATTCCTCTTTAAAAATATAAAAAAAACATATACATTGATATTTTATTTGTATTAATCGGTTAAGGTTTAAGATATTTGTGAATTAGGTGTGTATGTGAAAATGTACATAAGTACATATAGGCATGCATACTGCAGTGAAATATAATATCTTCTTTACTGTTTATTTTTTATTAAAAGTAATGCCATATTTCTCTTTACAAATATAACAAACATATACATTGATATTTTATTTGTAAAAATCGGATTAGGTTTAAGACATTTGTGAAATAGGTGTGTATGTGAAAATGTACATAAATACAAGTCGGCATGCATACATCAGTGAAAGATAATAACTTTTTAATGTTATAATTTTTCAAAGAAGTAATGCCGTAGACCTCTTTACATTTATGATAAAGATACAAATTGATATTTTATTGGTAAAAATCAGTTAAGGTTTAAGATATTTGCGAATTATGTATCTATGTGAAAATGTACATAAATACAAGTCGGCATGCATACATCAGTGAAAGATAATAACTTTATAATGTTATAATTTTTCAAAGAATTCATGCCGTAGACCTCTTTACATTTATGATAAACATACAAATTGATATTGTATGTGTAATAACTACAGTTAAGCAATAATTATACAAATATTGGACTTAGGGATATATGAAGGAAGGAGCGAATGAATGAATGAATGAATGACAATGTATCTCCAGAAGAGAGATAGGAACAGACATACATACATTTATAATATATATATATGTTTTTATTTATATGTATATATATACATATATATGTATGTATTTATGTATTTATCTATATATATATATATATATATATATATATATATATATATATATATATATATATATATATATATGTATTCTGACTTAATATATAAATATGCATTGGAATTGTAATATATAATTTCATTCATTTCATTTAGTTCATACATATAAGTATAATTTTCATTTTTAAAATTAGTATTATTATTATTATTACCAATGGTGGTGGTAGTAGTAGTAGTGGTTGTAAAATACATCATATATATTTATTTTCTCTACTAGTTTAAAAGTGCGTATAAGTTTATTGAGCAATTTGCAATCTGTCAGGAAATGTACTCATGCCGGATGTCGAACAATGGTGTTTAATTACATTTGCCAAGCTCGGAAAAAACACAAATCCCTTGCAACGGCCTCGCTTACTGGTGACTTTGGTGTCAAACTAAAAACCAAACCACATGCAAAAAGGATCAACATTTGTTTAAAATGCAATGATTTTTTTTATGTCTGTATCATTTCTGTTTCGTGTGTTCTAGTTCTAGTCATTCATGGACTTATGTGGATGCACTTTGTTAATTTCTTCAAGGAGCATTATTGGACTTAGTGAATTCATTCACGGATATTTCTGGACAATTAAACTGTTGTATGCAGCTGGACTTTGATATGGAACCATTTCTACTTGCAGTGGATAGGTCAGATTTACTTACTGTATAATATAATAATATTAATAGGTATCACCCTCTGCAAAATGTATAAGTCCATTTTTGGTGCAGATAGCCTTATTATTATTTAAAACATGTTAATCGATATTTGATTTTTAAAAATCAAATAAACTACCATTTCTGTGTCTTATTTGTTTATATGAAATACTACTGGAATAAAGCTTTTTTGACTGATAGCTAATTAATATCACTCTTCTAATGTTATTATTAGAGCCGTCAGTCTTAGTACATTTTCTAGGTCCAAAACATGCACGGCTTTAATAATAATATCATAGGAATATATGATAGCTATCATTAAATCGCTTGAAAATTTTCTAAGTACAAAACCGGGTAGCTATGAAGCTTTATACAGATAGTATTTCATATGAAATAATAAGTCACATAAATCTTAAAGTTTATCGGATGTTTGAGATTCAAATATCGATTTATATGTTTTAAATAATATTAAAGCGACATGCGTGTTTAACTTTTAGTAAAAATGGAAAATAAAAATATTAGTAATTTGTACTGTGATGGGGATATACCACATGCCAGAAGTTCTACCTGTAATTTATAAGGGTTTTACCTGTTCAAGGGGACGTAACATATCATTACTTCTACCAGGTACCATTTAAGATTAGGGTTACTACCCGTATTGTCCAAATGTCACAGCAAGGTAGGTACTTGTCAAGTGGAGGTAACATACCATTAGATTTGGACTTAGACAATTTCAAGCGATTCAATGATAGGTTGGTAATATTACTATGATATTATTAGAGCCGTGCAGGTTTTGGACTTATACAATTTTCAAGCGATTCAATGATAGGTAGCTAATATTACTATTATATTATTATTATTATTATTGTAGCCGTGCAGGTTTTGGACTTTGAAAATTTCTAAGTAGGACAGCTATAATAATATCATAATAGTTATATTAGCTAACTATCATTAAATCGCTTGAAAATTTGATAGGAGTTTTTTTTGGGAAAAACAAAATCCCTGGGTCTTTTAAAAATAGAGCCGGAACTACCGGTGCTATCTTCAAGACCCAGGGCATTTTGCATTCATCAAGATAAAGCTCACAAAATTGTCAAGCGATTCAATGATAGGTAGGTAATATTACTATTATATTATTATAGCCGTGTATGTTTTGGACTTAGAAAATTTTAAATGTCAGACTGCTAACATAATAATAATGTAATATAATAGTAATATTATCTATCTATCATTGACTCGCTTGAAAATTGTCCAAGTCCACACCTCGCCATGTTTTCACTTGCACGGCAGCAAGAAATTATTCTAAGTCCACACTGTAACTTGTTTTCGAGGTTATATTATTCACCGTTAGAGTCGGACACGGATTAGTCTGGTATTGCAGGCAATTTTAATCAGTCAGACATACTATATAATATCGTATATTTTCATCATTATGTTGGGCTTTTGTTATATAGATATATAGAGATATAAATAAAGATATATATTATCTGTTCTTGTTTCTAAGTCCACACTGTAACTTGTTTTCGAGGTTCTATCATTGTAATTTTCAAAAAGTCCTACGCCGAGCTTGAGGAACAAAAATCCGAAGCCGAAAAAATATAATATCGTATATTTTAATCATTCGTTGCTCGCAATTTTATATTATGGGCTTTAAACAATGTACCATATATTCATATAGATGTAGAGCTTGAGAAACAAAATCCGAAGCCCAAAATATCAGACATACTATATAATATCGTATATTTTCATCATTATGTTGGGCTTTTCACACTGTTATATAGATATATAGAGATATAAATAAAGACATATATATATTATCTGTTCTTGTTTCTGAGGTTCTATCATTGTAATTTTCACAAAGTCCTACGCCGAGCTTGAGGAACAAAAATCCGAAGCCGAACCAATATATTTTCATCATTCGTTGCGAGCAATTTTATATTATGGGCTTTAAACAATGTATCATATATGCATATAGATGTAAAGCTTGAGAAACAAAATCCGAAGCCCAAAAAATCACTCAAACATACTATATAACATCGTATATTTTCATATTTATATAATTTCCGCAAACGCAGACGCCAGACTGAAAATTTGATAGGAGTTTTTTTTTTGGAAAAACAAAATCCCTGGGTCTTTTAAAGATAGAGCCGGAACTACCGGTGCTATCTTCAAGACCCAGGGCATTTTGCATTCATCAAGATAAAGCTCACAAAATTGTCAAGCGATTCAATGATAGGTAGGTAATATTACTATTATATTATTATAGCCGTGCATGTTTTGGACTTAGAAAGTCGGACGGCTATAATAATAATAATAATAATAATAATAATAATAATAATAATAATAATAATAATAATAATATAATAGTAATATTACCTATCTATCATTGACTCGCTTGAAAAAAGTCCACACCGTAACTTGTTTTCGAGGTTATATTTCATTCACCAGTTTTCACCGTTAGAGTGCATTTTTTTAAAGTCCAACCTGTACCATGTTTTCGAGGCTATTACTCAGCAGTTCTCACTCACCACTTCTCAATTTTATTCTTTGAGAAAAATTGTCAAAGTCCAGCCTCACCAGTTCTCAATTTGTTTTTAGAAAAATTTTCTAAATCCACTCCTCACCAGTTCTCCTCTGGTATATATATATATTTCACAGCCATTGGCCACCCATCATAATGGGTGCTCACCTCCACGCCACGATGAGGCTGGCTGTATGTGGAGGAGGACCCCCCCCAGGTAAGATTGCAATTTAATACGTGTGTGTGTGCGTGCATGATATTATAGCTATGACTTGAATTTCTTATCACATCGGACGAAGGGCGCATCATGGAAAGCCAATGGATTGCACGGATAGCATTACGGCCACAATGATTGCATTGTCTGTGGATGATGAAAATAAAATGAAGGATTATATCAATTTCGGATTTGTCTTGTATTGCAGTACCATTACGGCTACAGCTTGCAATGATTGCATTGTCTTTAGGAGATGAAAAGGTTATGAATGATTACGGCTACAGCTTGCAATGATTGCCTTGTCATTAGGACAAAAAAAAAAAAACAACAGATGGAGCAATATCTCAATTTCGCATTTGTATTGCAGTACCATTACGGCTACAGCTTGCAATGGTTGCATTGTCCGTAGATGAAGAAAGGATGACGAAGCAATATCTATATTTGGCAACAGGCACTGATTGCATTGTCTGTGAGAGACGAAAAGATTATGAATGAATATTCAAAACGGAAAATATACCATGCTGACATGGAATTCCAAGATGATGAAGATGATACATTGGACACGGATTAGTCTGGCATTGCAGTACTACCGTCATCGTTCGAAACAAAAAGCACGATATGGATCGCACGGAAAACATTACGGCCACAATGATTGCATTGTCTGTCCTAGAGGAAGAGGAGATGAAGCAATATCTCAGTGTTGGGTTATGTCAATTTCGGATTAGTATTGTATTGCAGTACCAACGGGATCGTTCGAGAGAGTTATCTCAGTACATTGATGGAGAATCAGCTTGCAATAATTGCATTGTCTGTGAACGAGGAGAAGAAGGCTACAATGCTTGCAACGATACGGGTAGCAATGCGGGTCGTGATTTGGATTGCACGGCTAGAAAAGCCAATAGAACTTTGGAGACTAATGTTTACAATATGCAAGACGAATACGACATACATCGGACACGGATTAGTCTGGTATTGCAGTACCACCGGCATCGTTCGAGAGAGCGGCGACGCAAGCCAGTAGAAACCTGGAAACAAATGTGTACTATATGCAAGACGAATACGACATACATCAGACACGGATTAGTCTGGTATTGCAGTACCACCGACATCGTTCAAGAGAGCGGCCAGGCAAGCCAATAGAACATTAGAGACTAGTGTCTACAATATGCAAGACGCATACGACATACATCGGACACGTATCTCAGTTTTGCATTTCCAGTCTTCTATCATAGAATTCTTCAAGATGTCCGAAGTCTTCAAGAAGCAATATGTACATTTTATATAGAGATTGAGAAACATTATCATCGTATATTGTAATTATTCGTCGTGAGCAATTGTATAGTGTTATATGTTGGGCTTTTCCCAATTTACCATATATTCATATAGACGTAGAGCTTGAAAAACAAAGTCCGAAGCCGAAAAAATCAGTCAGACATACTTTAATATCGTGTATTTTCATCATTCGTTGCGAGCAATTTTATAGTGTGTTATATGTTGGGCTTTTCACACTTTAACATATATTTTTTATAGATATATAGAGATATAAATAAAGATATATATATATATATATATATATATATATATATATATATATATATATATATATATATATTATATGTTCTTGTTTTGGGCTTTTTATTATCCCCTTTTAGTATTTTGCTGCCTCGTTAGCCTACCACGTTTTGGTAGTTGATCCTCTCCGGGAACATAGACCCCAGGCAGCTTGGGAGAGGTTAAAACAGCACATAGAACATCAAAGGGGCTTAGAATTGTCCATATAGCACGTACTATTCCTTTGTATCTACCGTGCCCTTACAATAGGTATTGCACCATGTCGAGGCAATGTAGACAAACGGTATAGCACGGATGTATAGGGCGTACACGACATCAACTATCATGGATGTCCGGGGCACCATAGACATACCATGTGTAGCACGTCCGGACACAGATTTTTCAAGACAAGCTCAACGCTGCCTTCGGCCTGACCTTTGTAGCCTTTATACTGGGACTGATAGCCGGAGTCCTCTGAATAGTAGACTAGCTCCGGGTCGTTGATAGCAAATAGAGGGCACAACAACCTGGTAAATGTTTTTTTTTTTTTTGTTGTTTTTTTAATTTTTAGAATTAAAATGTAATATGTTAACCAATCCCGTAACTGTGTTGGTAATCAAGTCATAAATTCAATGCTCATATTTTCTCTACTAATCCATATTAAAAACTCTACAGAGCTGAAGTGTTATGAGAAAAAAAAGTTAGGTAAAGATTATGTTGTAATCTTATCAAATCTAACGAATTTTCTTCATACTGGTAATTTTGAGACATCTCGTTTAATCTGTACACACATTTCGAAAATATGTCAAGTTTTTTTTCATATTAATATATCACCACAGAGGCCATGCTCGAGACTTTTCCAAGACTGACAAGGAGGATGTAGCTGTATATCAATTTTTCATTCACGGTTACCTTTTCTTGTGTAATTTCTGCATGTTTAAGTTCTTAATTAATACATGGTTAAGATGATGTGCGAACTCATAGATGAATAACTGGACAATATGAAGAATTTGAACAGACAGCACATTATAAGGGTGCACTGTTTATATGTATCTTAATTTCAACTCGAACACCATGTACTAGTACACTGCCGTTCCAAATAGGATTAACCAATGTGATTTAATTGCAAATTGTTTAACCTAAGTGATAAAATTGGAAATCTGTCATATGAGGACAAATTAGAAATTGATAAGGACACAGTGAATTCACAAGATAATGGTCTTGTGGCCTGAACACAGTCTGAATTACTTGCGGAAAGATGGTCGCATATTTGGCAGTATCATTTACCAGCTGAACACCATTTAAACTGATTGAGAGAGGATGGTCATATAGTTAGCAGGATATTTTATGATTTGAACACCGTCTTAGCTGATTGAGACAGGATGATGATTTATTTGGTAGCATGTTTTACGAGGATGAGAACATGACGAAATAATTCTTCCAATCCATGATACACCTGCAACGGATGGCAAGAGTAAGAGTCAAACGTCACATTTTCAGTGAGATGTATAATTTGCATCCGTGTTTGATTATCGTTGTGTTTTTCTAATACGAATGTACAGTAATGTACTGTTGACTCTGTGTATATTTTAATATGATTTAGTTCCATTCTGTCATGTATCATAGTAGATACTTGTGACAAATACAAGAATTGAATTGAATTCAATGAATAATAACTGAGTAATTGACCTCCTCCTCCCACCCACCCCTTTCCGCGTACAGCCCCTTGCTCTGCACAGATCAATGTGATATTTACACAGATACCTATCTTTTAACACAAGACGAATATATATCATCAGGAAATAATGTAGGAAGCTATAACACATCACTCGAAGTCAACAGAACCCCAACCTGAACCGATATGTACGAACCGCTGACCAATACTCTGGCTGGCAAAAGAAGTGAAGCATCACGCGATTCACAGGCGCACCAGAAGCTTGTTGGGCATTCAGGTTAATGTCTTGTCACACTGCCGGTTGCCACAGTATATCATATACAAATTAAAATCGTTTTAACTTCAACATTTTTCATAAGAAATATCAATCTGCACTAACAAGATTAAACACTAATCATATGGGCTATCTGCCAATGTAAGATACCCTGATTTTATATGATATGCAATATTATTTAGTAGGTATGGTCAGGTTAATTGTTTATCAGATACCATCCGTACTATCAGGTCCCTTAAGACATTTTCACACACCAAATATTCTCGGTTTGATCGCAATACGTAATTAGAGTAAGCTCGCTTGCAGCATAGTACGCTCTTAAATATTGTGCAGGATATTATCAAAACTGTATTCCACGTAAGAGATTCTCCAGCATTTTGGGCAGATTCATTTGGTTTAATTGGAACACTACAATCACAACATAATTTATAACTTTTGTTAAAAGTTATATGCTATTATTTGTTATCATTTCGTATCCATTTATATCCGAACCCACTAATTTCTGATATAAAGCACATTTGGAAATTATTTGCTCAGAGAATGTGCGTTACCATTTATACTGCATGGAATTTGGCATTTTAATAAAATATGCTATTCCTTTTTTGCATTAAAATGATCAGCCATATTAATGCATTGACGTGGTTACACCCTTTTAACCATCGATCCATGCTGACTTTTCCAGCAAACGTTCAAAATTTCAAAGAAGAGTTTTATAACATGCGCTCGCAATTAGGACCGATGTTCCTCAGGTTCTGTTCTTTGGCAATTTTGTTGCTAATTATATTAACACTATTGTTACTGCTACAGAAGCAAGTGTACGATTACTTGCTGATGATACTTCTTTAGCTGCTATTATGGATGTTTCAGCATTGGCAGCATGCCCCTTGAGCGAAGACCAGCAGAAAGTACCCAATTATGAGCCAATCAAAGATTCGTTAATGTTGAAAGCAAATTAGAACGACATGTATATCTAGCAAATCGGTACCACTAAATTACCTACTATTTGTAATAAACAAGACTCACAGAATATACGAAAAACACTTGAGCTTCGTCCTATAAAAAGCTCTCTCCTTCCCTCTCGCATGCACATACTCAGGAAGTCACTACTACGTTCTCTCCTCCCTACGCACATGCAAATATTCAGGAAATCCCTTGCAAGTTCTCTCCTCTCCCCTCAAATGCTCATATTCAGGAAATCATTACTGAGTTCTGTCCTCCCCCTCTCATGCAAATATTCAGGAAATCCCGTCCAAGTTTTCTCCTCTACCATGGAATGCACATATTCAGTAAATCACTACCAAAGCATATAGAAGAATAGATATATTACTAAGTTTGAAACATAAAAATGACGGAAAATAAAAATGACGGAAAATCGTTTATAGCGTCTTTATTTCACTTTAGAAAACATCTTTTCGTTTACTGCTAGGATATTTTGCGGATAAATACACTCCTTATGAAAAAGATGAACTTCTTGAAAAGTTCAAGCTGTAGTAGAGAGAATTTTAAAAAGTCGAACTTTTGAAAGATACTAAATGGGACAAACGTTAAGCATTATAAACAATAATCTTGGTATGAATTGATAAAGAACAATATGTTTAACACGGTTTTTCCTGTGTAACAGCGCAGCAAAGGCGACCTTCTTATATACTGTTGCCTCTGGCGACATGTCTGCATTTACATCGTTATCCCCGACGAGCAGAATTGGAATGTTGGGTCTTTTTATGCGCACTTCGCTCGTATCATATCGCAAAAGCTTATTGTCGACTGTAAGACTTTCGATCCCTTTCATGTGTACATAACATACTTATGCTATGCTGAAGACGGAAAGAGTTTAGGATCCGTCCTGGACCTTAAATACGGTTCCTATCTTTTCCAAAGGGAAGGGAATGACCCAGAATAAATGCCGTTATTATCATCTTTGCGAACGGGACAATGGATCTGTACGGAAGAAAAACATTTCTACTCACCTGCACCTCTTCAGAGTTCAAGAAAGAAACTGATCCGTGAAATTATAAAGACGAATAGTTGCAGAGAAACGAAAATAAGTAGAGGGATTTCAAGGAAGAAAAGAAAACTTTTAAAGACATGAGCGGCGAATATACAACCCGTATTTCCAAGAATTATTTTGCAAGTGACGCAGACTGCTAACTAATATATTCTTACACCTACACGCTATATCTCATTAGCCGAAAAAGACACGTGACCCCATTCTGCGATCTGGTTGGTCCTAGATGGCCTGCACCACTTTTGTTTACTGCGCCAACAAAACCTTTTTCACACCTCAGCATAAATATCCTTGCGCTAGCGGAAATAGTTTTTGCGCATTCATGAAGTCAATGCACAGTGTTGAGCTCATTTATGAAGTCAGTGCACAGTGTTGAGCTCATTCATGAAGTCTATGCACAGAGTTGAGCTCATTCATGAAGTCTATGCACAGTGTTGAGCTCATTCTTGAAGTCTATGCACAGTGTTGAGTTTATTTATGAAGTCTATGCACAGTGTTGAGTTCATTCATGAAGTCTATATACAGTGTTGAGAGTGTTCATGAAGTCTATGCACAGTGTTGTTATTTTAGTTTTTCTAGAAGGTCTAGAGCACCCCATAGGAAGAGGAGGTTCTGTGCTGAAAGCGAAAATTATGTACATCATCTGAAATTTTCAGATAGGCGACTAAATTCATGAAGAACGCTTTTATCTCAACACCCCTATAGTAAACAGCAACTCACTGTTCACATTGATTACGTATACATTGATATCGTGAAAGGATTACAGGCACACTTGACCTCTTACGCGGCTACCGTTCATTAACTAACACACACCAGAAAGTTCAACGACCCGTTGACCTACCTAATTATCCTGCTTGGTGCTTACCTAACATTCTTGCTTCCTATGGAAGGAGAGATTTGTTTTTTTATAATTTAAATTCCGGTTGCCAAATAGCTCGATAAAATATTTTTGCTATGATTTGTAGACAAAAAGTACTAATTATATCCATAATATTAGTTGAAAATTAAATATTGCCTTGAGGTCACAAATATATATATATATATATATATATATATATATATATATATATATATATATATATATATATATATATATATATATATATATATATATCCCGGTTTTTAAGGAGAATCTCAGGACTCCCACCCAACCCCGGCTCCAGAAACTTAAATGGTCAGTTGCTTATTTCCTTGGATAGCAAATTTGAAAGTTGAAGATAAATGTGACTCAGTGCATTTACCAATATTATGCAAACTGGCCTTCACTCATCGTGATATTTTCCCATAAATTAGTTACCGCTTATTGCGGAAATAAGAACTTAGGTGACTTCATTGTCAGAAGTAAGTTAAAGAGCGGAAGTAATTCTCCCTAGGCCAGAGCTAATTAGGGTCCCCAAACCCTAATCCGAACTTTAAAACCTAACCCTAACCTGACCTCCAAATATTATCTCTCAAGAATAATTCTCCTTAGGCCAGTGCACATAGTAATCCAGATTACTCTATTATAAACACATAACAAATAACCTAACCTAGCCAGTGCCAAGGTTTCTTGAGACGAAATATCTAAGGTTCTAAGAGGGTATACACGTTCTAGAGCCTATATGTACGGCTGCCGAAACATCATTTTTTGGTGATGTGGAGGTGGCCGTGGTAGTATGAGCGCTGGAACGTGTGGGCTGGCGATTATGGTGCCATATCTTCACATGAGGGGTCCCGGGTTCGAACCCTACCGACCTCCAAATATTATCTCTCAAGAATAATTCTCCTTAGGCCAGAGCACAGAGTAATCCAGATTACTCTATTATAAACACATAACAAATAACCTAACCTTATATAATGTTCCACCTCTTTTACCATATCATTTTTAATTTCGTTCATTTTTATGAACCTACAACTAATTCCATTGTCGTCAAGAAGATATAGCAAACTGTCAGCTATTGAAATATCATTAACTAAGCAGTAAATCAATTACTATCTAGTTACGTAATTATTATGTTTTGTAATATTTATTTTGCTATTAGATTATCAATCGCAAACTGACTCAAACAAATAGGAATTTTATATTTATAATCCTTTCCAAAATCATAATGTTACTTACTGAAAGAGTTGGCTTTAATGCTGCACGGTAAATAGTATTAATTGTTTCGTTCGTTTCACTTGGCATTTGGTAATATAATTTTTTTTTTAATGTTTACCCAGCAAAGCAGTCCTAGAGAAGTAATCCACACAGTCCTACTACTAAAACATTTATTGAAATGGGCTCAACTTGTTACATACTGTAATCACTGGATAGCAGATCATGTGGTGCGATACTGTTGCCAGGACTGAGTTTTGGCTAGGTCTGCTTTGACTGCACTCACTTAATTGTTGGACATCAAAACCGTTTTTCAAGTTGTCTTCCAAGATGAGCTTATGTTCTGAAGTTACATTCTCTAATGATCTAGGAGCCTTAGAATTGTATTCATTTCTAGTTTTGCCACCTTAATCCTTTTATTTCAAATTGAATGAAACTTCAGTGAACAGGTACTCGAGTTCTTTGGAGTTATTTGGAAGCGATCTTAACGTTGTTTTCAATTTAACTTCAAGTTTCTATTAAATTCCTGACTGCATCAAGTAACTAGCTCCTGATGCAAAGCAGTTCTAGCAAAGGGCACTCCTGTCGTCCGGTCCTCTCCACACGTGATTTAATTTCTTTCCGTTCTTAAAATTAATGTGCTTAAAATGTATCAATCTTGCAAATATTGATGAAATTGATAATGCCAACCTAAAAGATGAAACCCCTCTAAACTATCTGATTTCGTTTGTTGTAAATTAATTTTCTTTCAACTCTTTCTGTAATGTATTGAAATTATTAATTACAAGAAATTGTACTCATCAAATATGTTATTCCTAATATTACAAAATCTGAAAGAGACTTTTATATTTTAGCTGATCTGGCGTTTACAAATATTTCGTATGTGTTCTTGAGTTGCTTTGAATCCATTTTATAGAACTCCTTGTCAGTTGCACGTTTATCCAGTTATTTCCTTGTATGTTCCATTTACTATATCAATGTTTAATTCATGTTTGTATTATTTTCCTATGCTGTCACTTACATCTGCTTGCCGTTCTAATCCGTTTAAATAATGAAAAGTGATTAAAGAAGGCGTTGACCAAGAGCTTGCGAATCTTTGTTTTGATGATACATTTGATGACAAATTTGCTGATATTGATAAGGGTAATGAAACAATTGATGTAATTGCTACTGGATACAATTCATCTAGTGAGGGGTTCGGTTCCCGTCAACAAGCAGCTCAGTAATTAAATACACAAGTAACCGATTAACCATACAAAGAATGTATCAAACAATGGCTAGAAACAGACAAAACACAATTTAATTAAATAAAACCTTGTTTAATTATTACTGACAATACATTACATTACAAAGAAAATAGAAAAGCTGTTGCTGAAATCTAAAAAATTGGCAGTGGAGAGAAAATAAACCTTGTCAACTAACACTGCATGTAATAAGATAAATGCATCTTTTTGTGTCTTGGTTAGGTTGAACAAAAGAAGAAAATATAACTGGTCCGCATAATTAAAGATCTACAATATTAGAAAAGCATGCAGATAGGGAAAATATAACAGTTCCCGTAGATACAGAATTGAATTAATTAAAACAGATGAGTCGTTTGACACAAGAGTAAAGACGTAGAAGCTTTACTAGATTAATACATTGAAAGAACCGACAGGTATCTGTCTGATAATTTAAGTAAAATGAGAATAGGGGTCACGTGGACGTAAAACAACAAAACTTATATCACATGAATCTTGCCTTAGACACGTATGATAAAGAGATAGCAGACGCAAGAAAGACATTTCAAAAAGAAACAAATGAATAAATCAAAGAACAATTAAAGAACTACTGCAAGAAAACTGCAAGTAAAAGGGCACAATATTTGGGCATTTAACAGTTTTAGAAAATAGTTGAAAGGAAATAGCAAAAAAAAAAATCTCAGACTTATAGAAACGTTTATATTAGATTAAAAGCTATGCAAAAAATGGCGTAACAGCTACTACACATTTTGCAGCTATTGGTATGATAGTAACAGTTCTTGGTATAACAAAAACACATTGTATAATAAGTTTAACATAAGGAGTTGAAAGTGGTAGTGGTGGATGTGGAGGTAGAATCGTACCTGGGAATGATGCTGAATGTACACATTGATGTTACATATCCAGCTACACGATATAACTTCCTATAACTTATTCCACATCCTGCTGTTGCACACAATGCTGCCCAATTTAATTGGTGTTGCCAAATTTCATATGACACGCTGCTCAGTATCTGTTCTAGGACTGATTAGTATCAAATTTTAACTGTAATTAGCATAAATGTTTAATGGCGTGTATATAAAATAGTCATGTTCTGTATAGTATATCTTCATCTCAAGTATTTCTGTTATTCCTACATCAGCTCATACACTAACATTGGTTATGAAACAAGGGTGAACGGTGGATTCCATTATTTATTTATATACAAAGTTTTCAAAACGACTAAATGTGCTGACAAATAAAACAGGAATTAAACTGCACGCGTTGCTTTTTATCATTATATACTTTTAATGTGAAATAGGTACGAGGCAGTCTATATGACCTAGTGTTTTTATTATGAATATTTAAAGACAACCTCAGAATTTGTAGCAATTTTTTTTTTTAAATCGACCAGAAATCCTACAAAATTGGTCAGGACATACGCTGTGATTTTTCGACGACCGTTGCTTAGTGTTTTAGCCAAAACATTTCAGATCCACCGCAACGCAAAAATTAGTCGAATGAGTTAGGATTAAAATATAAATATATCGATTTTAGTCCAAAATGCGTTTTAAAAACAGTGGTATAGGTCATCTGTGTTTTTCATTCTCAAATCGACCAGAGAAACCCCACAAATGAGTCATAACATATCAATTAAGCCAGGACATTTTGTTTCTATACTACTAAAGCATGACTTCTAAACGCAATTTTTTTTTACACAAAGATTACTAGTCAAATGTTTTTTGATATGTCTGAATATTGGAAAATTGCATTTGTGATACAGTAATCAAAGCACTAATTATTCACTTAATGGGGAATTAGTCTCGTAGTCGAAGTAATATGGATACCTCACTTAATACTTGGAGATTGGGTCATTTACTGTAACATCTGCTTGGAAATCTTCTTTTTTAATTTCTCAATATTTGTATTAGTGATTTCAACTTTTACATAGATTCTGTCTCTGCATGTATACGATTTCCATGTTGTCTTGGCAGGTTAACATTATGATGTACGAAACGGATGATTAAAGGAGCTTGTACCAGCACCAATTTTAAGGTAGATTTATCTCAAGAAAATGCCCCGAGGCATATTATTTTGATTGTTTAGAAGGTTTTCGCTTACTTAAGTCCAAAAGTACGTGTGTTTCTTACTGGGTCATCTAGCGCACACAGTTTTGTTTAATTTTTCAAACGCTAAAATTGATGTATACTGAAAATGAATTAGTCTTCTAATCCCTATAAGTGCAAAGATGTTAGCTAAACTGTAAGACAATGTAGTCACTCATGTGTTTGTGACTGCCTGGTATACGAACAAACTCCATCCATTAGACTTGGTAGTAAACAAATAATACACCGAAACACTGAAAGCCCACGTCCACCGATATGCGAAACAGGCCATATAGACCAAGAAGGGAATAGGAAGAGGTCAATGACGAAGATAAATGCACATTATTAGTGGACCTTCACAAACTGAAACGTGCGCCGATTCACGCAAGAAGGATAATTATGAATAGTGAGAAAATGTCTTAGAGATAAGATCTAATTATATGAGGCTTTGAAAAATCTGCAGTTGTGAAATTCTGAATTTTCTGGATTATTTACGTGAGAAATGTTTGTTTGTACCTGGAGATTTGAATGTAACGACGTTTATTCATTTGCTTTATCTGAAAATCAGTGAAATATGAAATTTAGTACTCGGTTGTAATATGTATGTATACATGTATGTATGTATATATGTATATACATATATACAGAAACATACGTGCATACATGTAAAAAAACCTTTCATCTGAATGATGGAATGATATAAATAAACATTAAATCTAATTTTCGTAGATCATATCATTATTCGATCTTTCATTTTCAATAAAATTGATAATTAAATAATTCACGTTCTTTCTATTTCCACTCTATGCTTACCGTTCTCAAAACATATCTCTTTAGGTATTGGGCGTAACCGACATTTATATTATTTTCCAAAAGGTGCTAAAATAAATAAACACATGTTCAAGATAATAATGTATTACACTAACTAAATTAAATCAACCATAATTAAGTTTTTTGTGATTATAAGGAATATATTACTAACACAGTATTTACTTTTGGATCACATGTGGTTGAATTTTTGTTGGGTTTTTAAATTTGTGTTTCGGAGCAACCAAAAAATGTATCAAAATTGATACCATACGAAACATAGTGAAACCACAGTATATGCGATATTACATCACTATTGTGTCAAATGTGGACAGATATAGCAAAAATAGTTAAAATGTTCTGGGTATATTGTTAAGAACATAGTGTTAATTTCAATTAATGACATTTAAAATTAGTATACATGTATGGGTATATTGCATTCATAAACGTGTTTTGATACGAGTTGTCGCCAATGAAAATACGAAGGCAGTTTTCCTATCTAGTATCCAACGTGTAGGTCCTGCAACGTGTCCGATTTCATACATGGCTGAGTGTCGAACGCTTCGGTTTAGGTCTGTAAAATACAAGGATTGCTAATTTAGTGTCATCTTGATTTCTCAAAACAATTGGGCTAATATCGATTTCATAAATTTTAAATAACCAAGAGTGTTGGAGAATGATTGTCATCATTACATTATCAAAATTATAATCGAATATACACCACATTTTAAAGTTTCACTAAATAATAACTGAATTACCAATTAAAGTTTTATCATTTTTTTAAAAATTCCTAAGGAATTTTATTTTGTAATTGTTTCGTGTTCAGCGGAAAACCAATACGTGAAAGGTTATATCATGCAGGGGCATTGGCGAGAGGTGCCATACCAAAAGGATGCCCCGTGGCTGCCTGTCCTGCCAAGATTTAGTAGGATTCGAACCTACATCCTTATGATCGCGAGTTTGGTAGGCAAAGAACTGTGCCGCCGTGGATCCATCCTAAGCCAAAGGGATGTACTCACCTATATCGACAGCTTTGGAACACACATTGCTTCAACGCACCACTGCAAAAAAAGATATATATATATATATATATATATATATATATATATATATATATATATATCACCCCAATATAATCTAACAGGACAAACTAATTTCATAAAATCATGAATTCTAACATGTAATCATATAATGTGGCATCATGGGATAGACGCTGTCCTCTCTGTTTATGTCATAGGTGTACACACACACACACACACACACACACACACACACACACACACACACACACACACACATATATATTTATTATATACTTTAGTGTGAAATATAGAAACTTATTGGCGAAATAATTTTCATATTTTTTCATTCATATATTTTCACATGTGAAAAATATATCCTTATATGTTCACGTGTAAAATATAAGATTTCCCATCATGCCATGCGACTCTGGATTCTGTGTGCATATATACGTTATAGCTGCAGCAACAAAAACGAACACATGGTGAGCAGGAACAAACAAATATAAACTGCATTAGATTTCAGACATGGAAAATAATTTTTGCCGACGCAATTTGAGTCGACGCCGTTCGCGTCTCTGTATACCCAAAACGGTATATTTTAACTCGTTTAAATATCACGTTTTTTTCACCACACGATGAAATATATCCGGTATTAACGTAGGAAAAGGAAATATTCTCTACACACACACACACACACACACACACACACACACACACACACACACACACATATATATATATATATATATATATATATATATATATATATATATATATATATGTGTGTGTGTGTGTGTGTGTGTGTTTCCATTTGTACTAAAAGAACCAAAAAAACAGATTTGTAACCCATAGCCGCCCATCGGTTCTTAATTGGACTGGTTTGCAAGGAATTTCATTAGGCTGCTAATTGACTACAATTAAGTGTAAATTATTGTAAAACACACTGAATGGTTTTCTTTTTAATCAGATCATATAATATTGCTTATGTCATTTCCCTTTATCAGAAAATACCATTTGATGATCTGAATAAGAGAGAGAGAGAGAGAGAGAGAGAGAGAGAGAGAGAGAGAGAGAGAGAGAAATATTACCATATTTTCTCCACATTGGGTGCCTCTAGCTGCATGGTAATATCTGTTCTTGCACTCGCCTGTACTTGGATCCGTACACTTTAAGTAACAACTATCTACAGGGTCAGGCTTAAAAAAATGACAAATTGACGTATAAATCTAGGTGTATGTGGTCACTTAATTAACAAGCCACGCTAAGCCGAATCTTTTCATCTAGTGCTATGTTTCCATGATTGTGAATCTGACGAACCAGGTTTGATTCCCGTTAATGACAGTTATTGTCTGTATCCTTTTGCCGTTACATTGGTTTCGCAAATGACCCATAAATGCAGTTTGCTTTGGGAATAGGAAAATTCGTTTCAGAGTTGTAGATGTGGTGTTTGCGAATCCGAAGTTAGGTTCCTTATATTTCTCCTTCTTTTTTTCATCTTCAATGAAAGCCAATGCATGTATTGCAAGTATATTAACTACTAACTAGGACACTAGGACGAAGCAAATAAAAAATCAGCATGGTTCACGTTGCCCTATTTCGAAATATTGGCATTCAAATTAAATGTCTGGAATTTTTATTACAAGTGACCTTTCCAAAATCGACTAGCTGAACAGGATTGGCGGATTCTAGGGACTCGTGGGGTTGAGTTCGTTCCTTCTATGATTTTCTCTTGTAATTGTCAGAGTGTGCCAAAAATTGTCAATTTTCATAATTTAAAACACAAGTGGACCAAAACTAGCTGGGTAGCTATTAAAGTAAATGTGAAGTTCAATCTAGAATGACCCAATCTGAAGAAATTTAATGAGAAAAGAAAAATTCTAACAACCGATTCGGTAACACAAATTATACACATCTACATTTGAATGATAACAATAGCTACTGTGCTAAAAGTTCGATGCTATGGTGAATTGTTTGATTAAAACAAATACAACTGCAATATAAATTTTATGAGAGAATGAATGACATAAAATTAATTATTGCTTCAGAAACTTGAGGTAGTGTAAATAGCTACAGTTCAAAAATTACAATAGCTAAATCTTATCAGGCAGTACATTATTATTAATTATATAATCCTTGGTTAACTCAGCTAACCCTAGAACTATTAATAGTTTAATTATCTATTTGAATACAAGTGCATATGGTGGTCCAATATAAAAATCTAGGAATTTGTTTAGTAACACACTGCATGACCCAAAGCTAAAATTTAAGGTTTAATAGTGACCTCCCTAAATATGGTGACTAGAGTCAAGCAATGGAAAATTATATGTATATCAGTCCAAAAATATAATAAAAAACGACGTCGTTGCACCGCAAGAAGTTTTCTTTCTTTTTAACAAAGCAGTTCTTAAGGTTGTTGGAAGCTTGATGGAATCATAAACCCGTTATAAATGGCATGGCATCACCTAACATTTTGCAACCATGCCTGTACAGTGAAGCGGGCTATGTCATTGTTCGTATGTATTTAACTTTCGTACCAATTTAGATGAAATTAACTCCGTTGATTCCAATCTAGCGTTGTTACTAACGAGGCGCAACCTATTATTTCACTTGCAAATTGTGCTAGCTGATTCATTACATTTATTCATAATTTGACATTCAATATTATGTATGATTTCATTCCTAATTTCATCGCTTTTTAAATACATATGTGGTTTTGCAAATCTTCCTGTTACTGTAATGTAAGGTAGTTCTTTGGATATAGTTTCTTCATTTGTTTTTCTTCAAATTCTTTGAGATGTTTTATACTCAAGTAGAAGTTCTTCATTGTTTCCATTAAGTTGATCAGGAATTCTGTAAAACCCCTTTAGGAACTATACTATGTTTTTTCTTGCTGTGTCTATTTTTTCATGTTTGAATGGAGATGGCATTCCATGCTTATTCAGAATTGTGTACTATATGTTCCTAGATACACCTGCAGTTTTACAAGTTCTTCGTACTGTTCTGTCCTTTTCAACATAAGAAAATACCGTTAGCACTAGTGACAATTTGAACTATTTTGGTGAAGTTAAAATATGGATTTGACATATACAATTCTAACATATATACTTGAAAAGAGGTGCATCTAATATGTGGGAGACTTCAAGATTAGCAAAACTTATATGTGTTAACAGCAAGCTATGCTTATCGATAGTCGTAAGGAAATATATTTGCGTTGCCAACTAATATAACGTTATAATCATCACATCGCAGAATAACTTTGGCAAGTGTGATCGTTTACATCTCGTGATTGTATAATCTAAGCAGTGTCATATGTTGGTAATTGGTTGTCCTCATAGTTGAACAGTCATTTCTTTTCCATACTAAATTTAACATTTTGTTCGAGAGCACAATTCATTATACTTTGCAGACTTTATTCTCATCATACCCTATTTTGAATTGATACAATTTTCACTTAAGACCTACAAAGAATCTAATCAGAATGTCCGAAAGTTCATCATTGAATAATCCAACAATTCTCTTGTTTACTTTAGGAATGCTATCGATGTTGACCTTTTGATATTCACTAGTGTCATAGCATGTGATGCTCTCCTTCATGTCGCCATAGCATTTGTCTGTGTATATAATTATGACAAATTGGATATTTATCAAATACATGTAGCTTCATATTGTCATTGTATTTGTGTTGTTTTACCTTGCAGTAAAAGTTATGCATTAGTCATTTCCTTAACTCTAACACTGTAAATCCTCCATATATACTCACATGGACTAAGTTCTCATCTTTAATAGCTCTATTTGCGTATGAGATATTCTTTGGTAATATTTCACCTTTCATTTCATCTCAACATATTTTCATAATGTTTTCCATTTGCTTGCCAAATACAGCTTTGTTTATCAACTTCAAATACTCCTTTTGAAATCGTTGGTTGATCTTTGTCAAAAATTAGATGCATGATTTCAGCCAAGCTTACTGACTGTAAAGCATACCTTTATGTACTTTTTTTAGTTTCAAGCCTAATTCACGCTACAACTTGGGATTTCAATAGCGAATGCTATACTTGTTTTCCAATTGCAGTGTGCACAGCACCATTTTTACAGTTTTCTTAGTGTTTTTTGTCTCTTTTTTGAATTTATTTTCTGGTGGAGATCAATCATTTTATATCGGGAAAAAGTTTCTCGGGTACGAGATAGTTGTCATTTACATAGTCATGCTAGTCTTCAGGAATTTCAAAATCAACATTATATATGTTAAACAAGGTTATTTCGGTCTTTTTTGTTCTACCATTTTGATTTAGTGTTCATTTCCCATCCTAAGTATTTCACTGGTAAAAATTGACGCATTCCCCATTATATTGACATGGAGGTATATTATCATGATTTTATCTTCATATCATCTTACGTTCCGCCATTTATAATTTTTCCATCTTCACCTTCATTTCTATCTCTCTCTCTCTCTCTCTCTCTCTCTCTCTCTCTCTCTCTCTCTCTCTCTCTCTCTCTCTCTCTCTCTCTCTCTCTCTCTACTATTTTGTCTAGCGTTCCTTGTGCTCGGTCGTTTTATTTCTGCTTTCATTATTTCCCACCTGATTAGGTATTTTACTACTTGGAGACTAGAGAAATATTTTTCCTTAGGATATTTAACATCTGAAACGTTGCAACCCTAATCTCAAAACTTATATTCTATAAATGATGAAGTTTACTTTTTATTGTTTCAACATTGATTATTATTTCTTCGCTTGAATATGTTCACCTGTACCCAACTAATCCTAGCTTTGAATAACCATGACTTTCTTTTGCTGTAAGGATATGGTCATAATAAAGATGCTTGCTTGCTTTCGTCTAATTTGATGATTCTAGCATGAACAGAACAGGAGAAACAGACTTAAAACATAACATTTAAAAGTCAGTGAAGCGTGAAACATGGGTTACAGAGACGTACTTTTCCGATCACAGTGTAGTACTTATCACAATGCATCCAACTCACAAAGTCTCATGAATCTAGTTATAACAGTATATAACTGACAACGAACAGTGCAAAACTAACTTTTAACAAGCCTAATTGCTTTCGACTGTCAATGAGACTTTGTCAAAGGCAATTACGAAACAGAAACAAGACAAGTAGAAAACGCAAACAAAAGCGTTTAAATTACAAAAGTTTCCTTGACTATGTCTAATTATTGTTTCAGAATGTTCGATGTCGTGCCTAATTGGTTTGAACTCCGATGATAAAAATGGCAAACTCATTAGTATTGCCTTACAAAAGTAGGAACAATAACGTCATCCGTTTTTGTTTTTTGTTTTAAATAAAGTGGTGGAAACGTAGATTATATCCCGGATAATTCATTTTGTATGTAATGACAGTGATGCCCCTAACAATTATAATACCAGGAAGACTGCAAAAATGTCGTAATTATTGGTGAGTGAGGGAGTAATGAGAAAAATGAATAACTATTTAATTAAAACAATGTGAGTTGTAAACAGATTATGATTTATTTGCGTGTGGGTGTCCTTTTGGAGTCTTCATGGTTTAGGCCATTTGGTTTCAGTGGTATAAGGCAGCGTATTCAGTAAGATTCTTTTATTTCCTGGCTTCGGAACTCCAGTTGCGGTTGTGATCAATTGCAGTTAGTATTGTATCACTTAAAGTATGGCCAGTAAAGAAAAGTTATTTGCAACTGGACTTCCGTCTATCTTCTTTGTCATCCATTCAGGTCTGTGAATATTGATCCTTTTGTGTAGCTTTTTTGTTTTTCCGACATAATGAAGGCCGCAGATTTTTGCATGTGATGCAAAAAGCTACATTAAATGTCTTGTATGTTTTTTCTAGACCATGTATTTCAATTGTTCGCTCGTCGCTTTGCTAGAGACTATGTTAGTCGATATCATATGTTCATCTGATGAGATAAATTACATTCTATATTTGACATGTTACATTTTTCGCTTAACCATGTGATGAAATAAATTACATTATCAGTGTTGCACGTATATATATATATATATATATATATATATATATATATATATATATATATATATATATATATATATATAAACATGAACTAAACGTAAATCTTTACTAAGAATGTACAACTGATGTACACAAGTGTGCAAGGCTGGCCCCTGTGGGATGAATGTTATGAAACTGACCACAAAATGTTGACTAAAGCACGGGAAGAAAGAATGGTTGAGATTCAGTGAAGATGTAGATATGTATAAGCATGTATCCGTGCTGACTCCAACGCCGACGCACACGCCGGGGATAGTGCAATAGCTCTACTATACTTCGTATAGCTGTGCTAAGAATTTGAATCTTGAGACCTTTTCCCGGTAAGATCTTTGCTTTGCTAGTAGACCAAATCTATTATTGTCGTCTGCTGCAATATATATATGTAACACTCTGCATGCTGTAAATAAAGTCGTTGATGATATTAAATTATGGTTATAATGTTGCTGCTGAGGTTCTTCTTCTTCTTCTTCTTGTTTGTCTCATTAGTATTATTTGTATTAGCAGTTGTGGTAATGGTGGGCATTGAAGCTATGTAAACTACATACATTATTATTTTAAAAAATTCACGTCAAGGACAATAATTTAAAATGCAAAACAATTCTCAGACCCTCGCATATTTCTCGAGGAAACGTCAGATTTCTCGACACCTTTCCCCCTCCACACCCACCTCAGACCCGAAATATCACGCACTAATGTCTATAGGTCGAAATACCAATTTTAAATAAAATACTTAGTATATCATGCAATACAGTCTATGTATTTAGTCCTTTTGTCCAATAATTTCTGCTTAAAACGGTCATAGTGTGGGTGTGATATATCCCTCGTAGTAGTTAACACACAAATGTGGAATAGTTCTTGGTTTTACGACACACAAATGTGGAATAGTTCTTGGTTTTACGACACACAAATGTGGAATAGTTCTTGGTTTTACGACACACAAATGTGGAATAGTTCTTGGTTTTACGACACACAAATGTGGAATAGTTCTTGGTTATACGACACACAAATGTGGAATAGTTCTTGGTTTTACGACACACAAATGTGGAATAGTTCTTGGTTTTACGACACACAAATGTGGAATAGTTCTTGGTTTTACGACACACAAATGTGGAATAGTTCTTGGTTTTACGACACACAAATGTGGAATAGTTCTTGGTTTTACGACACACAAATGTGGAATAGTTCTTGGTTTTACGACACACAAATGTGGAATAGTTCTTGGTTTTACGACACACAAATTAGTTCCTTATCTTTTATTTTCAGTTTCTACTATTTAAAATTTGAAACTCCAAAACAACCTACCATGGTTACATCCGCTCTAGTTTCCAAAGAAAATACTGCCTCTAAAGCAATCACGTGCAGCACAAAAAGTGGTAGAGAAAATGTGTTGGTCTAGTACAAAAGCGGAGTTCGTCAGCCTTGGGTATCGGAAGATATCCTTCAGATTGCCTTATAAAACTCCGTTCAGAATAAACATGGTTGTGTTGTTATGGCCAACATTTGCATATAAATACCATTTAAATTTGAGCAGATCATCTTTCTCCCGATATTCTGCTAATCGAAGAGCAAAAGGAAGTTAAATATTTTGACAAGTTGACATCACTTATAGTCCTATATACTCATTCCTAGAGATGGGAACGTGCTCATGCACGCGCACATGCACACACCGACCCACACACAAACTGCACATACCCCACAGTAGACAGACCCGTGCCCAGAACTGACACGACACTGATCATCAGGAGTGTACACCTCTCCTGGCTCTTTCGTCGCATACTCCTTATAATCCTTATATAAAGGACCTGGATGAGTCACGCACGTTCTGAAACAGGAATATTGACTGTTAGCTGTGATATACACATAGATAGTTAGTGCACGGGGATACTATTTGACCAATGGATCCGTATACTGGCAAGGTCAATTAACATTAGGCCTCTATTTTTAAATGGGTCTCTATAGGGACAATGATAATGTAACTTTAGCCCATAGGAATAGCATAATGAACCGTGAAAAGGAGAATATTAGCATTATCCCATTTGATTAACATTATGGTACACTATATGGATACGGGAACATGTAATGCTAAATTGTACGGTATACGAACAAAGGTAAAGATAATGTAAAAGACACTGACACCTCTTGACTAAAACAAAGAACTACTGACTAACACCAACACTTACTGACCAACACGTACACCTACCAATCAATACACCGGCTTACTGACTAGTAGCTATACCTACTGACCAACACCCACACTGACTCACACAAAGGGTGCGGTATAAAATAAGGGAAATACAATCAAAGTTTAACCCCGAATAAGAACACTAAATGCATCCACTACCACTAGAACTCCTATAACATTCCTACAATCACTTAAAAGCCCTACCACAGGTATAACCCTCTCACACATAGACGTGAGATAAAAGGCGAGAAAAGGTATGAATAATAGCACATCATACAGACCAGCATACAAATCATCCATGAAAAGAGTAGGAGTGCTCGTCACACAAAAATATAATATTAATCACTCAATATATTATCACTCATGAAAAGGGAAGATGTGGATTTAAGTTTTAGCTGTCAAAGACAAAAATATACATACAAAGATAAACCCACAAACAAACACATAAAACACACTTATTGTGGCAATTATGGTGTATTATCTCTGTTTCTTAGAGATCTTGGTAGCCCTGCCATTGGTGACATCGCTTTACTGTTCTTCTTCGTAAACTTCTCCAATACTCTCTTGAGGCACCCAAGTATTGTATTGTGCACTCTGGTTTTTCATACCGCTGTGTATGTGATCTCGGTGATGGCCCACGATGACTGTACATACATGAGACAGTGTGGATGAAACAGGACGCTGGAAATGATAGTAGATGACTCGATGTTTGTCCAGAACTTGACAAGTCTTAAGAAAACAGATGACTAACGGGACTAATGCAACTCTATATATGTATAGGAACGGATAGAGGTTGATTTTGAATTTATACCAATTGGATCCCATGTAACATAGTTCAGTCAGGGCGTGCTAGTATTATTCTAGGGAATGACTTGGATTAGGATTTTGCTTTTGCAATTTCTTCTCGTCGCAATAATTGTTGCTGGTACCATATCCACCTTCGTCTCCTTCTTCATCAATGCCAGCATGTGATGATTTTAAAAGGAAGAGGAAGAGCTGGATACATTTCTACGACGTAAATAGTAGAAAAACAGACTTTTGATGAAACACCGCAAGATGAGGAAAATAGAAAGCAACAAGAGTAAATGAAAACGATGATGAATGAGCAAAAGGAAGGGAGTGAAAATAGAACTATCAGTCTTTTAGGGGTCATCGATGAGAAAGAGACCTTCACAATGAAAGAATTCCAAAAGTTTCTGACTACATCGACTACCACCGAGACACCAGTAGCGGAAGCAGTAGGACTTCGACGTGGTAAAGATATAAGTGAGTTGAAGCTAATGTTGAAAAGTTCATGATAATGTTTTCAAACCGAACGACCCTTTTCAAGGCGAGCTAGTTAAATACATACGAAATGTGGCACGCTCCTACCGCAGAACAATGCCAACAGAATGACGACTTGAGTCTAGCGATTTTTGCCGGCTACGTTAAAGAGTTTCTCAAATTGAAAGAAGAAGCCAGCGTCTATTCCTCCCGGTGCCACCCCTGATCAAAACACGGTACCGTAGTGGTACTCTCCGTCAATATAAAAAGGACAAAAGTTCAAAGATAGAAAGATCATTGTTGGTAATGTATCACTCCACCCAAAGTTGAAATAAAAAGTTTGTGATGATTTGATGTGCCTTGCGGCAAGAATGATGCTATGTCTTGCTACGACAGTGATGAAGAGATAGCAATGTGGCACAGGTTCACTCCCCAAAGTTAAATGAAGTCGAGTTTGTTGTTGCACCATGGGACATGAGTGATGCTACTCCCAACGACATTAGCGATGCAGCGCGACCTTTCTCCACTACCGAAAGGGATGCCGTCGGTGTTCCTATATATAAATGCCACCTATTCACTCTCAAATCATTGTGGATTTAACAAGCTCATCTAGAAGCACGAATCAAAGAAGATTGCATGTTTCCTGTGTCTTTGCCTGGTTTTTGTGATTTTGCAAGGCGATTTCCAGACGTTCAGATGGAAATGGCCCAAATATATGGATGGACCCTCTACCATAACTTTAGCAAGAGTAGGATTTGCGAAAAGATCACTTACTCCACTTGGTAAAATTGTAGTTGTAAAAAATTTGGTCATATCCAAGATTATTCACATATTTCTAAGTTTATCGAACTCACTTATAACTAGGATTCAAGACTTACACGCACTTTTCCATAAGTTTGGTGGAACAGATATAATCAAAAGAAATATTTTCTGTAAAAAGTATTTTGAAGGAGGTTTGAAAATGATAAATATAAACATATTTGTGCATTATTTGAAGATAAATTGGGTGAGAAAACTTAACACCTCTGAACCTAAATGGAAATATATTAAAACAGCTTCCACGCCAAATATAGAAAATATTTTACTTTTGGCATACATTTTTTGACAGAATTGAGAAATACTTTGAATGGATTTTGGACAGATGCATTTGCAGTATATATTTAATCAAAACGCTTATATGGATGAGTCCTAATATCAAAGTTCACATCCGATCTTTATTAAACACATCTAATATAAACATCAATTGTAATATATATATATATATATATATATATATATATATATATATATATATATATATATATATATAGAGAGAGAGAGAGAGAGAGAGAGAGAGAGAGAGAGAGAGACAGAGAGAGAGAGAGTGAGAGAGAAGGAGATATATAGATAGAGTGATAGATGGATAGATATATAGATAGATAGATTAGGTACGTATATATATATATATATATATATATATATATATATATATATATATATGTGTGTCTTTTTATGCATAAATCTGTAATGTTGCTCATTAGGGAAAAAATGGTGTTAAAGTTTACATAAAAAATAAAACGATAAAACTTCCACGCCAACATCACTGTTGAAATGATATCAATCATATGAGTTTATAGATGAGAGCGACTGGAATTAATACTTGTTCTTGCCTTGTAAATTAACTAGATGTACTACACTGAGATAGTTGAAGCCTAAAATAAGGATTAACATGTTGGAACTGTTCCAGAGCCGAGTCAATACTTCCTAGTGTAATCGGGAGACAAAGAACCAGTGTAATCATCTGCACAAATTTCAAGTTTAAAAAAGAGAGATACAGTGATCAATCTCCTTTTGTTGCAACTGATATCATGTGTTTATGAATGTAGACTGAACAGCGAAACACCGAACATAACTCACTTAATAAAAGAAATGAAGTTTTCCCACATGTGAGACAAATATTTCGCGTACATAAATTGTACATGGAATAGTTTTGATGACAAATGAGAGCTATATAAATATCTTTTCGAATGATTGGTGTTATGCTTATAAATCATAATTATAATTTAGAAACAACTTTTCCTGAGTCTATTAGAAAGGAAAAGAATGTTCACCTTATAGCAGTTGTGTATACACATATATACAGTAGAGCAATTTCAAAGATGTTAATATTCTCGATTGCTAAAGTACGTTTTGTGTCCTAATTATTATTGTTTTTTTTAAGGAGATTAGTAGTAAAGAAAATAGTAATTTAAAATGATAACATAATGCTACTATTATCAAATGAGTGAAGAAAATGTTTACTGTATAAAACAATGTAATAACAAGTGACTGTTTTCTCCCTTATAACGTACCCAATATACAATTCTGTATTGGTTTACTATTAGGATGTACTATTATATATTACTGCAAACCCTTATTCCCTGTAAAGTAACTCACACCGATAATGAATTGTGAGGTAGTCCGTGGGATGCTACCTATGTACGGGGAATAATACAAATCATATGGTATTTTTAAAACAAACGATATTGGTTGGTTATTGATTTTTGAGAAACATTATTTGACATTCTCTCTCATTTTCTCTGTGTAAATATTTGCTTTGACTTTCTAAGTATGATGGTTTCATATAGGTCCGTGTGATTCCTCCTCACCTGAATTATATCCTACCTTTATACTACACCTAGGGATGTTTTCTTTTATGTCCGCGCTTAAAGCGTATAAAGCTTTGCGTTCACCAGTCTTGCCATCCATCGTCGACTCGTCAAGAATGACTCAATTTTGCTAAAGTCGAAAAGTGGAGTAAAGCCATAGGCTTGTTGTTACAGAGGCAAGAGCACCTCCTAGGCCAGGTGGAGGAAATGGAGTGCTATCCGAACAAACGTCGCCTTATGAGAGAGGTCGCCAAGATCAAAAGTGCATGTGCTTAAGATAAACTGGAGTGGGAACGCAATAAAAGGGATTGGGAGCAACAACGCGTCAATGAAATGTTGGGGATAGTTAAACAGAAGCCGAACAGCTCTTGTGGCAGCAAGAATCAGAACAGGCCTTAATCCCGCATATGGAAGATTGGGAGATGCAGGCAGATCCGCGTAAGTTTAAACGGGCACTCTCCATCTTCATCAACCCATGGAGTACTGACCAATGGGCCATAACATTTGGAGCCTGCGGAGCTCGGCCTGGGAATTATTGTCACTAAAAAGAAACGAAGTGACCAAACAAAACCAACGACCCATTTCATGGCCGCGCATATCTCACAGAAACCGAGATACTACTCCATAATTGCAAAAATGTGTGCTTGTATATGTTTATGTATTTGCCCTTTTCTTTGGTTTTTCCTTAACACTAAAATTTAAACCCGTTATGTCCTTTCCATGCGTGATAATATAGTGAATAATAGTAGTGGGTGATTTGTCTGTTTGTGCATATGTGTTCACAGTTTTATCCTTTTCTCTCCTTTCACGTCACTTCTATGGTTATAGGGGTATAAGGGTGGTAGGGGATGGGTTTCTATTTTTGATATGGTTATTATAGGGAATTTTTGGGGGTTATAGAGGTATTAGGGAATTTAGTTTCGTTTATAGGTGGTTTAACTAATTTATCCACCTTTTTTAACATCCTACCCTTTGTGCGAGCCAGTGTGGGTGTCGGCCAGTTGGTCTGGGTGCTGGTAAGTAAGACGGTATGTTTATTGGCAGGTGTAGATGTTGGTCAGTAGGTGTTTGTGTTAGTCAGTAATTTTCTGTGTTGGTCAATATATGTCAGTGTTTTTACATTATCTTTTCCCTTGTCCGTATACGGTTCCATCATGTTAAACCAATAAACAATTTTCGCATAACATTTTCCTTGTACGTATAGAGTTCCATAATGTTAATCCTATAGGATAATGTTAATATTGTCCGTAAAACGGCACATCATGCTATTTATATTGACGAATGTTAAATTTACATTGTCCATATAGGTTCCTAATTTAAAATGGAGGATTATTCATTAATACACTTGATAAACCAATATGATAACTTACTTGATAAACTAACGTACCTTTCTTCTCATATACATACCTATATAACCACTACCATGCATGCTTACATAGGATTGCATGTTTTCGCACAGACAGAAAGACAGACGCACATATACATATTGGATACAATGAGTGCATGTACACACAGGCATATATCCCTATAAATTCATCTTTCTCATGAGGACAAGCTGTCTGTATATGCATTATTTCGATATTGCTTCCTAATTGCAGAGGTTTCAATCCGAACGTTTCTCCCAAAGTAGGTGCGTAAAATTGTATTCCTCCTAAACGACTACTGGCCAAGTCAGTCACTCGTATCAGAGGAAGTCTTACACGAATGTAAGTTTATAATGTTTTATATTTCAATATACATTGAACATACCTGTTTTTTAGATTCCTCTTGAACGCATCCACTGAACAGTTGGAGAAAATCCAGAAGTTTCTGGATAATGTTCTGGCTGGGTCGGCTTTTGGCTCCCTGTTTGTCATAATAAACAAATCCTCAGACTTACAATCTTTTGCACCCGTATCGCCGTCGTGAACCGCTCCAAGACTGGAATTAACAACCAGGAAAGACGCATGACTATAAACCGGATACAGTGCAGCTTTGATATACTCCTACTAAAACATCGGCATTCAGCAAGAATAACTATTTAAGTTCCTTTCCGATAGTATTTGTATAATAATGCAAATATAAGCTTTCTTCTCAATAAATATACAAGAATTGACCATTTGCATAGGTAATTGACTATTAGAACACCTGAATTTAGACAGCGTAATACAATCACTAGGAGGTAATATTTATAGGTAATTTTCCAAAGTACAAACATCCTTTAATATTTTGTACGTTATACGTTTAAAATAGTTTATAATATCTGCTTTATATTGTTACAG